>JASTWQ010000059.1:600000-916044 GCA_035220615.1 Leptothorax acervorum
AAAGTTTAGAAAGTGCAACTAAATTTCATTTTATTCAGACAATGAATCATTCTATATTTCACTTATATGTGTTTCAAGCGGCCGTAAAATTGCTGCCGTTATTTTGTTTTGTGATCAAGACAATGCTTTATTCATAATTAGCAAGATTACTCATCCTTTTATAAAATCGTTTATTTAATTACATATGCAAACCATGTCGGTTACACAGCGGCTCGTAAAGCTGTCGGATTAAAGACAAACGATTTTCGATCTCTTCGATTTATAATGTCATATATGTCTAGCAATCTGCAATCTGATTTAAATTTTTCTTATTTTTCTAATTAAACATTATAAAAAATTTGGATGAACTTAATAAGCTCGAGTCTGTCCTGAAATAATTTTACAATTAAGTAGATTTTTTGAGTTGAGTTTCGTCTATTTCACGACTTGCCGTGTCGCAAGTCGCAAAATTGCTTTTCTTTTATCTTTTGCCAATTTGTCTTCGTTGTCTGGCACACAGCTGTGTCGCTGCTTCAGCATGACCAGCGTGCATCGCCGCAAGAAAATGTGCATCGGAATCCATTGAAAGCACCTTTGGCTGAGTATCGGACAATTTAGGCACCCGGGGTTCTCTCGTTGTGTCTGTGCCCTCCTGCATAAAATTGACACCTGGTAAACATATGCCGAATCCTGCTTTTCATTTTCGGATGCTCCCGACACACGGTTTTCTTTTATCTTTAACTTGTGTTACGGCGTTTGCGGCGTGCAATGAATCGCCTCTCCGTCTTTCTCGTAATTATTATTTTTACACATGGAAATGAAACTCTTTATCGATGTTATGTTATTCTTTGTTCATAGTAAAAAATACGTAAATAGTTATCTTGTTCATAGTAAAAAATACGTAAATAGTTATCTTGTTATAATTTAGCCATATTGCCTTCTGTTTAATAGAGAAACAAATACGTAGGTACTGAAAAATTATAACTAAATTCTGAAATTTTTTCACATAATTTTGCGAAAATTGTTATATTTGGCTAAATAATTATAATATTGGTACAGGTTTATTTTTATTTCTGAGTATTATTTGCACAAACTATGTTCTGTTGCGTACCTATGTCTTGTCGACGAATTTTATTATCAAAATGATGCTGCCATAAATTATAATTATTTTAATACAATATAATTGGCCATGAGAGTCAAACGCGGTACTTAGTGCGTATTTTAATCAAACTGATTAAATTATATTCCGTAAGTTTCCAACATATTAACTGGGCGTCGATTATTTGTCGGACTTTAAACACAGCTATCATTGGAACATTAAAAATTCCCTGTCCCTGTCCCTGTATAATTATTTTTTTTTCTGTAACGACGTGCATCTGTTAAATAATTTCTCGATGGATACGCGAGAATGGATGAAAATTTCTTTACGTGCAACAGGCAAAGTTTAGAGGGTTGGAAAACGGGGAACATCTGGCGCTAGGATGGCTCCCCGTTATGAACTGTATCGGAATCTATCCTGGGGTGAGCCGGGGAATACGAATACCTATATATTTGAATAAAACCAAAGGTGATACGCGCTATACAGCGTTCCCCTTTTCAATCCGGTCAATCCCGCGTTATTATAACTAGCTTCTGGTTTTCGGTCCTTTGCGAGTTTTCATGAATACTGGTTGACGCTTTTGATTATGTAACGAGAACGTTTCAAGAGAATTGAGAGAATAGGGCGCGAAAAGGCATCTGCACTGAAATTTATTCCTGTCAGTCTGAAAATTGCTGACATATACGCGCGTGTGTTCGCGTTATAATACATTTATACATAGTTAAAACAAGTGTTAAATTAGTTTCTTTATCGTTTTTCTTTTTTTTCGAGGTATGCTATAATATTTGGATCGCGCGCAAGTTATATTTAAGTTTACTGCAGATTTGTTTACGTCGTTTCGTTCCGCCGGGATAACGTCCTCTCGCACTCGACGCGACGACTGCCTCGTGAATACGTAAGGAGGAACGTTCTTACTTACGGAGAAGATTCCGAAGAGACGGGCGAACAGTCGACGTGACTTAACCGTGTCCTTTGTGCGACCGGCGATCATGAGGTAATGAACTTTGTTTAAACGATCGCTTGGTAAACTCCGCACGGACAGAACGCATAGCACGTGCCGACTTCTCCCGCTTCTTCACGTTTTTCCTCGGCGCGCTTTCTCCTCGCAGCTAGTGTACACTGCCTGACCGAGTGAGTGGACCAAGATCCGTAGGTGTCTTCAGTTTAGCGTCCATTTACTCTTGGAACATTGACAGTCTTTGTGACAGAAAGAAGACTTTGTTTTTAATAAAATAAAAACGTAAAGACATTATTTTTTCTGGACTTAACGGGGACAGCAATAATTTATTGGATCGGTCGACAGGTATGCGCGGATGTGCATTTTATTGCGACATAAGGATGATCGAACATAAAGAGGATCCGGGGCCGTTAATTTTCCCGACTTATTTCCGTGTAAATTTAGAATTATTATCGATTGATCTACACGATGGAAACAGGTGCGACGATACTGAAAGTGATCGGGCGACGCGTACATGCTTCGAGAATGAAGTAATTACTCTTGGAAGTCGGCAGTTGCTAGCCGGCGACAGTGTAAGAGAGAATAAATGTCGCTTTTTGAATCGAGCAAAAGTGAAAATATTTTTGAGACTTTTATTTTGGTTAAATAAAATGCAGAAGGATTGAAAAATAAGCTCCGTACAATTCTCTTGCTTAATCTTTAAAATTCAGCAATAGTTTGTTGTCGAAACGGCGCGACGTTGTTTTTGATGGTTCAGATAATGTAATTTTTCTCTCTAGCATAAGCTTTCGTCTCTAGCATAATCACCTTTCTACTTGCATAAATTCTATTATTATACGACGTCCGTCCGCAGCTCGGCAGCCTGTAAACAGAGCCTACAACGCGATCGCCACCCGTATCAGGTGAACGATAACTGGACAGCATAAACGTTCCCGTTTCAACATTAATCGCGTTCCTACTCACCTGTCGGATTCGTCCGCAGACTCGATCCCAATTAAGGCGATCGGTTGGACATCGGCATGAATTCTCGAACCGCAAGATAAAAAGCCGACGATCCAGTTTCGTTATGCCCTATGTCAAAATATTGTGGTTAACATCCTTTATATTCTAAATCTAATCATCTGAATGATTATCTGAGACTAATCACGCACAACAAATGTTTTCAGTTTTTTAAATAGAGAGAACGATTTAAATGCTTCACAAACAGTTACATTATATGCAGGAAGAGGAACTAAAGTACGTTTTTTTTTTTCTTAGAAGACACCGATGCGCTGAGCAGGCAAAAACGGTTGTCGATTTGCATGCAAAAAATGAGTAGGCGAATTCCTGCACCTCGGTATCTGTAATATGGGTGGTGTCGCGTCGCTTAACGATTCGCGACGATCCTAATCGAGCGTGCAATTAATTCGCGAGGGTTTCCTTTTTTTCCGCCGAGCACGATCACATATGAGGGGAGCGTAGCGGGGGAATTCTGTCAATGGGATCGAGGCCGGTGCAAGGTGCATCACGGTTCTCCTCCTTGCCTTTTCTTTTCCCCTTGTCGTCTTATGCGAGGCTCCTTGGTACCTGGTAAAACCGTATACACATGCACACCGGTACGGCGGCCGAACACCATTGGACGACGGGCACGCGCACGCACCTGCCACGCATCTTTTTCGAACGGCCTTTGTCGAGCCGCCTCGGAAGGAACACGGCATGCAGCGGGAAGAAAGTTCCGTCATGCAAAATAGCCGAGAGGGATTAAAGAATGGCGGAAACGCGATCCAGTGCGAGTACAGGCTTATTTATAATTGAGGAAGTGGTGAACGTTTGACAAAATTCGACGCAGCCGAGAAAGAAGTGTTTTAATTAGAGAGTTTACGTATATGAAGCTCGCGCGTGATTATTATATTGCCAGCGTGAACACGTGCGAATAAAATACATTAGAACTATAATACACACACATTTATGGTATATGGTATGTAATATTAATTTATATTAATGACTATAATAACGTTAATTTATGATATTCGTAATTAGCAAGTTGTGAGCGGAAATTAAGATTGATGACTATAAAGAATATACGCGCGCACGTTAAATAAAAATGGCAGCACGCGTTTGGCGTCTCAGATAAATGTGATCAAGTTAAATCTCTTGAACAGCTTCGTTTTAAATGGAAAGATATCGAAAGGGACACAATCTTCAGTTGGAGATGCGGTCTCGTAGGCGTGACTTCAGCTGAGGTCTTTCTACCTGCTCTGATGATTTAAAGTCGAGGATGTAGCGTCGAAAAATATTACGCCAGTCCTGCCAGGTATAAAGGCCGCCGTTTAAATGGATACGTTCCATATCGCGTCGCGTCTTACGAAACCTAGAGAGTTCATTTAACATTACAAGTTCCGTATTGACATTCCACATATAATTTGGCACATCCGCATAATTTCAATATTACCTAATCTCGCAGGTATGCTGACTCTCCGAGAGGCTTAAATATCCTTTTTAGGTAGTATGACGGTAACACGACGGTATATATTTTAGATAATATGAATAATTACAATAGATGGAGGAAAGAAGTTTCGATGACATTATGCGCATTTCCTCGAAGCCGTTCGCGTCGTAAAACGAAATTTTTCTGCTTGTGTTGAAATTTCTAAAGACGATTTTCGAATAGTAGCTCAGTGGGTGCAGGTACCTGTATTCTTCCAAAGATGCCGATCTTGTCGTTTCGAATCACGTCCTGTGATTCTTGACGAACATGAAGGCCCTATAAAGGATTTTCGGCTATACAAAATGATTTAGGAAGCTATTAGCGAACATGTTGACCCACCGGCGTGACTACCAAGTGTTTGCTACGGCAGTGACAAAAACCCGTGGCAATCGGCTGTAAAGAAAAAGAAAATCGGTACAACCTAGCATCAGAGAGCCGCATTCAAGATTTCGAAAGTCGTGGAACTTCTTTTCTACTTTTAAATAGAATATACTTATCTTATAATTTCTCTAAATAACCGTCGATTAAAACCCGCAGATTATAGAAGTCAGTGGAATAAAGTTAGTACTTTTCTGTATAAAGATCGGCTCTAAGTTCCGAGAGGAGATTTTTTACAAGCACCTGTTCTTCGTCTTGGCATTTTTTCAGGGTGGGAAGTTGGTCTTCATCTTTTAAGATCGAACATCTGCTTTGCGTAACTGCCGGAACGCGAACGCGATAGTGAATGAACTATCACCTTTTCGGGTCGGGTAAAAAAATTATTTTCGACGAAGCATTTGGAATTCTAATTTGTCCGTTTCGTAAACTAAAAAGAATTTGCTCGACACGTCAAAACCAAAATCGAAATAAGCAAAGAAAAATTTGTTTCTAAGTGTTTTTGCTGCTAGCGTAAGCTTTCTAAAATGGTGATTTGTATATTTGTACTTTAATTATATATTTTGTTGATTGCAATCGAAATAATTAAATTTCTTTTACCGTTCACGGTGCTGGCCAGGTGCACTGGATCACTCACTCACTCACTCAGTCACTCACTCGCTCGCTCAACAACGAAGACATATGCCGTTCACTTCTGGCGTAACTATTGCGAGGCACGCACGTGCTTGCTTTTCCGTGCAGTTATTGGAATGTTATACTTTGTTAGCAAACGCTACCGATGATCGCGTGCACAACCATGCGATCTGCACTCGGACTTCCTGGCGCAAAGGCGTATTGACTATGTTACTCTTTTCGTCGGCGTTTCCTGGATGTCGTGTGGTCATTGAATTGGTTCAAATGTTGTCATCTGAATCAGCTGCCATTCACAAAAAGGCGAGACAAAGCTCGAGCTTTTTCCGAGTTCTGCCTTGAAAATGTTTAAAAATATACGTTTGTTTCTTTTAATAAATATCATATCTTTAATATTATTATTATAAAATAGTCTTCACAAAGTAATTTGGAAATAAATTAACATTAAGTAGGTGACAATATTTGACAAATCAATTCCAACATTTCTAATTAACATTGCTCGAAAAAAAGAACCATTTTCGATAATAGAGGCGACTTGCATGTTTGCGCATGGAACGATTTTTTTGCATAAATCGATTTCTTATGTTATTCTACATACAGAAGTATTAAAATAAGATTATTAAAAAATATGTGAATATTTTGCGAGATGTCTCATATTTTATGTCACGATAAAATATATTGTAGCAATATTTCAGATATGAATTATAACGTGTTTGCTTTTTGATTATCTTATCTCAATAATTGATTTATGGGAGAAAATTCAAATGATTTCGTTTCTATATCTCTGACAAGGTTAATATTTTGTCTGTGTTGATTAGATACTTTTTATTTAATTTTATAAGTATTATCTGTCTCCCAAGTCTTGAACTCTTTTTCCTGACATATGCATAAACGATGACGGATTATGAAAAGTCGTCACGCGTACGTTCTACGTGCCGAAGATTACTTTTGGCACGACCTATTCAGGCTACAGCGGGCGGCGATAAGCGGTCTATTTGAGCAATGAGATAATGGTCTCCTTTGTCGCTACCAAAAAGCCGATTACGCCGTGATTGTCCCTTAACAGTCGTCCGTATCTCGCGCGCTTTTCTCCCGGCTTATTCGCTCTAATCTGAACGCCTTTTATAAACTCGCTCAACAAACCGCTCTCTTCGTACGCACTTTGAGGTCCACACTCTCGGTGCTTCTCGCGTCGCCGATCAAACGTCCCATCCGCGTGTTTATTGTCTTGAATTTATAACGCGCTTTCGAGCGCACCGCCATCCTTAGATCTTTAATCTCGAGCACGACGTTATGTTGAGGAAGACGCTGCTCTTATCAGCTTCGCGATGCAATCATCCTCATTTTAGAAACTTCGTATTCGCGGCGCTTTTTTTTATCGAGTTTTAGATTCACCGAGTATCCGTTATAGATTCATCCGTTTGAATTTATCAGACTGACCGACAATAGAGAGGAGGTAGCGACCCGCATGAGCAGGGGTAAAAAAAGAAGGGGGTATTTCCTTAGGCATCGACGCTATTACGTGGCGTCGGGAGTTTCCTGGCATCGCCAGGACAGGTGCACTTAGGTATTGTCCGCGGCAACGAGAGACCGGGCATTTCGTTGTCTCGTCTCGAATGATATGGTGACAGCTGATAAGAATCATTACGCGACAGAGGATAACGCCCGTATGCAGCTGCCGGTGTACATTTAATTGTACCGCAAATAACGTGTTTGCGATTGTTCTTCATGCCTCTTCACTGGTTTGAAAGTTCACTGTCGTTTTGTGATCTCGCGAGTATTTGCAGGGATATCGGGAAAATCGACATTGATCCGGAATCGCTAATACGAGGTGATTAATATCAACATTGTTGTCATTCTGTAAAGAAAGCAAGCGTTTAGTGAAAATTAAAATCAATCTTTTTACAACACAAATTACATGTGCATATAATTACATGTTTATATATTTAAATTTTTGAACTGTTTACATATTTTTAAAAAATTTCTTTGAATGTTGTAAGAAAAGAAGAAACGATCCAAATAATATATATTTTATTTACCTTAAACATTCTTGACAGACAAGATATTTAAATTATAAATATAAAAATAAATAACTCTTGTTTTATATTTTTATCATCCTCATTATTATAAATGTGTGTACACGTATATGTGTATATGAAATAAATGAAATTAATTGATGAACCTGCTTTCCTAATTACGTTCAATGTGTGATATTAAGCAACGTACTTTCTTTACAACGTCACGTACATGTGCACGACATCGTGCACCGGTACAAATTGAGTGATAATAGAATGATTGTGGTACAATGAGGTCAACTTAGTCCGGAGACTTGTGTCTTCAGTGTCGTACCTCTAAAAGCGCGCAGTACGTCAAAGCATATTGTGCTTTAATATCCATAATATCGTCGTATATGTGCGTCACAAAAGCGAATAAATGTCGCTTCGAAAATATATAAATATTTCGCGCATAAATTTTCCTTTCCACGCGTCTAATTTTGACGTTGCGCAAATACTCGCTTTTGTCATTTTATCTCAATAACGATGTCAAATTCTGAAATATAATCTTTTGCTTTGAAGCGATTTATAGAAAGGATGATAAAAAGGGAGGGAAATCACATCGATCTCCTCTAATTGTTCTAAATCTTGAATAAGCTGCCTCGTTGCTCCTCCGGAAACGTTACTTTCGAACGCGGCACGCAAATGCCGAGTTGTGAATGGGACTGAAACGCCGCCGAGGAAAAGCGTTGCATGCATACTTTTTTTTTTTTTACGAGAGATCGTGCGTAATACCCCAAATTTATCGTACCCGAACGAACTGCTTTCAGACGCGTTGTCTGTTCGACGCGAGAGTCAATTCCGCCTAGGGGTTGCCAAGCGTATCTCCGCTTCCTTGCTCAAGGCAAGCGGAGACTCCAAGTCCGTCTTTCTGCAGGTCGTGGCGTTTCATTTTGACACTCTCACCAAGCCTAACTAAAGAAAGCTATAAGACCCAGGTATCGTAATCTTGTTACGTCAAACACAATATATCAGCGTAACCGTACATTTCACTTGTCATTTTTTTTCATAGTCGGTATAAACTCTTAAATAACGATTATATAACGGGCTTATTCTCGTTGTAATCAATAAAGTTGACCGTTGAGAGATACGTTTGTGTAGGAAACTCGAGACGATTAGACGAAATCAGCTGCGTTAAGAGAAAATTGAAGTGGGAGGTTAGCGACGGTTGGAGGATCCATCGTCTATCTGTTTCCTCTTCTTCGGGGGGGTCGCGTATAGTAATCCGAGCCGGCAATACACCTCTAGAATTCCCCTCCTTCCTCCTCCCCCTTCTATATTTTCACGAGGGGACGAGGATGCGAGAACGGTTCGCGCACGCGTCGGTTTCTCCGACTTCCTGCCATCCTGCCTTGCTTCCGCTATTTCACATTATGTTATATGCATACGGGTCGCCACGCCGCGCGCCGCTGACATCCTCGCCACCGGGAATCCCTATTAAGGAGACGCATCTGCGCGCGATCCGAGCGATTCCACCGTCGCTCTCGCTTGCAAGGGGCACCGCGCGGCGCCGAGACGACATGGTAGACAGATGCTGGACCGAGCAACCCCTTATTTGACGCTCTGCGGAATGAAGGAAATTTACAATACGGTCCTTCGCAGCGAGCATGCTATCATTCCATGAAAATGCAATTGGAAACTCGAAACCCGGCGCGATTGGAAAAAGGTGCCCAATGCCCCAAATAATCAATCCTTTCTAAAGCCTTGTGTCCACGATGCTAGAAATCCTTCCGAGATCTCGGACGGAGAAAGAATTGACCAATCACATTTAAACAATTTGGCCAATTGACCAATACGGTTAGTTAATTTTTTCTCCGTCCGAGATCTTGGAGCGATTTCTAGAGTCGTGGACACACAAGGCTTTAGAAAGCTCGAAATGATGTGCTTTTATGAAGCATTTTGCGTTTGATAAATATTAAATCCTGATTTTCATGCCGAGTTGAGACGTTGAGGGAGAAAGACACCGAGTAAATTGTTCATTGTGTATTTCCCTGAGCGTTCTCCAAAACGTATCTCCGCTCGGATTTTAAGTTCCGTGAACGCGGCGAGTGAGCTACCGAGGCGTGTCTCCGTTTCCTTGAGGCTACGGCCGGATTTGCAAGGCTTCGCGTTCACCTCCGCGAGATCGCAGATGGCACGTGAGCTACGTGAGCTACGTCGATTCACTGGCGTTGAAAATCTCTGGCGTGAACAAGAAAAAAAAAAATGTACATTTGCACGAAATTTGTCTCGCCTCGATAGATATCAGATTAAATCCAGACATACATTTTGTGTTTTTGTCCGATTATTTAATTTGCACAATCACTCGTGCGTTACACAAAATGTAGCACATTTGTACGAAAGTATCTCGTTAGATATCAGATTAAACACCCAGAGATATATTTCGTTTATTTTTTGTTTGATTATTTAATTTGCACAAATCACTCGTGCGTTACTTATGTAAATTTTACTTGCGATGAACGACGACAAAATATATTTTTTCCTCCCAAACGATGAAGAGGTTGAGTCGGTCGGATTTTTTTTGTTTTCGGCGAGAAACTTTTCTTTGCACCCACGTCCTGAAATTCACGCGTCTATGCGTTTGCGGTCAACGAGGTGTATTATCATCATCGTATAGCGACGCGGTGAAGAAAAGACGTGCTCGCTGCGCGCACGCGGCCACGCGTGCATATAAATAGCCGCATATGGGCCGCGTGCGTGCGTGCGTGCGTGCGCGCGCGCGCGCGTGTGTGCAAGTAACAATGTGCGCGCGGTTTTCACGTGCGCGCGTCCCGCGTATAAGCGGGGGATATAATGAGAGGACGAGCGGGGAATTAATTGAAGTGGCGATGTAAGAAGCATACTTTCGGACGTGTCTGGCGTCTCGTAATTATTCTCTCTTACGGAACTGCTGCGTTGTAATTAAATCGTTAAATCGCCCACGGGAATGAAAGGTTCGAGTTACATGTCGCGCGCGTTCGTTATAAGCAGAACTGTTTATCGTACAGAAGAAATATAGGCTGTCTATATATTTTATTATCCTTGACATATATAATTACGTAAAATTATTACAACATAAAATGATCGTTTCGATTCTAAACAGGCGCTTCCGTGTATCTCGAGAAGCTTTCCGGCATCTATCTATTGTATATTATTGAATAGAAGGCGGGCACACACACGGCGCCCGTTACTACCGCGCGTAACCGTTTATGCAAGAGAGACGTCGGGTACCCCGACGAAAAGGATGTGCGAAAGGAAGCCGCGGCCACGGTGCCGTGGGCATATTTCCCATCCGCACGAGAGAGAGAATGCCGAGCCTCCCGGCTCGTTTCCTACCTCTCCCCCGCCGTGAATGAAATGTCCGCGACACGTCCGCACGCACACGCGAGCGGGAGGGACACCGCGTCAAAATCGCCGCGGCGTGACAAATCCCTTTTCGTCTCGAGAGCCGCGGTCGCGCAGGTTCGTTTTGATTTGGCTTTCGCGCTTATTTACCGAGCGTATTCACGCTTTGCGGAAAACAATGTCGCGTCCAGTGGTGTCTGCCTATATCCCGTTAAGTGTCGGAACAATGGCTGACAAAGTGACATCGCGACGCCGTTGTCGAGGGTCATTGTTTCACGAACAATTTTATTTCTCTCTCCTTTCTGACGCGGTTACGTAATTCTTTCTCGTGAGGGTATAAAATCGATAGGGCAGATAACGGCGAAGGTATAAAGCAGCAGCAAGTTTTATTCGGACTGTCGTAACGGCACCGCGTCCTGTATACTTCGCAAGGGTGCATAATATTGCACATCGCATGCACCTTGCGCGAATGCCGCAACCTGTCGGCGAAATTTGAGTTATCGGCGATGGGGTCGCAGTGAATACGAGTCATTTAGCTATACACAAAGCCAAACGGAGGGAGGTCATCGTCGATATGAAGGGGTTGCGCCTCTGCCAACATGTACTTATATTATTATAACGACAAGTATTTTCATTGTAGTCGTTCTTCTCCCTCTCCCGAATACTAATCGATATATTTACAAATTTATACATTAGCTCCTTTGCATTATATTAGTTCCGCTTGTGCCATTAAAGTTCTCATTGCTTACGCGCCGAAGGAGCCGGAAATGAAGAGCATCGAATTCTCGCGAGTATCCGTTGTATCGATCGATCGGTGAGATTTCATCTCGTCAACTCGATACAGATCCAATTCTCTTCTCTCAAGCCATAACGACGTTTCTTTTCGCACGTAAATTGATTCGGTGTCTCCTTCGCGCAAATTGAATTTCACCCGGCAGGAAAAGATAGTTCATCTCTCCCCGAGGATCGCGCTCTCTTCTCTTTCGATATATCTTCTTCTACAGGGCAACACCATCATTAACTCGAGCGTTATTAAAAAACCTCGTACGTCATTAATAAATCATTTCTGTATAATCGTGTCTGAAAGTGCCCGCATGGAAATTAAACGAAACGTCGGACTTAAGGGGATTGAACGAATTTCGTTGTCCTCGCCCATGACGGATTAAAGGTATATGGGTACCTGTATAAAGTTCTTTCGCGCGTAACGCCGTCGTGCCACGAATATCATTTTTCTTCAATTTTTATTTGTCATTATGTAATTTGTAGTTCGCGCGGCGATCTTGGTCCGCGTGTCGTCATGGGATGAGAGACGCATCTCGAGTCCCATGGAAACACGATCTTCTTGATACGCTTCGATCTGCACGCGGTTCCAAGTCGGGAATCAAAACGGAGCAGCATGCTCGTGAATTTATTACTATTCGATTCGATAGAGGTAATTTATCGAAAGTTGTAAAGTTGTGAAAAGCGACAACAGCTTCATTTTAACGTTTCAAGCTTTGAACCGAACGATAATACGTTTTTAAAAGATTTTCTTGATTAAATTGTTACACGATCGGAGATCCTTTCACTAATAATTCCGTATTCATCGTAAACGACAGTCTCAGCCGATATAGAATGGAATAGTATTCTTAAAATTTCATGGGAAAAGAGAATCGTGCGAACCAAACGTTAACGATCCCTAAGTCTCTAGAGGTCGAAATTAATGGAGAAGAATCGTGGTTCTCTCCTCCAGTCGGCGATCGTTTCGCATACCCTAACTCCGGGCGACGATGTATCCACGGCCTCGCGCGTTGGGGTGGCCGGGTGCATCGCGGCCAGGTAAGGGGCAGCTGTCCACCAGGTGCCAGTCCATCCCTCCACGCATCTCCACCTTCGGGACGGTGGGGATCCGCCCGGTCTCATTGGATGCCGGCTCGCGCGCGTTGCGGCAATACTCTCGCGCTCCGCGACAGAAAACAGTCAGTCGTCCCAGGGCGCTCGACGGGGCACGCAGGCGATCTGCGATCTACGTGGTAGATCGCCCCACTCGTCACCGTGACACGCGGTCTTGTTCGCAGTCCTTTTTCTCTCTCTTTCTCTGTCTTGAATTTAGGGTTTTGCACAGTGATCGCGACCCGTCCACCCGTCAGGCACGTCGCCGAATGAACGACAGTCGCGTCTGGACGGGAAAGGATAACGGAGTCACGTTTAATTCACAGCTCTGAGATCTTCGTTTAGGGTAGTTTCACGACGTTGACGTTGGTCAAGCGTAGTGGTGTGAAGGAGAAGCGGAGGGAGTAATCTCGTCTTCGCGATCAGTGTCCGAAAGTGCGATCTAGTCCTCAGTGAAGCTCTATTGGAGTTTAGGTCCGTCGTACCTCGACTCCCCGCCGACCGTTTATCCCCTCAATCTTCTATCTCCATCTGCAACACCTGTAGTCGCGACTTTTCGCGCCTGACTCTCGCGGGAGCAACACGGCCACATTTATGGGGGTGTCCGGAGAGTGCGCGGTCAAGGGCAGCAAAAGCAGCCACCCCTGTCACTGCTGCGTCGGGCACGTCGGCAGTTCCGGCGCGAGCGTGCAACAATCGCAGCAACAGCAACAGCCCTACGATCCGTATCACCATCACCATCAGCACCATCATCACCACCATCATCATCACCATCACGGCAAAAACGCACCGCCAAGCGCGTCGCCGCAGCACAACAACAGCGGCGACAACAACATCCTGGCACCGTTGCGCAGCAAGATGAAAGTGCTGAAAAAGCTCAAGCGCAAGATGGGTCTAGGTGAGCCACACCTCCGTAACTTCCTCATTGTCTCTGTGATGCTTTCCGGTCACTGCTCTGCCAATCATGCGACTAATCGATCGATCACGAACGTGTTCCGCGAGACATGTCTGATTTTGTCGGTCAACGACACTCAGACAGGCTTCCTAATTCGTGAATGAGGATTTTGAGCAAAGTGTAGATTCAATTCGTATGTAAACAGACGGTGCACGGTGATTGGATTCACCAACTTTTGTCTGATTTCACATATATCTGTTTATTTATAGACCTTAAATTTTAGAATTTTATTGCGAAAAAGATTGACTCCTGCCACACACGGCTTGGCACTAAAGCTTCAATAAAAAAATTAATACACATTTTGTACTAATGAGGGAACTGTGGTTTGACTTATAGATAAAACGAAATAATTTTGAGGAAAGAATCGGCTCCCAATTCAAAGTTTGTTATTGTTGTCGCATAGATTCGCATTTTTATTGGTGCTTTATTGTAGAATATTAACTAGTATACCATAAATCACACACCCCATTGCACAAGCTCTTGCCAAAGCGATCTGCATTCAAATCGTCGTTGTAAAATTGAATTCACCGAACGCCCCGATGAATATTGCTGATGGATGCCGAGCGGCGAACTCTCGTCATCGAGGAATTTCTAAACTCTAAAACGGCGATAGAACGAGCGGGGAAACTATTTTGGCTTTTATTCCCTGTGGTCCGTCGGCGGTTTATCGCACCGCAAGCCCAATAATTGTTGACGACGCATCTGCTACCTTTAACTTTTCGCTATATTTCGGGGGAGAGTTTAACCATCACTTTTCCGGCATTATTTAGGAAGGTACTTGTAGCGAGTGGCGGTTTAAAGCTTCAAAAATTAATAAATAAAAAATTAATACACATTTCGTAGGTATACTAATGGGGGAACTGTTTAACTTGTGGATAAAACGAAATAATTTTGAGGAAAGAAAAAAGAATCGGCTCCCAATTCAAAGTTTGTTATTGTTGTCGCGTATAGATTCGCAGAGCAATCAAATCTATAGTACGTGATC
The DNA here is from genome assembly GCA_035220615.1 of Leptothorax acervorum. NCBI lineage: Eukaryota > Metazoa > Arthropoda > Insecta > Hymenoptera > Formicidae > Leptothorax > Leptothorax acervorum. The sequence continues at coordinate 614,699 of JASTWQ010000059.1, forward strand.
GATATCAAACTGATGCGCGATATAGTAGAAACTGATTGAAAAATATTGGGGAGCTTTGTTTTCTACGACTCTCCCGATTTCAGAGTGTCTCGTCGTCGCGCTCGTTTCCATCGCGCGTCGAGCAAAAGCTCATTTCGCGGCGAGCTTATGGCCTGAGCTATGTTTTGTTGACCGACTTTTCCTTCAATGGACGATCCGCTGGATTCCACGAGGCTGCAGCCGCGGCACGACGGGGCATGGCATATCGCTTCTCATTGGCTTCCTCCTTCGCCTCGCTTCCAACATCCCGCAGCGTTCTCATCAGATATCCTTCCTTCGCGATTCAGCCTTTCGCGAATGTGTTCGCATTGTCGACGACAGTTTCTCACAAAGTAACTGGAAACTACTCCACAACCCCTTTGCTCACGCGACTTTTGTCTTCGATACCCGTTGCGCTCACTCTCTTATTTATACCTACCTATCTTCCGTATGTCCATCGTCTTGACACAGAATTTCGAGCGCAATGACGAGAAAAAAAGCAACGTCGTCGAAGATGTTTCCGATTGCTATTTTTGCTTCTATGACTTCGATTTTTTAGAAAGGATTAAATTGAAAGTCTATTTAAACAATAATAATACATTGAAAAACGAATCAATATTCTTAATTAAAATGACTCACGATTATTTATGTATAAGTCTAAAATTATTTACAGAAATTTATACATATATGTTTAATTAATATGTATAATAACGCGCGCTTGAAAGATATCCGTATGGATACTTTTTGTACGCAACTTATTGTGCGCAACTTGATTCCAAGAAAAGGTTTTTGTTTGCGGCTACATTCTCATTGATCTGTACATTCCGATGTAATCTGATGGCCGAGATCTTTAAATGGTTTTTCCCGACGAGATTTGTAATAAACAGTTCTTTACTATGAGACAAAGCGTCAGTTGTTGTTGATTAAAATCGAGGTTAAAGGTTACGAGTAGAGTGGGGTGGAATGAAATGGAATGGAGTAAGGAAAAAGAGTGGCTTTCCTCACGTGATAAATTTTACGTGTCAACGACTTTCTTGTACCGGGAGGTTTTAAGGGACCAACGCAATGCGAGCCCTTTGTGGGAGGGCTTTGAACCATTGAAGATTTGTGAAAGGGACGGATACGTGTATTTCTAGAACACTTTATATTAAAGAAGAATTGTTTTCAACTAATTCTTGCGTAGCTTGAATTATCTATTATAATTAACAAATAACAATATAATATTCCGCCAAGATATTATTATAAAACTGTCCTAATCTTTAAGTTCATAATTTTTTAAATCTGCAATATTAAGTGATATTAAGCAATGTTAAGTAATATTAAGTTTATTCTATATTGATTTTTTAATCTGATTGGCAAAAGTTTTGCAAAGTTTGTAACCGCATTCTTAAATGCGGTTACACCTTTCGCTATGTGTAATATGAATTAAATGAATAAGAAATAATATGCAATATGTCGCAATATTTTGCAATTATCTGGGTCTCATCATTTCGATCGCCAAAAACATAAAATAATCTTTCTTTCAAAAATGATAATTTTTTCCGGAGCCACGATTGTCTGATCAATCCTTTCCCCATTTCTCGTGCATGAGAGAAGTAACTTTTATCTCTGTCTCTCTTCTTTCTCTTTCATCCTTTCGATCAAAGTAAACTAGAGCAAACAGCTGACGCAGCCGCACCTTCAAATTTCAGTTATCTTGTTGGTTGCTTTGCATGAAATGTTTGGTCCAGTTTGATAAGCATATTTAAATAGATATATCCAGTATTTCACTTGTTATGTACCTCATCATACCTTATCACGACCAGAACTTTACTTCGAGAGAGAGGGTTGAGGAGAAAAAGAAAAAGAAGAAACGGAGACGAGAGATATTTTTAGCGGGATAGAACTTCATTTTTTGCCACGATTATCTTCACAGAATGAGCGAAATGAAGAAAGTAAGTCATCGTACTTATTGCTTCTGGAATACCACTTCTTTGCTCTTCCTCCTTTACCTCTTCTTTTTCCCGTTTTTTTTTGCGGCTCGGTGAATCACTCGTTTCTCGGTTGCAGAGATTCCCAGCCTCTTTACTTTCTCATCCTCATCGCGACTTCTTTTTTTTTCCCCCGCTCTCTTAACGGCCACAGCTGAGATACCTCTTTCTTTCTCCGTCTTTTGTAACCAGTTTGTCTTACTATTTCATCTCGTATTCTTTCTTTTTGCCTGTAATCGGGATATATCAGGTTGTTCGATTGTCGACGAGACGAAGAGGAAAAAAGATTCGTAACCTCAGCGGATTTTTTCGTGCGATCGAGAAATTCCGGTCATGACTGGGTTGAAGTTGATTTACCTCTTTGAGGAAAGGGTCCTTTCCCCCCTACGATCTGAGTCACTGAAAGCGATTGGTGACGCATTAAGTTGCTGACCGTGACGAAACGTTATTGCAATGCAAATTGCATAATGCTGCGCTCGCGCGTGCATGCAAACAATGTACCACCTGCGTCGGATATGATTCAAGGATCCGGAGTTTCCCATAAGTTTCACTTTGTCACGTCCATTGAGATCTTGATCTTCAGCTATTAACATACTTTCGAATCTACAATAAATGTTAAAATCTTGATTTATCGATTTATTTAACGTTCAGTGAGAAAGTTACTCAAAGTATCATTTACGTTCTTGGGAGATTTCAAGTCTTGATTGAGTTTTCTTTAATTAACTTGTTTACAACGTAACTCGACGAATAAATAATTCATCAAACACACACGCACACATGTAGACGCGCATACAACTCTTTTAAAGCAATTACTATCATCTTAGTCGCGGATCTCTCTTCTGGTATCTCCCCAATTATGTAGAAATAAAATTTCCTACGGTTTCCGCGTGTCTCCCGAGTTTTCCTTCCGGTGCGGGCGAGCCTCGCGAATTGTTCGAGTCGTCTCGTGGAAGAAGATTCAGCACACCAAGAGGCGATCACTGACCGTCCTCACACACCCATCCACCCACTTTCCGCTTCGCCGTGTGACGTCAGAGAGTGAGCCGCGGACGGAACCCGTCTTTGTTCCCACAAGCGTTTCGCGAACCGGTTTTGCGGTTCATGATGCGCGTAGTATCCCTGTCAGCTGGTCGGACCGTTTAATCGGGGAATTCTCCGCTTATTTTAAGGGTTCGGCGGCCGTGTTCTCGGGAGTCAGTCGCCTTTCCGAGAAACGTCCATTCATCCTTCCTCCCGACGTCTGTAAATTAACGATAACACCGGCATGCTTGCAGTGATAAACGTATCGAAATTCATAACTGCAGTGCATTTATCGCATTCTTATCTCTGCAGGATATCCACGTAAATAATATAGGTTGTACAATAATATACACAGACCGCAGGATGAGTTTTGCGAACTTCAAATAGATCACACAATCGAAAACAAAGTTATTTTTTAAATACTACATAAATATCAGGCAAAATTCTTGCCAAATAAATTTCTGTTAATTAATTTAGATATTGTCGACATAACAATCGTTGTCTCGCTTGGAGTATCTATATACTTCGACGACGCTCTTGTCTCTGCAGTTACACCTTCTTCGTTCACGCTGACCGATCCGAAAAGATAATTTCGACAGGGTATCGTCCGCAACATCCGGTTAGCACGTCGTGAGCGGAAGCGAGCGGATTCAAGAGCGGAAGTCGACATTGATAGCACAATAGAGCCGAGAGTTCCGTTTTCCTGGATCGCGTTCCCCTGCGATGGCTTTTTGTCCGAGACGGAACGCGTCATTCACGTCGATCAAGACGTTCCCCATGTCTCAATTCTACATTTCATCCGAGCCCTCGATAACGATTGCGGACTCGGGCGCGTCGGCGGAACGGAGATCCCGCCGTTTTCCGTGCGAGTTCGCTTCGCGCTCCTGCTTCACCGCTTTGCGAAGGAGATCGTAATCTCGCGATGCGGACGTGGAAAGTGGACCTTCGCGGAAGCAAGGTGCGTGAACACCCCACGTGGGTAGGTACGCAGCGCGTGCACCGGAAGCGGCCTCATAAGCAGACTCGTGCGCCTATCGCGAGCCGCTCGCGGGCTCGCGGCTGCGTGGAAATTCGTAAGATCACCCTGCCGTGACGCGATTCGTTCTGAGCCACATTCGTCTCGCCTTACGTGGGCTGCGTAACGTGACGTAATTGCTAAATATTTTTTGAATATTTAATTCCACGATCTCTCGCCCAGCTCCGACGCGGATAAACTCGCGTTATCACAGCCCGTCTCTCCGCATTCGAATTAATCACGAGGAGGATCTAAACATACATATTTTCTTGTTTTGTCTACTGCCCGCGCGAGATGATCCCTCTTGGTCTCAGTGGGCGATCTGTTTACGAGTAGACGCGCCGTTGCGAACTCTCACCGATTTCCCTCCACGAGTCGAGTCGAAAAAGCGGAGTAACTGCTAAACATCTGTCGTCGGTCGAAGTGTTTCCAGAAGACGCGTCCCAGAATACGAGCGAGAAAAGTTTTCACGAGTGCCTTTGAGAAGCTCATTTTCTAAGCTAAGGCTGCTAACGTAATGGAATTCTCGAGTGATAAGCCAGATCGTAGACTTATAAAAAGACTGCCGTCGACTAGAAAATGTTTCGTGACTCTGGAAACAGACGCGAAAGCACGCTGAGATTCAAATCCACTTGAATCGCGAGATAACGAGTTAATTACTCGTCGAATGTACATTCCCGTCTCAGGTTTCATGGCGATCTTTCCCGTTAATTAATTTGTATTGCGGCGAATTTTTTCTCCGCGAGGCAGGTTTAAGACGGAATTAAACGTTCTGCTGAAATCGCGTAATACTTGAGATTTATTCGACGCAAATTATCCGAGGTAGAGGAGCACGGCGATGAAGGGAGAGCTGTCGGTGCGATCTTCACGCATATTCTATACATAAATCTCCTAACTACGCAGCGAGACGTCCTAACGATGCGTTCTCCTTCGCGTGATCCTGAATATGCCAGGGGCTAATACGGCGAGGCGAGCTCCCTTCGACGAGATTTATCGGGGCTGCCTTTTTAAAGCTCTTCTTTTCCTCCATGGAGATGCTCTACTGCGCCCAAGTGCATTCGCCGGTGCTTTTAATGGTGCTTTAACGGTGAGACAACGCCCGCGCCGTGGCGCGGAGCCATTTCTCAATTTGTCTGGCAGCTTCTGGGGGCTCTTCTCGTCCCGATCCGCGCTGCTCCTTGTTCGGAGAGCTTTCGAATCGTTCTCCCGCAATCGGCACGTACTCTCGATATTCTTTAATCGCCGTAGAAACGAAACTACAGTCTGGAATTGTCTGAAAGCGTCGCGTTACAGCTGCTCGAGGGGTGTTAAAAATAGAATAATAAGCTTTAGGGACTTTGGCTTCGGAAGATAAGAACGAAAGTCGCATAAAACGAAGGACACAGAAATAAACGTCGGGTGAGGGCATCGCTACCGGACGTTTGCGCTTATTTGTTTTACTCGGTTTTACTTTAACTGTTATCTTTCCTTATTTTTTAACATACCGATCGAAAGACATGATGATTCACTTTTTCCGATCGAAATTGCCGGGTTCGATCACATGCGGCGCGACAGCTCTCTCGGCCCTCGGTCTGAGACTGACTTTTTCTCTCGAAAGACAAGAGAGAAAAAGAGAGAGAGAGAGATAGAGAAGCCCCTAGAGCCCTTCACTCGCAATACACATATTACTCCTGGGAGTCGAGAGCCGCCTCTAGACTTTAATGGAACAAATGTTGCGAAACCACATCGTCGCCCCTCGAGCCACCTCGAGGACTTCAATGCCGATGCAATTTCAACGATGATAATACCGCAGAACTCGCGCGCGCGTCGGGCGCTTTTTAATCGAGTCTACTTTATAATGATTCGATCCACGATAATCTGATGCAAATAAGAACTTTTCTTAGCAATCACCATTGAAATTTTTCGGATCTTTTCAAATCTTCAAACTCCTTGACACGAAGTTCTTCGTTGCGATAACGAGCTCCAGATTGAGAGCGAGGATCTGTCCTTGAAGAACGCCGAATAATCGCGAATCGATCGTGGGATTATTAGCATACGAATGTTCATTCGGAAACGCGCATAACAGAGCAGGAGTTCCCCTTATCATGAAAATTTTCCCCTGTTTTTTTTTTTACATTTGTCCTCGGCTGCAATCACCGGAAGTCGCCGGTTGATACTCGTAATTTCACGTTGATTACGGTAGAGGCAACCTTATCGCCCACGAGCAAAACCGGGGATCGCTGAATGAAAGAAAAGAAAAAAAGAGGAAGGGCCGTCGCGTCCCGCGGTGAAAAATCCGACGTGCTCGGCCTACGCGCAATTCGCGCGGCCTGGCGCTTTAACGAGCGAGCCAATGTCTGAATGAACGACGAGATGATTTAATTGCCGAGTGTCAAGAGTTCATCTCGACGACGTGACTGTCGTCCGACCAGCGCGCAGCGCCTCTCATTCTCCACGCCACCCACCCGCCCACGCGCCGGCCACACGAAATCGGCCTAATCGCAGGAAGTTCGCGGCTGACCCCCGCGATTGAATTCAATTAAGCTACGCGGCACGAGAAAATTTCTCGCGAGAATTTCTCTCGCGAAATCGTTTAATTGTTCGGCCGAACGCACTCGCGAGAACGTAGGCCGGTATTCATAGTCGGATCTTATATTCACGATCATCTTAAGTCTGGTCAAAGGCAGTCTTAAGACTCCATCCAGCCAATGAAATGACCGTATTAGCATCTTAAGGCATTACTTAAGACGGTCTTGAAATAAGATTCGACTATGAATACCGGCCGTATTGTACTTTCTCGGTGCTCTGTGACCGTAATCGAGGATTCAGGATTATCGGGACGTCTCGCAGCCGTAATTGCGTTAACGGATAACTTTGAGCAACAGATAATCAACGCTTTCTTTAAATGCAATTTCGTCTCGCTGAGTGACAGTAAGGTTAATTTATTCGTCTGCGCGTGCGATCGGCTTCCTCGAAACCACCCACGTGCGCCAGCGATCCCGCGAAAGTACCGGTTTTACGCGATAAACGAAGCCGCCGATATGTAAACCGCGGCGGCCTGCTGATAGAAACGACTGGCGTTTATCGGCACCGCGGCCGTAAACTCCCACGGCTTTTACTCGCTTTTCCCGTTGTGATTTACGACGTAATCCGCGAAATTCCGCCGAAACTTTCGCAACGCGTTTGCGGCCCAAATCCAGCGATAAACGTGACGCGCTACTATCGCGTTGTTCCACCATCAAATCCGCTTCCAACGCAATTTTCAGGGCGTTAATGCGATCGCCGATGTGAGATCATTGTTAAAGTAACTGACAATCCTCAGCCGGGCGTTGCAGCTTTAGTGTTTTAGTAACAATGGAGATTTTATTTATAATTTTAATAATATGCGTGTGAGAATTTAAATTTGCAATTTCGACGATGATAATACCGCAGAATTCGTCGGGTGCTTTTTAATTGAGTCTATTTTATAATGATTTGATCCACGATAATCTGACGTAAATAAGAACTAGCAATTGTCATTGAAATTTTTAAGATCTTTTGAATCTTTAAACTCCTTGAAGTTCTTCGTTGCGATAACGAGCTTCAGTTGAATTAAGACCTTCGCTTATTGAGAGCAAAGGTCAGAAAATGAATCAAATTAGAAATTGACATTAGGGGAGAGGGGGGCACTGTAGGACACTTTTTTTTAAAAGCTCATATCTTTTTTCATTTTTAAGAAAATGTTCTCCGACTCAATTATAAGTTAATTTGGTTGTCAAGGCTCATTATAAACGTATAGCAAAACAAACACATTTGAGAGTAGTGCGTTGTTTTTACCTTTTAAAAAAGTGTTTTCTCTGTCCTAATCTGCCTTCTCTGGAGGGGCAGTTTAGGACTGATAATAAAAACCTGAATTGAGACCTTCGCTCATCGAGAGCAAAGGTCAGAAAATTAATCAAATTAGAAATTGACATTATACGTATTGATATTTCGATGATGAGAGAGAGAGAGAGATATTCGTGATCCATATGTTACTCTGTTACAAGCCCCACGCTGCTCGCGATCGGTGTGTTTCACGCGTATTTGCGAAAACAATAGAGGGAGAGGGGGGCTATAGAACAGTAATTATCGCGAGGAAGTGACGGCCGCTCTCCATCGAGACCTCCCTCTCGTCGCGGATCGCCGTGCACGCTAATTCGCATCTAATTTAACATGAACGGAGTCTCTCGGAGGCGACGTTGATAATCGCGCTCTAACGAGCTTCTCCCACGCGCCGTTCTTGCCTTCCAGGCATTGTCTCAATTCCGCGGAGAAAATCACCGATTTTCTCCTACGTATACGTATACGAACATACGATTAGCCGGGATTTCACCGTAATGACCCGTCGATATTTTACGTCCGGTAATAATCGGTATGGCCGGCGAAACGGCGCCGTAATATTTAGAATCGAGGCGAGTCGTACATACCTACCTCACGCTCCTCTAATCGAGATCCAGAGCGTAGTAGCGTCGTTCGCGGCGTACAAAAAGAAGAATCGTCCCACTGGAGAGAGAGAGAACGGCGGCGGCCGGTGGGGTACGGTGGGCTTTCCGCTTCATCCGTCACGGTTGAGAGCCACGGTGAACCGTCGACCTCTAGTGTAAACCGAGAAAGTCCGCGGACGACGGCGGGCTCGCCAACGAGAGCAACCGGACCGGATGAATTAAAGACGTTAAGGTCGTTGCCTTTAATCCTTTTGTCGATCAGTTACGATCTTTTCCTGCGCAATTTGGAAATTGGCGTAATGACGACTCACCGTCGCCACAAGGTCGAAGAGACGTTGAAGAATGCTACAGTAGAGGAGTCAGGAGAGCAAGCCTTTCAGATGTAACCATATCGGTTTTTCTTTTCTTAACACGGGAATTTGCACGTGAATTCCCACGGACTTCGGTGGGTTTCGTGTAGTTATTTTTTTGTGGATGGGGAGGATCGGAACCGCGGAGGAAGGAAACAGGAAGGAAAGGCACGCGGGATCGCACGAGGGGGAAACCGACGGCGATCCGGTGGCTTCCCTCCAGGATATTAAGGACAGATGGACCGTGAAACTTATCGTCGTAAGAGCATTATGCGATTAAGGGCTTGGTTTCTATCGAGTCTATTCTCGCCAATGTGTAATGCAATGGACCGTCTCGCGCATTTCTTTATTATTTCTCTCTCATCGTGAGCGTCGGCTTTAAATATAAATTCGGCGAATATCGTGTATTTAGGGATTCGCAGGCTTGTCGTCGTTTTCGGTCGGCGCGGGCTCGCTCAAAATCACTCGGAGCTTTTACGCGAAGCCGCGTACCTATATATATGTATAGCGCGTGCCGAGCTTTGCATATCGCTATCAACCCCCTGACAACGGCCAGTCTGGCTGTGTCGGGGGCCGGGATCGATAGAGCTTCTATTACGATATCACGCGCAAACCCCCATGGGCGAGTATGGTGGCGACAGTGGTCGGGATGGTGGGGGTACTCTGCGTCGCGGAGCCACCCCCACGTTCCTATGGAAATCCTATATATATAAAAAAAAAAAGGAGACACGCGCGCATGTAGTAGCCGGTAGCGCATTCAACCCCCGTCGATTCGCGCACCCAGAGATTGCAGCCTCATATTCTTCCGTACCTGGGCAATCTTATTAATTCTACTTGCTCTGAATTGAATTGAATTGACTTGCTCTGCATTTTTCATCATCTCGCCAATCTCGTTTGCTCCGAATTATTGATCTGACGCTGATAAATGCGATTACAGTTCTAAGTAGTGATTAATGTTTCGGTCGCGCATACGTAATCCCGTAACGTTTGACACGCTGTTCGAGTCACCCCTAATCGAGTAACAACTCCCTACATAACCGATCAAGTATATGCTAATGTCCCGTGAAAATCGCCGAACCATGAAGCTCCATACGGGATACGCGCGGATCTTTCGTTCATCCGACTTTTCCCACCGCGCAAGCTCTTCCCTTAGATTATTTTCCTGTAAAAATATATAAGGTAAAAGTACCTATTATTGGACACGTACCAATTATTGGACACTTTTATCATTTATAAGTATAACGCGAATTAAAATCAAAGATAAAAATATTTTTCTTGTATTTTGAAACTTTGGTTATAGTATCCAAACGTTTATTTCCATATATTTTTTTAATTTAAAGGTGTCCAGACATAGATACACGTGTCCAGTATTTGGTACATTACCTACTCTTAAGTGTCCGATAATTGGATACATTTACTTTAGGTCTCTCTTTAGATTCCCTCCTCGCGCTGTTAACGAGCAACATGCGTGTATGTGCATAAGACCAAAATACGGCTTCTCAGGATCATCGATCGGTTTTCAGGACGACCGGAGGGTGCCGGAATGCCCAAAAGCTTAGGGTCCTTTTGTATTTTCCCCTCTCGCTGATCTTTTTTTAGATCTCGTCCTTTGGCTAACGAAAAAAAGAGAGGGAGAGCTACGCCAATGCTGGCTGGCTGGCTGGCTGGCTGGCTGGCTTTCGTCGGGCCAGGTGGTGCGCAACCGTTGCTACGGCATGCATCGCCATCCCCAAAGCCGTGTGTTCCGCTCCTGCGAGCAGCTGCAGCTGCGACATATACAGCGACGCGTTCGTGCGCGCGCGTTGCGTATCCCTCCTCCACCATCTGAGGGTTGAACTCGCGTATATGTATTAACACTTGAGACTTATATTCACTATTTGTACCATCGGAGATGCGCGTCTCCGCGACGTTTCTTGTACCGGGGGCTCAATAGTCTGTGAAGAGTTTATTTTTAATTAGTCAGTGTCGCGCTTTATGTTACTCTTTAATAATTAGTTATTCGCAATTGTATAAGAGAATGAGATGCAAATGAAAAATATGAGAAAAGAAGAGAGAGAGAGAGAAAAAAAATTTGATTTCTGTTTTAATTTGAAAAATAATTTCTGCAATAGATTGCTGCGATATTTTATCAAGTTGATCATCAAAATACATTCGGTTGCTTGCTAATATGTCATTATCAAGTTTCCGTTATTTGTGTTAATTCCTAAGTTTAACATCGATCTGACACATAAAGCTTTTTATCATTGTCACGTTACGCCTTTCGCTAATATCGGCAGATAAGGCCGCGCCTTATCGTCGGCATCCGCAAGGTGAGATCCTCCAGATATATCCGCCTTTCCGTTCGAATGCCCGGCTGCCACGCACAGCTTGCCGAAGTGTACGTGTATGTATATGTGTTACGTGTGCCCGTGTATTGACGGACCACACAGACACACGTAATGACAGCGGGGAGTTGGTCGGGGCAGAAACCAACGTAGCAGATGGGGAGTTTGCTTCTGCAAGCCAGTCGTTGTAGCGGCGTGGCTCAGGCTGCCCGCCTTTTCCCGGTAACTCTCCCGGCTTGTAAATCCACTCGTGTTTTCCTTTCACCTTTTATTTCTTCCTCTCGCCATTCGTCGTTTTTCTTCCGATCCGGAAAATCGGGAGGGTGAGATCCAGGAAGACAATGTGAGAGAGCGCGCGCGCGTGCCACCTTTCCACCCCTCGCCGTCTTCCCTCAACCCCCTTCTCTCCTCTTCATCATTCGGTCTCCCTTCGCCGGATCTGGAACGGCGTTGATGAAGATCCTACGTTGAGGATCGATCGATCGCCTAGCTGTTCTCAATCTGAGTGAGTACTCGTCGATTCTCTTTGTCTCAAGCTCGCGCCAAGCAATTCTAACGTTTTCGTTGCGCTTCTGCTACTAAAATCACGAACAAAGGGCTCAATCACGGGGAAACGTATTTGCGTTTGTTCTACATACATAATTTTATTTCTTTATTTTGTTATTCCGTATTTGGAATAATTCGATTGATCTTTTTATAATTTTGCATAATTGTTCGAAATTGCTTGAAGTTCGAAGTTCAACAATTAGTTCGTCTGCTCCAGATCCCCTCCTGTTTTGCGATTTATGTCGGAAAACTTCCTTGCTCGAAAAGATAAGTCCGATATTTTCCTATACAAATTTCTTCTAAGTGCGGAACATTCGTGTTCGTTCCTGAAACCCGCCATTGTTTTGGGTTCTAAGATCCAAGATGTCTTTGTCCTGCTCTAAGATCGAGATGTCTTTGTCTTGTCAACGACCGAGGCGACCATTGACAGTCAATAGGGCCACCAGAGTGGCACGATTGCGCCTCTCGGCACACGTTCTCGGTGAGTACAAAAACGCATTCGTTCTCCTTCACGTCTCCCTCTCCGTGAAATCTGTCCCTCCCCATAATCTGTCCCTCTGAACTCCCCTGCTAAGAATCAGCTGCTTCCACATGGCTGGAGCACCTCGCACAATGTGCCGAACCTGAAAGGTCTCCATTGTTATTTACAACAAATATTTGATCACTGATTAAAATCGACAACATTTAAAACAGAGATATATGCCTTCTCGACATTTTTCAGGGAAATTACATGCAATCAAAATACATTTTTTCTCGCAAGAAAACGACATTAATATCGAAACTTAAGAAACTAATTTGCAAGATTAAAGAAATATTATTCAATTTGCAAAACTGTAACCGACTATCCTTATAATTAACGAAGTATTAATTCAAATACGATGACCACACATGCGACTGAGTCATTTTTACTGGTTAGTCGCTCGTAACTCTTCGAAAGGCTTACGTCAACATCGACTATCTGACCGTTGCGTTTCTCCGGTCTATTCGCTCGAACGAGCGCTTCCCTAGCCGGTTTGTGCTCGAAATTAGCGCGCAGGGCACGACTCCGGTTAAACGACGAGTGCGAGACACGCGGTTCTTTGTCGTACGAGGAAGCGGAATTTCATTAACGCGACCCCGCGCCTTCGTGAGTCATCGCGACGATGTTGCGGACCGTTCGCGACCCGATGATACAATCGGCGGTTCGCTTTCCTCTCTCTTGTTGTCGTACATTAGCGACATGGCGCAAGAAACCTAATTTCAACCTCGCTTATAGGATCGTAACTGGGTCGACGATACCATCGACAACGGCAACGACCGCGTCGTCGAATCGTCGTGTTGTTCCTTTTACCCGCGACTTCACCGCGCGTTTATTTCGCGCGCGCAAGCACGCCCAAAACCGTTAAGCACAATTACACCGCGCGATACCATATATTCCCGCGGACTTTCTATCTAATTAAAAGCGAGCACGCCACGTAGGCGATGGCCGCGGCTCGAACACGATCCTAGAATTATCCAATGCACTTGTTTCTCTACTTTCGTTGCTCATCGCGTTCATCTCGGCGTTTCCCTGATCGCTTAACCGCCTGTACCTTGCCTCACTTATAAATCGTTTATTTTCTGTGCTATGCTAGGATTCGCGCGCATCTAAATTGGATCTTGTTAATTGCATTGAATACATATCAAGATTTTGTTGGAGCCAAAATTTTCTGTCTTACTTATTAATATTGTAGCTTAGACTAATATTGCCAAATTCACATATTTCTTTTTCTCCCCTACTTAAATTGCCAAGAATTCCAGAAGTTGCGTCATTGCTTGTCGATCGTAAGATTAGAGATTGCAGTTCGAACCCCATGATCGCCCATGTAAAACAGCTCGAGCGTGGCTCGAAACCGTTAATCTCATGTCCACGGGGACGCGAGAAACCGGTCCGGTTTCCGCTGTTTTCCCTTTCTTTTACACCCCCGCGAGTAAGTCGCTCGCGGCGATCCCGCTGCACGCACGTGCGAAGCGCGACAGATGCGGCGCAACCCCCGAGGTTACGAGGGATAAGCGAAGGGTGCGGTATCTTGTGGCCACCCTCTCGTTTAACTTCGTTAATCCGATTGTTCGTAGATGGGCCGTGGTGGCCGCGTTAAAAGCGCCGTGATGGGAATATACACTTGTCGTCGTGGGGTTTCGTTACACCCCCGAGTCTAAGAAGCTTAGAATATTCCGGTCGCGTTTGCAAAACGGCTTTGCCCCACCTCGAGATCGCGAGAATTCGCTTCCACAAAATTCGTTAATAACGCCGCGAATCAAAGGGTATATGAGTCACGCTTCGCGTCCTGCCGCCGTTCCTGGCCAGGTAACGTCGAGGATTAATAGTACCCAGGAAGGTTCGAGCGTTCACCCTGGACGTTCGCGGGTCGCCGAAAAGCGGGTCACCGAAGCTACGCCGAGGGAGACGGCGGGCGAGCTCTCTCGGATAAAGATCTCGGGCGTTCTTCCATCAAACGTGTACCCAACTATATACGTGCCGCATACCAGCGGGCGCGTTCCTTCCCCGGAGGCTGATCTTTTATTCCGTCTGTGTGGCGCGCGAGCCCAATTCCAGATAGCTCGCTTTATGAGAAACGACACGTACAATCCTCCCGCCGTTTTATTATACGAAAGCAGGCAGGCAAATGGCAGGCGGCAAGACTTCACGCGTAATTTATATGAAAGAATCTTGTACGATCATCATCGATCCAATGACGCTTGACCGCGATAGAACGCTATTGTGCTACATCAAGCTAATTGCGCGAACATTACGACGTAACGTCATCGCGTAACTCTTATCGCGATCTACATGATAGCCCCCCTTATCTTTATCGCCCCGTAGCGGAAATCACGAGCCGCGATCGCGGCAATTAGGGGGACTTGTGCATGGAGTCGGGTTCGACGACCCTCACCGCCCCGTTACCTATCCGCTCCTAATCGCGATTCCGAATCGCGTGTAGATGGTAGCTTAATATACCGATTGTTTACCGCGTGCTGCATCACGCGCACGCGAGGTGCTCTCGCGTAATTATGTTAACCATGCGCGCTATATCCGAGAGAGCTACCTTCTTCTCCGCGTGGACGTGGCTACTTTTCCATCTTTCTCGCCCTCCCCGCGCTTTCCCTTCCTCTTTCTCCCTCGCGGTCGTGGCCACCTCTCGTTCGCGCCTCGGGCTGTGTGTACGCGTTATTATTATTTCAGTATGACGAGAGAGACTCGCACATTGCTATCTTACGTAACGTACGTGATGGTGGAGGGCAAAACAGAAAGAACGGCGGAGAAAGAGTGAGAATGAGAGAGAGAGAGAGAATTGAAAAGAGGGAGGAAGAGGGGAATCGACTTGGGTAGGGGAAAGGACGTGGAGCTCCTCCGTGGGGAAAGAGAGAGGGAGATCTCGCCTCCTAGGACTAGGTAGCTCGGCAAAGATCACGGCACCGGTCGTGGGAACAAGGCCCCTCCTGCTACGAGGCCTAGCAAGAGCGCGCGCTCGCTCGCGCGCGGAGAAAATTACCACCGGCCTCGTCCGCGTGCTGCTTAACAGTACCTCGAGTGCCTTATCGGAGCGGTCCGTAACCCCTGGCTCCAAGTCGTCCTTAAGATAGGTAACAGGCGCACGCAACCCGGTGGGGCCGCAGCCTGTTGCGCGTCTCACTTTCCTTCCTTCTATTCTTTTTTTTTTCCTTCTTTCACGCCGATTCTTCCAGAGTCGCGTGAATGATCGCGCGGAGACATCTGGCTCTTAACATGATGTCAGTCAAATGTCAAACGAAACAGATAATTTCTTAATGAGATTACTAATTATATTTTAACTCAATCAGAAACTTTTGCTTTGCCAGTAATTAATTAACAATAAAGATTTTTCATTCGAAACATTGTGATTATTACTAATAAAGATAGCCAGTTAGGTCAAATAAAAAATCTTTATTGTTAATATTTTATTAATTATGTTTCATTAATAATAACCGATATCGATTGTATTTTACGAAAAGAAGTTTATTATTTGCAAGAAAATTGATTTCTATAAATTTAGTTTCCTTTTCAAAGAAGTATTATAGATTTGGTAGATTTGAGAAAACATTTTTCTGAATTTAAAATATTTTCTCAAATCTACCTAACATTTCTTTGAATTCAGGAAACTAAATTCATAGAAATTAATGTTCTTGCAAATGATACATTTGTTTCAATGCACATAAGAATTTAGTGAACGTTATTACCTCGCGAATCAACGATGTAGGTCTGCGAACCACGGAGGATACGGTGTGTTAAAGGGCTGCTGCGCGCTTCGTCGATCTTCTCGTTCTTGTTTATTCGATCAAAACCCGCGAAGTCGTCGTTTTGCGCCACGGTTCGTCGAACCTGAGCGAGGCCGCGGTACGCCAAGATGCGTCGATTATGGCCGGGCTTATCAGGCTGAACGCGGCGTGTCCGCGTTCTTTCCTACAAGCGGCTGATAGTAACCGATGCAGAAATAGATTTGATTGTGGTGAATGAGCTGAGGGGGCAGGGAGGGAGGGAGGGAGGGAGCTCGGTCAAGGCTTCGTTTATTTACATCATACAAAGTGCATCGCGTTCACATCGTCGCCGTGGCGACCTCGCGCATGTTCGCGGAGAGCCCGCGTGTTTCTGTTCTCCCGATTACTTTCACCTCGATACGATAACACGGTCGCCTGGTGGAATTATTTCGATAACGCCGGCGAGCGCATCGTGAAACTTCTTTAAATGTCACAGGCTTTACTGGAGTAAAGTGTGTAACATGCAAGGGAAATAAATTTAAAATAGAAATGACGCAAGTTGTTGCCGGTCGCACGTGGAACAAAGTAAAGGGGGTCGATCAAGCGGAAATAATCGAACTGAACTAATTTAATCCTTCATTTCCAATCTCAGAGACTTCGTCTCCTCTCAGTCGAGAAAGGATCGCGAGGTTCTCATCGGCATGAGATCACGATTAATCAACATGTGTGCATGACATCCCCAAACACATGTATCCTTTCCTAAATCGCGACGCGGGCCCAACCTGTCGTTGTTTTATTTCCAATTTTCTCGCGCTCTACCTTCGCAACATCTGTTATTTCGCTACCGGCGACATCGGGCTAGAAACGAGATTTTAATTAAGCTCAGCCCCGAGATGCAGCATCGCGGCGACTCATCGCGCGACGCGCCGAGATTCACCGAGAGTCTTGCAGTCTACGAGGGGCACTTCCGCGCAAATGTGTGCCACGGGTTTCCCACGAGATGCGCCGGCGAATGGCGGCATAGGCGCGGGCATAGACCAATTACTACCGGGGAAGAGAGAGAGAGAGAGAGAGAGAGAGAAATTCTCGCTGACTCGTGCGATTTGCGTGGAGAGCGACGATCGATCGCCTGGCGCTTGGTCGCCTCGCGCGGATGAAAAAAGGTAGACGCGCGCGTCGCGGTGTTTAATGACGGTCACGACGATTGAATCGGCGATTACTCAGCAAATGTTCGCATAACTGTTCACAGGCGGTACGCTGTATTTTCGCGGTCGCGATTGATCCTCGCCACTGAAAGCAGTCAGCGTGTCAATCCTCGGTCCTCGGACGCCGTTGACCTGATCTCAACGGAGATCCTCGAGAACTCGAGTGCAACTCGGAAAAGCTGATCTCATTGAATCTAAATTTATAACGGCAGCCTCTCCAGATTTCTTTAACAATTTTGCAAAGGGCTAAAAGATAATTTGCATCTCGCGATGATGCGCAAATTCTGCTGTCCCCGCGAAACGCTCCTGCGTTTGCGGTGAAGTCGCGGTGGTCGCGAATAAGCGGTCCATCGCCAGGGGTAAATGGAGTCACATGGTTTGGTTACGCCGAGGCCAACAAGAACGCCGGCGAGATGCAACGGTATACGTCATAATAACATTCCCACGATGAATCGGCCGGGTGTTTCTAACCGACTGACGCCGTGCGTCGGCGATTCACGTTCTTGCCGTGACTAATCGAGGGACCAAACAACGACGCCAACTTCTCCAATCCGTAAATTAGACTTTCGTCGCGAGAGCGAGATGCGCTTGCACCTGCTTTCCCGCATAGACGAAAATTACGTCCGTGTCTTTTAGGGACCGCGCGATTTTCCACCTGTTATTCTTTGCTCGGTCTCGATCGGCGATTACAATCTTGCAAATATTACCTTGTAAAATAACCCGTGTGGAAATTTTTCCTAGGCTGCAATTTGGCCCTTATAGGCTTTCCTTACTTTATTTGAGGCCCAAGTTAGGAATGTCACGCTTTTCTATCTAGGGCCCTTATTGTTTTCCGAACTTGCGCCAAACTTTTCCACAATTTTTATTTGTGGAAAAATATGGACGTCAAAAGAGGAAGTATATTCCTTTCCTGAAAAGTCGACTGTTGTTGAAACATGGGAGATTCATTCAAAGTCTTCCGATAATTTAGTTTTTCCACTTACGCGCAACGAAAAATTGTGACCAAACTGGGCCCTGTATGGACTATAGATGGACATGCTTAAATTAAAACGTCTCGAGGAAAACATTGATGACGTAATCAGACCGGAGATAGACTCAAAGTATACAAATCAAAATATTTAATTATAACAATTAAAAAAGAACAAAAACTAAGTCCTAACTATAGGTCCTAAATGGGCTCGAGTTTGACAAGCCCTTATTTGGGATGCCTTAGCAATGCCAATACTGGGCCAGTATTGAATATAGGATGCCCGGACTACTCGGGAAAATATTATCCTGTTTTATATAAAATTATTATCTTGTATTATATAAATTATATAAATTGTATTATATAAATTATATATAATATTACACATATTATCTTGTAAAAATATTATTATAAATTTTTATGTCAAAATTGAACCTTGAACCATAACATTGAAAGAAAGATTGGTCAGTAACTTCATAGTTTATATACAAATGGATAGATATCTTTCTGCTTCCTCATTGCGTAATCGAGTGAAACCGATTTAAAGAATAAAATCGGCATTGATCAACGGGGAAGCGCCGCCGCATGTGTCTCTAAATAGCGTTTAGTTGAACAGCGTTTTATTATCACTCGACTTATGTATTCCGATCCTTTTTTTTATTAGCCTACGCGACGGCGTAATAAAGCGTGCTTTTGTGGCCGCGCTGATCAACAGGATGATACGCGAGTTCCAGGAAAGAACTCTATCCGGGCGATCCCGGATTTCGTAATGTTGCCTCATGGCGGGCAAACTCCTTTCGGGTGACCGGCCGGCCGAAAATTCCGCGAGAAAACAAGCGGAACGGGACGAGGGACTCGAAGTTGCGACGCGACACGCAATCGTCCTGTTCTCGCGATTGTTGATGACCTCGGCGTCTCGCAACGACTCGGCTCCTGGAAACTGTAAAATCCTGGAAACCCCGCGCGCATTTACTTTTTACATAATTGCACCGCGTAGTAACGGTTCCGCCGAGCGAGAGGGGGGAAAAAAGCGCGACTGTTCCGCCTCCCCTTCCCCTTTCGACAGCGCAGGGAGGGGGAAAATTAGAAATTTCAATTAGCGCGAACGCGTTTCCTAATACGTGCGCCTTACCGGGAGCGTGAGAAACCGAACGGTCCGCGATTTTTACCGGTGCTGGTTCTTTACCTGCAGATCGCGATTTATTCACTCGGTCTCGACGACCGCCACCGCTCGATTGTAATTAGCAGATTAATCAATATTGATATCTGGCAACTTCTTAGATCGCGCACCTCGATACAGTTTTCTCGCGACATTTCTATCGCTAGTTCAGTTTTTTAACGATGGTCTGAATGTTCTCGTGAATAGATCGCGTGTTTATGCAGATATTTTTATCGTTATGAAAATAATATGTAGGCAAAAGAAGGTAGATAAAAAATAAGACGAAGTGAACAATAAAAGCGGGTAGAGATTTTAATGAATTTTCTTATCTATTTATTCTCTTTGCGATTCTAGCTTAGAATTTAAATTCTTTCTTGAGTTTAAGATTATTATAGTTTAGAATTTAAATTCTTCTCTAGAGTGAGCACATTTTTTCTGCAATTGATTGACACTGTGGATACATTCTTATTAACTCACCGGTATTTCGGAGCAAACCGCACTGTTCCTCTTCCGCATTTTTATTTCTTTTACAGAGGAAGCACCGCAAGTTCGCGACGAAGTCGCCAAAAGGTGTAAATCAACTCCCTCCCTCGTATTATATTATAACGGCGGTTTCCGGGCCGCATCCGTTTTGCGGAGAAAGCGGATCGCCCGGTTGTATCTCAATACTTGGCGTCCGCTCTTGAAGGCCGCTTCCGGTGCGAAACGTGCGGTTTCCGGCGCACGTACAATATCGGCTACGCGCCTCGGCATATCGATAGTCAGTAAGAACGAGGCTCTCGCGAGCGCCGGTCGCCTCGGCGCGGTACTCCTGGTTTACTTTCAAACCGCGAGAACAAAGACGGTCGAGTCAATATTCGCAATATTTCTCCGAAGTTTATTAAATTTGTTAATAAATACTATCGTCGTATTCTATATGCATAAGTGAAAAGTGTTTGTAAAAAATCAGAGCAAGCAATCAAAGTGTTTATAAAAAATTGTAATAGTGCGATAAGGCAACTGCGATATCCGAGGACTTCTCTTTCCGGTAGATCTTCGCGTGAACTATATAAATTAAATGACTGATTATATTTCGGATCCGAGGCACTGGATCTCTCTTCACGGTGGTACTAGGCTGACGCGATTCCATCTTCGATCGCCTGAAAACGTCCTGGCGGGGTATCCCCTGCATTCCGGATCGGCGAGCCTGCATTATGAAATACCGGAGTGGAAACGCTCGACGGGCTCCGACGAGAGGTGCTTTTGCATTCGAGTTCCCCGATCGAATTTCTCCCTCCTTTCCTTTTGCGCTGCGCTGAAGAACTTCTTTGTTCCCCGTTCCGAAGTGGGCTACCTTACCTCGAGTGAATTTTCCGGCCGCGCTATAATAGATAACGTCGATGGCCTATTTCTTCCGGCAAACGCCACTTCGAGTCCTGTCCGATCGCGCCGATCGGGAAAAAGAGAAATCCAGCGACTTTGCAGCCAGCAAACGCCTACGCGCCTATATGAAACAATCGGTCGAAAGGTCGAGGCGATCCTTGCTAGCTGTTATATCGAATAGAAAGAGGATAATCGTCCTCATATAAATATAAATTAAACGTCGCCTACCTCATTTCCATGTAAATTCTAGAGTTCGTGGGTGTATCCCGAAAAAAAAACCCCTGAAAAAATCGGATACATCGAACTTGAGAGTTCGTAAAAGATTAAATATATCAATATCCTGGAAGAAAATCAAATAGGTATATATCGGAGCACCGACCTTGAAGCGGACCTTTTTCTCAATTTCTTATAATCGCCGCAGCCTTGCGAAAAGATATTATTTACAGTTATTCATGTGTGCTACGTAAATAAATATTATTTACATAATAAATAGGTATAAACAACATCATTTTATTCGTGCGTATATGTATATACCTATATAAATAAATATTTATGTAATACGCATAAATAAGCATAAATAATTTTTGCACGTTCTTTCTTCCACATTCCAACGATGTTGATATCGATTACGAAACAACGCTCCTGCGAAACAAATAAACTAAACGATTCGAAGGTATACGAGGTAGTCTTCTGATTGTGAAATAATCCAGGTAGCAGGATGACATCTAAAGGCGTCTTAATGACGTATTATTGACGTAAAGAAACGTATAGACGCATAGACGTCATTAAGACGTTATTAATACGTTATTTCACGTCATTCTGCTACCTGAGAATATACAGATGGTTGCAGTCGGAAGACGTTATCGATGATTATCGTTTCCTGTTTCAGCGCCCAGGTCCTCGAACGCGGGTACCAACAACCTGCCGCCTTTGACGTTTCACCACGTGCACGGTGACAACATCAGGCTGTGCAACGGCGGTACGATCGCCCGGAGGCACGAGAGCTTTTGCAAGGGTGTCACCTTTAGCGCCAGACCCGTGCGAGTGGGCGAGAAGGTGAGTCTGTCGATCGGTTCTGACGGCTTTTAAATCCACCGATCGGCGCCCGCCGCCGATTGTGGGAAACCGGCGACTCTCGTTACGCTCGAGATACCGCCGTTCGCATTCCTCGGAATATTAAAACGGATCGCCGCGACCATGAGAGCCGGGCTTTTTGCGTAGGTCGTTGTTTTGCAAATCGTCCAGGTTGAAGTTACGAGGCCCTCCCGGCGGTGCCCGTCGTACAGCGGGCTTATCTCGCGTGTCCGCCTGTAGTTAGGTAACGCGAGTAGATCGTATGACCGCGCTGAATGATTCAAACAATTTTCCACGGAATCACCTAGTCTTCCGAGATCCGTCACGAGTACGCGAAGAAACCACACAGAAAAAAAAGAAGTATCTAATCAAGACTTATATACTCGTGTATACCAATCTATAACAACAATCTTAGAAATGAGATTATATTACGTTAAACAAAGAAAACTTGCTTGCATAAAATTGTTATTTATATAGTTCACATTTATGGTTACATTTATATATCAATGATAAATTAAAGGGCACAGAGTCGTAACTGGATGTTAATGTTATAATCTTTAATTAGTCTATAATTTAATGATTTTACAGACGTTTACTGACATCAGGCCATCCTCACAAGGGGAGGCCGCGAGGACCGGGAAACGGATTTGAATGAAACTTATTTCTGTGATAACCCTTCACTAGTAGTGAAACATGGTAAAGCGCTAGCGCGCAACGCTCAGCCGTTTTCGAGAAAAAAAATCATGAAAAAAAATATTTAAGCTTAAAGAAATATTTAAATTGAAGCAAAATATAGATATTTTTTAAAAACATCTATATTTTTCTTCAATTTAAATATTTTATATTATTTAAGCTTAAAAAAATTTTTTAAAAGTTTTTAAATATTTTTTTTCATGATTTTTTTTCTCGCAAACGGCTGAGCGTTGCGCGCTAGCGCTTTACCATGTTTCACTACTAGTGAAGGGTTATTACAGAAATAAGTTTCATTCAAATCCGTTTCCCGGTTCTCGCGGCCACCCCTTGTCAGTGAAAAGTAAATTATATTGCGGTCTGCGACATTATTATGTAATAAATAGGCGTGCGGATATTATTGTAATTTACTTTTCACTGAGGACGGCCTGATGTCAGGCCGAAACATCTATAAAATCGTCAAATTATTGACTAATTAAAGATTATAACATTAACATCAAGTTACGACTCTGTGTCTTTTAATTTATCATTGATTTTTAATCATTTGAGCCTTCTAAGATTACATTTATATAGTTCATTTATAGTTACATTTATATATTGTAGTTTAACCACAAGAAAAAAAAGTTGAAATTCTTATAAGAAAATTGTAGATTGCGTATATACGAGTATACAATAAGTTTTGATTTGACACTTCTTTTTTTCTTGTGCAGTCGCTGATATAAGACAAGTGGGCGGCGCGCTAGGTGTTTAAGCGTATTTTCGGTTTCCACGTGATGTATTCAGTATCTAGGAGTATAGTCGTAAAATTATAATGACGCAACACGTGGGATGAACATAATTGAGCGAAATCAATTCCCGCGCGAGGATGCCTCGAATAAAGCTCCATTTTAGGATCGCCCAAGCGGCACCTCTGTCGCCGTTTCGCAAGGTGGCTTCTTTCCTTTTTCTCTTTCCTCATACAAATCATCACGAGCCAAGTTCTACATGGTCGCTTTTCTGTGAAACGGCGCAGGTCTGCGTGAAGTTCCTGGAGATATCCGACAATTGGAGCGGCGTGATCCGTTTCGGCTTCACCAGCAACGACCCGATCAATCTCCGGAGCGGTTTGCCGAGGTACGCGTGTCCGGATTTGACGAACAAGCCAGGCTACTGGGCTAAGGCGCTCGCCGAGAGGTTCGCGGAGAGGGATACGGTGCTCTTCTACTATGTCACATCGGCCGGCGACGTGCACTTCGGCATCAATGGCGAGGAGAAGGGTCTCTTCTTCAGCGGCGTCGAGACCCGGGGCCCGCTTTGGGCGATCATCGACGTCTACGGCAACAGCACCGCGATCGAGTTCGTCGATCCAAATCGCCAGCACTTCAACAACATACGCAGAGGCGCCGAGCACAGCAACGAGGACAATGCGCAGCACAGCAGGCATTCGGCCATGGACGATGCCAGCAACGCCGGCCGGGATGTCGAAAGGATCATCGTGCCGTCTATGCAGAACATGTCGATTCATCACGAGCCCGACGTGGAGCTACCCGGTCTCAGGTTTCAACCCCCCGGCGTAATTTTCACGCCCCTGCCCTTCCACTCGTAAGTATTCGAGCGTGCTAGATCGTCTACTCGCGTTTCATTTCATCCGTACGATCTAGCTCCAGGTTGATGCGTGTCGCGGAAAAGATTCTTGCACTCGCTGACTTAAATTATCGCGAATTGAATTATCCGGAGAGAATTATCTAGGACCGACTTAAAACGTCATGTCACTTGCGCAATTACGCTTTCTGATTAGAGTCGTTCGATCAAATTAGCAGAGTTTCGCATTACTCAACGCGATCGTTTTTTTTTCGAGAGAGAGAATAACGCGAAAGTTGAAAGTCATCCGATTTACAATGGAGTCACTCTACCCGGTGCACAACGATTCGCTGCGCCGTTCAGCCGCACAGAACTAATTCGCCGTCCGCTTTTCACGGTTTCCCAAGACGCCCGTCATTAAGCGAGCGAGCGCCGCTGAGGCTAATCGCTTCCTCGTTTTCTTTCTTCGCAGCACTCGGGGCAGGAACATCCGCTTCAGCAACCAGCAGTGCGTGGCGACGCGCACGGACACGGAGTTCTGTCACGGCTACGCGTTCACGGGCCGGTCGTTGCTGTTGGGCGAGCGATTGGTCGTGCAAATCCTCTCGACGGAACCGATGTACGTTGGCGCCCTAGCTCTGGGCCTGACCTCGTGCGATCCGGCGCGACTCACGGCGGAGGACCTGCCGGACGACAGCGATCTGCTGCTAGATCGTCCGGAGTACTGGGTGGTCTCCAAGGACGTAGCGTCGAGTCCGCAGCCGGGTGACGAGATCGCCTTCACGGTCACGCATTACGGCGAGGTGCAGATGAGCAAGAACGGCGGCCCGCCCAACGTCGTCATGCATGTTGATCAGAGCCTCCAACTGTGGGCGTTCGTCGACGCTTACGGGAGCACTCAACGTGTCAGAATGTTGGCCAGTAGACCAACCTCGCCGCCCCGGCAACGTCAGAGCAATCCCTCGCCTGCTAATGTTCAGCAGCAACAGCAGCAGCAGCAGCAACAGCACTCGAATCACAGCAATGCCGCAACAGAATTGTCCAGATTCTCCGAGTTGGTGCAGTTTAAGCCGGCGGTGGGTGGCGGAACGGTGCTCGTCGTAAATCTACCACCCCAGGCCGGTTACCCGACGCCACCACCGCCCACGCCACAGCCGATTTACGCTTCCGCGACGCATAGGAATCCGCCGGCTCAGCCGGTGCATCTCTCCTCGGCGGCAGCGGCAGCGGCCGCGCCCACGCCCGCGCCAGTACCGCATCCCGGATCCTCTAGGCAGTCCTCGCCGCCATTGACTGGAACGATGGCCAGCACCGGCTCGTCGACGTACGTCGACCCGGTGACCTACCAGAGCCTCGACGGCACCCTGACGTCGTCGCGCGCGACCTCGTCCCATTTGCAGCAGTGGAGCGAAGGCCTGCAGCCGACGTTGGCTGGTCAGCCGAGCGAGTGCTCCATCTGTTACGAGCGCAGCATCGACAGCGTGCTCTACATGTGCGGCCACATGTGTATGTGCTACACCTGCGCGATTCAACAGTGGCGTGGCAAGGGCGGCGGTCATTGCCCTCTTTGCCGGGCGCCGATCCGCGACGTTATCCGTATCTACCGGTCCTGAACAATTCGGGAGAGACCGAGAGAGGGACAGAGAGAGAGCGCGCGGACGTCTTCCCGGTTCCCAGCGCCGTCGTCGTCACCGCGTCCATTACCGTGCTTCCGTCGTCTTGATTTCCTTCCGCGTCGAATCCGCCGCGCTTCATCGCCGTCGCGCTTCTCGCCCGTCTCCACGACTACCGGAACGAACGAACAAACAAACACAAAGCTGAAGCGGAATTCGCCACCTTCACACTGCCGTATCTCTTTTTCTATTGAAACGCGAGGCACGTTCCGGCAAGTAAAACAAGTTGATAAACCGGGGAACGAAACATTTCCCGTGGAATCTTCTCGGGGACTGCGAAGCGCGGAATTGCGCTGAATCGAATATCTAACGCTATTAATATTTAAGGCTCCTGGATAGTCGAGGAGCCTTAAGGCAGTTCGCGACGCGTTAGCGTGATCGCGTCGCTGTCAATTAAAATGTTAATAGGTGGACCATGCACAAAGAAAGCAGGGGTGCTTTCAAAATCGCGATCACTGCCACTACTGTCGATCGAGCGAGAACGCGGAGATGAATTGCCGCGGATACGAGCAAGCGAGCGAGAGAAAGAATGAAAGAGACAATGAAAGAGAGAATGCAAGCGATGAAAAGTTGTAGTTGGTCGAGTTTGCTTGTACATCGATATTCTGTCTGCCAATCTGTATTGTAAGTGAGCGAAACATGAATGACTGCGAATCGTGCGATTGCATCATCGACAAAAGAGATCGATTCTAGATATTTTCACAAGCGACATAATCGTCATTATACCATTACCAATTACTACTACCGCTCTGAACTATTACTATTACTATTCTACTACTATTACTATAACTAATTACTACTGTGCTACTCTTCCAACCTTTAATTATTATTTTATTATTACTATTACTACTATTATTAATATTCTATCGCTACTCTTAATTATATTATGATTAGTTGTTCGTTCATTGTAACTGTCCTTAATTACTCGCGAGTAGCTTCGTTTGCCACGACCGCTATTATTTTTACGATTTACCGATTATAGTGATGGTTGGTGAATTAACATAGTCACTATCTCGTAGCGTGATTATTATTTAATGGACCGTATGATTACATAGCGCAAACTTTCCGATCAGACGCCTAGAATATCTGGATAGCATTCGCGTCTCCGGCCCCACTTTTAGGGCAATCGAAAGGACCTCGTCGTCCCGTATCCTTGACGAGAGCGTGATGGACTCGAGGTCCAACGTTGTTCATCTTCCTCGATTATTTTCGCCTTAAACAATAATGTTTAAGCGTCCGTGATCATCGCCGATCGTGTCAGGCGGGGTTTTACCAAAGATCCTAAGCATTTCCCGCCTGTTTTACCCGGCCTTCGCGACACTCCAACGGGCATTCGCGCGTGCAGGCAAATCCTAACGATGACAATCGCTTCAATCTAGTTAACAATATTCGTTTTGCTAATAACGTCACCACGCTCGAATCTTCAGCGTCCCGTGACACGAATATCGTTTATACGCGGATTGATTACACGCCTGACGACGATCAGTAGGAGATTTTTGGCCTTCGCGTAGCGATTCTGCAGGTACACAATACGCTGCGAAGAACTGTAAAATCGACTTGGAAGTTGATTGCGAACTCACACAGCAAAGCCTTTTTTTCGAATACTTTTGTAATTCGACGGAGCTTGGAATTGTCAAGAATTTACATTTCTTCTGACCTCTGTGGCTTTACCTTCGGCGATTCGCGTTGACCCTTTGGACGTGAAAAGAGATGAGAACACAGTGTGGCGTTGATTTTATTGATCCTCGGACGACTCGGAAATTCCTGTTAATCTTGGAAACGGTATCTTGCGCGTCCGGTGTGTCTCATCGCGCGCTTGTAAAGTTCTTCATCTCGAAGAGAAATTGTTTTAGGCGAAGTTCACCTCCGAATATCTTTGTAAATTCATGTCCTTTGACCAGTTATGAACGAGAACGACGTTGTCCTCGTCAGTTGATACTGATAGAGAATTGACGGTGTTTTAATTTGTGATTTGCCTCTCTAATAGAGGAAGACAAATTTTTCACAGTCCAGAGAAAACTTGAAACGACGAAACGACTTTCGAGCCAAAGGGAACGACGTGTTTGGCCCTTTAAAGAGTTACTTTTTAACGAATACTAGAGAAGCGAGGAGGAGGAAGCCTCTCCCCTTCGAATATATTGATAACGGATACGCAATAAAGCGGTAGTGAAAATCTCTAGTCCAGCGAGCGGCGGATTAGTCTGCCAATCCAAAAAGTATGATGAAAAGAACGAGATAAAAAGCTTTTTCCTTTTTTTCTCTAAGTAAACGGAAGAGGGAGAATAGATAGATACAGGGAGAGAAAGAGAGATCGAGAAGTTTTATAGATACGAAGATATGCAAATTATTACGCGTGTCTGCCAGCGAACGGCGCGTCCAAGATTATATTAAAAAAGAATATAACAATAGATTATTATTATTCTATTGATATGATACGATAAAGAATTGTTCCAAAATGTCGCCGATGAAGTGAGGATAGAGCGAAAGATGGAGAGAGAGATAGGGTAAGAGTTATGCTTGATAATGATTACGACGAATGTTTATCATTATTGTCAACGTTATCGCTGTAATTAACGTGATTAGTTGTCGTGTTATTCTGTCGTCAGCTTGGCAGCATCTCCGATCATCGCTCTACATTTTTACTTTGATTTACTATCGCTCTTTATTATTATTGTACGATTATACGACTAACGATTATACGACTATTTAATTCGGCATTACTCGCTGAGCTTAGTATGTCCGCGAGAAAGAGAGTAAATTTTTTCCTTTTGTCTCTTCTTTGCAATGTCTTCTTTTAAATTTCTCATGTGTAAGCGTAACACGCACAAATACAGAACGCTCACGATTTTTAGACCACACTTTACTACAATTGAAAAAGGTAGGGGGGATAAAAGTTTTACGCGCTATGCGAGTTTCTCCGACCGTAATGTAAAGATGCCGACGGAAATTTATACATATGTAATATAATTCGTGCAGCCACGTGCTGTTCCACAATAAAAAGCCTATAATATCTATAAGGGGCGTTCTGTCTTTCATTCCCCTTTTCTCCGAATTTCCTCGAGTTTTCGATCAAAGAATTCGATAACACGGAATATAAATTGCTCCAGTTTTTTTTAATTATATCATAAAGACGCGCAAAAACTCGTATATCTAAAATAAAAACGATACAAAATATGTACAAGAGGGCAACAAAACAATGTAAAAATCCTAGAAAAATGGTGCGACCGAATAAACAAACAAAAAAAGAAAAACGTTCATTTATCCAACCAAAATGCACGCGTTCTTGGTGCAGACGATTATCACTGCTAGTTTTTTGGAGACGATTAAACTTCTTCTTCGCCACCAATATCCGAGGAATCCGTGCCGACTTCGTGATAATCCTTCTCTAACGCGGCTAGATCCTCTCTGGCTTCGTTAAATTCGTTTTCTTCCATGTTCTCACCGACGTACCTGACGATTACAATTCGCGAATGAGAACAGGCCATGATCAACGAGTCTAATTTCGCGAAATAGAAACCAGCGTAGTTTACCAATGAACGAAAGCTCGTTTGCTGAACATAAGATCGAATTTTCGGTTCAGTCGGCCCCACGCCTCCGCGATCGCCGTGGTATTCGCTAACATAGCCATGGCTCTCTGTACCTTTGCCAGGTCACCGCCCGGTACTACGGTTGGTGGTTGGTAGTTGATTCCTACCTGTTGTAATCCAAATCAAACCGACAAAATGTCAAAATTGTTGCCGAAAGCTCGATTATTACGTGCGAAATATCCTGAAGCGAGATAGACATGTATAACCGAACTAATAAATTTGTTCCGAAATTCTTTTTACATTGATAGCGCACGAAGTAGAACTTATACAATCCACAATCCACGAATTGTTGCAAAATTCTTGCTATTGTAAAAAAATGTCACCAAAAAGAGAACCTTAAAACCCGTTGGACACCAGTCGACAAACTGTATTGTTCTCTTGGTCTTGATGGTCGCGATGGAGGCGTTGACGTCCTTCGGCACCACGTCGCCTCTGTATAGTAAGCAGCAGGCCATGTACTTGCCCCTTCGTGGGTCGCACTTGACCATCTGCATGGCCGGCTCGAAGCAGGCTGAGGTGAGCTCCATCACGGTGAGCTGCTCGTGGTAGGCCTTCTCGATGGACACGATGGGTGCGTAGGTCACCAGAGGGAAGTGTATCCTGGGATAGGGCACAAGATTCGTCTGGAACTCGGTGAGGTCAATATTGAGAGCACCGTCGAATCTCAGGGAGGCAGTGATCGATGAAACAATCTGGCCAATCAGCCGGTTCAGATTCGTATAGGTCGGTCGTTCGATGTCCAAATTACGCCGGCAAATGTCGTAGATCGCCTCGTTGTCTACGAGAAACGCGCAATCAGAGTTCTCCAGCGTGGTGTGAGTCGTCAGGATCGCGTTGTAGGGTTCAACGACCGCCGTGGAGATCTGTGGCGACGGATATATGGCGAACTCCAGCTTCGCCTTCTTGCCGTAATCCATGGACAGCCGGTCCATCAGCAGACTAGCGAAGCCGGATCCGGTACCACCGCCGAACGCGTGAAAGATGAGGAAACCCTGGAGACCAGCACACATATCGGCTATCTTGCGGATCCTGTCCAGCACGAGATCGATAATCTCCTTGCCCAGAGTATAGTGACCACGCGCGTAATTGTTTGCGGCATCTTCCTTGCCGGAGATCAGTTGCTCAGGATGGAATAGCTGATGGTACGTTCCCGTGCGTACCTCGTCTAAAAGATGACGACCAAGAGGTAAACATTGGCGTGTCGGTGTTGTCATTTATTGGTCGCCGTCGCAAAACGAGCTTACCTATCACCGTCGGTTCGAGATCGAGGAAAACTGCCCTAGGTACATATTTTCCACCGCCTGTCTCACTGAAGAAGGTCTGGAAGCCCTCGTCACTCGTGCAGGTCTGCGGTGGCAACATGCCGTCGGGTTGTATGCCGTGCTCCAAGCAATAAAGCTCCCAGCAAGCGTTGCCCATCTGCACGCCGCCTTGGCCGATGTGGATCGAAAGCACTTCGCGCTATCGGTTTTGATTAATCAATGTATCTTATCGCAAATCTACATCATTTACCGTTAAAATATCACAATAAACCATACAAGTCCGTTCCATTATTTATACATTCATATTTTTAATACTGAATTTTTGATTTTTAATGTCTGGAGTTGTATCGAGATTGTGACAGCGCATATCGATCCTAAATGATTTGGTATTTTATCATGCGGAAAAACGTGATTGATGATTTTCGAATTGCTAAATCAAATGATTAAGCTGTATTTTTTTATATTTACCATTTTGAAGACTCGTTAGTTTGCAATAGGTGGGATAAACGAGCGCTATTAACACCGGAAATGTTGACACGGATTGATAACGAGACGATTTGTTTTGCGATTTTCTTTCTCGTTGTCCAGGGAGACGACAGAAATAAATGTAAAAATCTAGTAAGCCTTAATTTTCAGATAGAATTTTTGTACTGTAAAATACTGTTGCAAAAAGGATTCAGTTAAAAAATTAAAGTTCTCCTAGATATACAGAGCCCATTTTTATCATTTAAGAGAATCAAATGTTTTAAGATCTAATATACTCGACACTTTATTATTTCTAAAAAAATATTTCCTAAAATTATTACAAGGGATATATGTATTTTTGGCAATAATTAGGATCTCTAATTAAGACCGCTAGTTAACAGCTATAACAGTACTTTCAATAAAAAATACAAAAAAGGTTAATGTAAAATCTTTTTTTAAACACATATTTTTTGGATTAAGAAATAATATGTATATATATTAAATTAATAGACAAATAGACAATTAAAAATGTATAACAATGTTATTAATGTGCATTACGTCTCTTGTTATTAGTAATTCTATTTCTAAAAGGCACCATTTAATTCTTGAATTCGTTAATTAGCATAAATAAACGATTATTGGCAGTACATGGCTTATAAAAATAATCTCCGTAAAAGATTAGGCAGAGAAAATATTATTTGGTCAGGTTTCATACGAAAACGGGCGCACGTCAACGAGCACGTGAGATCTTTTTGCTCTTATCGTTCTCGATGGCAGGTGGCGGACCTTTGGCGCTTTGGTGTCGATTGTAAACGCTGAAAAAAAGTAACAAAATATTTGTTATCAAAACTTCTCCCGATCAATTACAGAACATTAGTCCAAATTAGCTGAAGTGTTAGAAGCGCGAGGATCATGATGAAATTCGTATAAAAACGGGTAATTGAGAAATTTTCTCCGTTCAATTTTTTTAAAATTGCTGTGCAGCAGTAAAGCGATAGAAACACCTACTATCGATACGTTTCCGAGCGAATGTAGTCGATGACATGAGATATGCCCACTTGCAACTGATCGCCGATCGGAGTAACCCACGGATTGAACTCCATTCGAAATACAGCCTTGTTACTCACCAGATCAAGATTCCCTGTAATTAAATATGAATTCTGCAGTATACATTCTGCTTAGCTATTCTACCACACTGTTAAATTCGTAGTGCCCAATTATACAAATTATATAATTTTATTTTTAACCATTCCCATAGGTCGCCACTGCTTCTACTTAAAATGATATTAATTAATTTAACTAAAAAAATGTTAATTTAACTAAACCAATGGAATTAAAATAATAGTGTTTTGTGCTAAAGTAAAAAAATTTTCAACACACATGGTAGTTAAAAATAACAAAATGTTATTTAACTTAAGGTATTGATTTAAATTTCATCCTTTAATATTTAACAGTGTATGATTATGCACACATGGTCGTATTCTATCTACCTATCTCGGGAGGCAACACCGTCAAACGATTTCCTTGAATATGTAGCTCCCTAAGACGTGCCAGCTCGCCAATCTCTTTCGGTAATTCGATCAGATCGTTCTCCCTTAGCACGAGCTGAAATGTTACAATCGAATGTCTTTCGTCGAGAGAAACGGGATATTTTTTTACAAAGCTGTAAAACTATACGAAAGCTCTAAAATCTTACAATCTGGAGATTTTTCAACTGGCCGATTTCAGGCGGCAGATACTCGAAATCATTGTCGGCGAGGTAGAGCGCTCTTAGGGTCTCTAAAGAAAGGACAAATTAATGGGCGGATTTTTGTGCGGAGAGGCGCATTAGGCGATTTAACAACCGTGACTGACCCATCATGAAGAAATTTCCGGGTAGGTTTTTTTCACTGAGATTGTTGTATGTCAAGTCCAACACCTCGAGGACCGGAAACGCGCCGAAGCCGCGAGGAAGCACGTCTAACCGATTCATCCTGCCGGAAGTTGAACACTCTGATAAATTTCCGTCGCGAAATAAAGCTAAGGGTACGCCCTATAAAATCTACTGACCCTACGTTCAGGATCCTCAACTTCGGCATTTGCGATAGAGATATAGGCAGCTCGGTGATGTGATTGTTGAAGAGATTCAGTATCTCTAGGTTGACTAGATTGGCGAGACCCGGTGGCACCGCTGTACCGAAAACCACAATTGTTGTAATACATCGATTGAATTAGCGGACAATATAATTGCATTAAGCTCAAAGACACGCTCACCTTGAATTTTATTGTGACTTAGCGTCAGCCTCGTTACGTTAATCATATTCACTGAAACACATGAAGACTTCTGTAAGCTTATCTGTACCGTTCGTCGTTTTTAGTGTTGGATTTTCAAAATTTTACTTCGAGAAAAGTATTTTTGATCGCGAATATCGTGAATTCGAAAGAAAGGTAATTTGCGTTAAAAAATCATGTAACTTTTGTCTCTATCTCACACATTTACAAGTGTATTTAAAATCTCATTTAATCTTTAGAGAATCACAGATTGTAAAAATATTCCTCTAACGCAAAACTCAATGTCTAAAAATCTTTGGGGACAGTAATTATAAATTCGAAATTAAAATTGCAAAAATTGTGAATTTCACAAGGACTTACAAGGTCGGTCATTAAAGTTAGTTAAATTTTGTATCAAATGGGGCATCTGTAGTTTGTTGAGACGCTAATCATAAATATAAAGTAAAAGTTATAACAAATATAGAATATAGATACCAATTAAACAAATATAGAATAACAAAACAAATATAGAATATAGATACCAATTAAATTTACTGCAAATCGATGGATATGTGTAAGAATTAACTATTAGATGGCTACATATTGAATTTTAATTGTAATGTTTGGTCTCAGATTCGCAAGAAACTTATAAATACTGACTCTTTTTCATGCAATTCAAGAAAATCTAAAAAGTCTATCCGTACAAGAGCGCGCGATGTTCCAACATCTCGAAATCATACTTTGCAGGCTTTGCAGTAAATTGTATATTGTTTCTTTGGACAAAATTTTTACAATTTTAAAACGGAAAAAGAATCCTCTTTAAATATTAATATTTCACAGTAAATAGTTTCGCGTTCGCGCAACGGAGCTTATAACATACCGCTTATCTTTATAATCGTTCGCGCTATTCTACGTGTCAAACGCGAAGCGTCAAATTTAAAAGGCCAGCGCGCGCGTGCACCGACTCGCCCACGTGATCCGGTTCCGCGCAAGACGGCTATGGTGCTGCGGATCGCGAGCGGAGTGACCAGGCCGCGGGCGACAAGTTGCCTAATTTGGCGATCCGCGATGACGGGATGACGCGCGCGCGAGGACGAGCCGATGAGACTCACGCAATCCCGGCATCTCCTCGAATGTCGCGACACCCTTGTCCGCGAGGTCAAGCTCGGGATTCTGGATCTCCCGGGCCTCGTCCAGCACCTTCTTCACCTTCGACATCTTCCCCGACGCAGGAATACACGACACTGGCGCGGTCTGATTCATTGCGCGCGCAATCGCCGTACCAGTGTAACACGGCACCACACGGCACACACGGGCGCGTCGGAGTGCCGGAGAAATTGGAGAAATCGGCGTCACCCGTTATTGGTGGTGGCGCGACGAGCATGGCGCTAATGGCGCGGCGCTATTCTGTGAATTCTGTCGTGTCCAACTCGTCAGATGGCGCGATTCTTGTGTGTGTGATTCTCATCTTACTACATAAGTTTATTTATATTATTCAATTATTGCTCGATTTTCATCATAAGGGAAATTTGACATGCAATTAAGCAGAATGTCTTCGGGGAACGACTTAAAGGATTAGCAATTTTGTATATATCTCAAAGAAACGTGAAACCGGTACCGTTTTTGTCGGTAAATATAATTAAGCCATGCACTTCAGCATCCTCTGATTGTGAGTATAGCATTTTAATTTATTTACACGCAGTAAAATAAAAATAAATAGAATCAATTAGAGAGCCTCCATCTATATAAATACAATGTAAATACTTAATGCAATATAAACAAGAGAGCCATCACAGTAGCGTTTTGTCCCAAAAAGATCGAAAGGTAGCCATTATAGGCGGTGCCTAAAGGACATTTAAAACGATCTTATTGATACGAAATACTGTTCTGTACGATGCGATGACGTCAGTGTACTGGAATGTAGTGCGCACATATGAAGCTGACGAATCAGATTCGCTTGTTATCTAATAAGCGATGATCATTTTAGGCCGGTATTCATAGTCGGATCTTATTTCAAGATCGTCTTAAGTAATGTTTTAAGACGCTAATACAGCTCTGTGATTGGTTTATGACATCTCAAGATCGTACTTAAGACGTTCTTAGATATAAGAATCGACTATGAATACCGGCCTTATAGCTGTCTAGCAATTTTGTTTCATCGTGTAGTTGTGCCTAGTCGCAGCAAACCTGATACCTGAGCAACGTGGCGACGGGAGAGGAGAAACGAAAAAACGGGGAATTCCGCGGGAAAAGAGAGTAGACACTAGACAGTAGAGGGTAAGACGGTTCACGGTAGAGGCTTGTTTTGCAGCAAGGGTATTGTGAATTGTCATCTGTACCTTGAAAATATTGTCGCTTTGTGCTCGTGTTTCGAACTCAAAATACACGCAATCACGATGGAGGAGATTCGAGTCATGGTATAGTATTCCATACGCCGGTATTTTTATATTCTAGCACAATTTCTTCTGCAGATCTTGCGTCCACCGTAACTTCAATTATGTCTTACGTTATCAGCGGATTTTTCCCGATTGCTGATAATTTTATTACGATTATGTTATTTAATCACTGATCGAAATAAATGCGTTAAAAGTAATGAAAATGTATTTATATAAATATAAAGCAAAATATTTTTGAAAATATGTTATTTGGAAGGTTGTGGAAACTAGAAATGATAGATATAAATATATATATCTTAGATTTGTGTATTTTTATATTAACCTTGAATTATACGTTTGAAACATTGGCTGCATGTTCAATAATTATATGTCTAATCATTGTACTGAATGATCATTTCATAATTTCGATTGCTTCAGTGGTGTGATGCACTGGAGGAATTGCTCCAATGTCCCGTGTGCTTAGAGGCAACACAAGGTGTAAAAGTCCAATGTATAAATGGACACCACATATGTAATCCATGTAGGGTACAGCTACAGATGTGTCCTATATGTAAATCTTCCTTTATGGGAACAAGAAACTTGGCGGTAGAACAAATCTCAGCCAAATTGCAGGACATAAAGGTATGCAGTTTATTTCCAGTTAATGCAGCGATAATAAGAATAATAAGGGACAAAAACAATACAAAGATAATACAAGACAATCTTAATTTAGATATCTATTCAGATACTTCTCATTTTTCCTTTAAACAATAAAAAGATAATTAGGACAATGTAATTCTAAATAAAAGTATTGTTTCTTAGTTATCCCTGCTGCATCCGTATCATGCGCTCAATAGAAGAATTCTACATAATAAAATTTGCGTGGCTACTCAAACCGAAGATATTGCAATGCCTTCCACTGCTTGTCAAACTGAACCTGTCAACCTAAATCAACCTAAACCAATTACCCAAAGAAATGAACAACAAAAATTTATGCTAAATTTGGCGCCTAGAGTAGGAAAAGGGTCATATCCATGTCGTATTGGAACTTGTGTAATGGAACTGCCACATGGACGAATGATTGGGCACTTGAGATATCACCATAAAGATGTATTTTATGAGGTATAGCGCGTATTCAAATTTGCAAATGCGATTGGAATTATAATTAAGCTTTTCAAGGTTGCAATTTTTTATGATTAATTGTAATTACAGTTCAACGCAAAAGATAATGTATTAAAAAAGAAATGGACTCTGGAGTATATCTTAGATCGGGACTACGACTTCGCTTTTCATATCAAAGAGATGGGCCTGTTTTTCTTGAATATTTCTATAAATCAGATGGGTGATCTAACGGCTTTCTTACAAATTGTGAACTGCATCCCTGTATGTAAACAATTCACATATACATTTGAAGCAATTGGGCGAGCAATTGGCACTACTTACTTTAATACTACTTACAATGGCCAGGTAAGATTATATCCATTATTATTTGTATATATAAAGCGCTCATTTTTTAAATATTTAATATTTAAAAATAAGATTATAACTTTTTTATAAATAATTACAAGGTTCTTTAACAGCATTTTTAAAGCAGCATTGTGTTCAATATTGAATGTTTATTGCCTGTAACAAGATAATAATAACGACATGTTAAAGCTACAGTCCACTTAACGCTACAAATTCTTCGAAGCATTTCTCTTCTCTTTTCTTTCAATGAAGAAAGAAAGAGAAGAAGAACGCTTCAAAGCATTTGTAGCATCAAATGGACAGCAGCCTAAGACAACTTGTGTTTTCAAACAGGTAAAAACATGCAGAATACCAAGGCAGAATTTTTCAAACGACTGTCTGCGCATACGCGAGAATAATATGCGCCATCTAATTGACAATAAAAACTGTTTTCACTGTAATCTGACGATAAAACGTAGAGTTGATTACAGAGCAGTCAACGTGCAAGATAATCCAATGCATGCTTCTGACGACATAGTGGACAATTAAAAGAAACTATATAATTTTTTTCTTATGCAAAATAAAGGAAAGATAATGATTATTTTATTGATTGATTTTTCTGTAAAATGTGATATTCTTGTACAAACAATTGAAGCTTTTTCTTAATTCAGTATAAAAGAAAATTTTAATTATCCATTATGTTACTGATTCTTATAATTTCATGACTGTCGATGTAATTTAAGTAATTTAAGTGTTCATTGAAATAAGAGCGTATGTTTTTAGACATTTTGGTGACTTACACCTTTCAGTACTGCCTAATTGATAAACTAAAGAGATTGAAAAAGGACTGATTTTATTGCGGATTGCAGACACATATGCAATCAGATACAGATAATGCGACAATTTTTCATCAAACGTTTTTTTAGTTTAGCATTTCGTTATAATCGCAGTTAGGCAGTTCTGTGCTTAAAAAAGAATAGGAAGGGAGAGAAAAGTATTACTTGTCATATTTTGTTTTGCATGGAACACTTTCTATATATTCTTTCAGTAAAATTAATATCAGAAGTTTTGATGTATGAATTTCATGAACTCGCGACGAAACGAAAGAAAACTTCGTGATGTGTATGTATTATAATCACGACGTATGTGATACAACTTACATATAATATTATGGACAGAAAAGTTATTAATGTGTGATACTCTTCTATATACGAAATAAAGTTATTACGTTAAAAAAACGAGTGTGTTCAAACATAATTGTCGTTCGTCCGTCTGATTTTAAAGTATACAGTCTTGGCATTCGGGATGTTGTAAAGCCGAGACAGGACGACGCGCGCCGCTCGATAAATTTCGATAAATGAGACGTGTTTATTGTGCGTCTTCTAAATATATCAATGATACAAAGTCATGCGCGCGTCACTCGTAATTAGTGTCTACATTTTCCTTTATTTCCTGTGTACTAATTAACGTTTCGCTAAGAGCTACCGCATCTCGCACCTCTAATACCTTTTTTTCTTGTTCCTTTTCTATTTATTCCCATATGAATTAAATTGCAGTTGTGAATCGCCGTTCGTCAACATTTGTCTCTCGCTTTACATTGTTTAATTTGCCAGAAATCCACTCCCGAAAATGTATATTCTGAGTTTCTCGCAGATTTCACATGTGCAATTGAAAAATAACGAAGATTATATTACCCCTGTGCATATCATAATGCCTCGAGGAAGACGCTGCGCCTCGGTCAACCTCAGTTATCCGTTCTTCTCTACATATCTTTTGAGAATTTCGCATATCTCTTGTCAAATAGTTAGGTAATCATTCGCCGCCGCGCACGCTTGTGGTTACTTAAATCGGCATACGCTGAACGCGAAATTACACTCTGCTTGGCCTCCTCAGCGGATCCTCCGCGCGTCCCTTCAAGTAGTACCCCCCTCGCGTAGCGACTTCTGCTGCTCCAGAAGCCGCTCTAACGGGGAAGGACCCGGCCCGGACCACAGAGATTGCTGATGGAACCGTGCTTTCATCGGATCTTGATTGGTCGAGCCCGAATTGATCGATGTATTAACGGTATTCCACGTGTTGCCACTGAACAAGGAGTAAGTGTTGCCGGTGTTCACTGCTTGGGACGGCTTCTGTTCGAGCTAGATAAGAACATTATTATCTAATTATTCAAGATAGTGTTTATAAAATTTGTAAATTTTTGTAGTATAAGAATCACTTAACTTTTTGACGTCAAATAAGCCTTATAATTTTCGTGCATTGAATTCAAATGGTTAAATAACTATTACATGACATTATTAATTGTATTACGCATAATACATGATTTAAATGTGCCTGATGAAAAATTAGAGATAGCCTTTATCTTTAATCGAAAATTATAAAAATTATAAGATCATGTGTAAAGTCACGTATGAAGGTAATTCAACCCATACTGAAAGAAGAATCAAGTAAATGAAAGACAATGACATGCGTCTAAAAACTTTCTGTAAAGTTATTAAAAATGTTACAATTCAATGGTTTGACTATGTCATGGATTTCGAAATTTCGTTCTTCTTTGCAGACTTGTGTGAATTGTGAATTGAACTGATATAACTATTTCTTTCCAAAATCTTCTAACATATTGCAATTACAAATTTTTTTAGTGCAAAACTAGTTTAAAGAAACATTTTTTGATGTATGTTCATACAAACATTTCTCGCTTATTTGTTTCTCTCTATATATTGCACAAATTTTACCGCATATTTGTAGACACCTGTATTCTAAACGACAGACTTACCTCAAACAACCTGGAATCCTCAAAGTTATTTCCTGCCATGAGATGTCTGCCATGTTGTTCATTTTGTTGTTGCGGCTGATAATTTTTGCCCGGTGTTAATGGAACTCTACTCGCCGTATTTCCGACAGTGGACGCATCGCTCCAGTTCGAGAACGTGTTATCGTTAATGGCCGAATCCTTTATGTGCATCTGAACCGCTGTATTATTAGTCGAACCCCACCAGGCAATCGGCGGTTGAGGTGGTCGACTGTCCTTCCACAAGTTAAAATGCTCAGTCGGTTCGTAATTGCAAAACATGTAACTATTCGCCGCAGGTTGCTGCGCCTGCGGCTGTGGCTGGCTCTTAGCTACGTTGACCTGATTTGGGAATGGGAAATCTATTGCGTCAGAATTCTTCTTGTAGAATGACGGTGATGGTTGATTTTGCGACAATGGTTGTCCGAAAGCTTGATTCTGATTGAAATGATTGAAGCTCAGTTGGAAATTTGTCGTGTTGGTCGGGCTCTGCGAATTCGTCAGCGTCGTTAGAGTCTGCTGCTGAGGATCCTTTTCATACACTGACAACGCCGATATCATCGCCGACATGTTTGCCATACTCGAACCGTTCACATTTAACTGACTGTGCATGTCGTTTGGTCTGGGATTGCTCTGTATTATGCCCTGCTGCTGTTGCAGTCCCATCGAATGGTTCTGTTGCTCCATACTCATACCTGGTTGCAGCCCTATATTATTCCCTTGCAAACTGATGCTTTGCGGTATCATATTTTGCTGAGCAGGTGATCCCAATCGTATGTTCTGCTGCAGCAACTGCCCGGGACTATGAGACACGTTCTGCGACATCCTCTGATGCAATGGTCTGCTCTGATTGATCGTATGATGTATTCCGTTAATGCCCTGCGGCATCGCTGGAACCGGCTGACTGTTATTATTTAGTTGCCCTTGCATTTGATAACGCGGCACGTTTGCCAGCGGCGATCGATTCGCTATGAAGTTATTGGCGAATTGCGGATTCTGCACGTTGAACGATTGATTCGAGTAGCAAACCGGTCCCAATGTCGAGGCCTGTTGACCGCACTGCGCTGTCATTCCAGCGTGCATCTGCGGGAGCATTTGCTGAGCAACTTGCTGAGTTTGTTGCTCTTTGGCTGCCAATTGATTTACTTGAGCGGGCATGGGAATGCTGGGCGGTAATTTAGCGGATCTCTGCTGGCTCTGAATCGATGCGGATTGGTTCTGACCGGCGGACGGAGCGAGTGGCATCGTCGATAGCCGGTTCTGAACGTTAACGAGAATGTTATTTGTATTGGCAGCTTCGTTAGCTTTGGGCATCTCTGCAATTGGTGTCGGTTTATTTGCAACAGAAGTAGTCGGTGGAACGGTCACTACTTTCGCCTTTCTATCATTTTCTTCTTCGACGATCACAGGTGACACGTTCTTAAACGTCACCTGCTTCTGCTCGTTCTCCGCACGACGCATGATCGCCTGCATCGCTATGTTCTGTCGTGGTTTTCTCGCGCATGGAAGAGAAATTGCCTCGCTACTGCTCGTCTCTGTGGCATTCCCTAAGGAGTCTCGGTTTCGTTCCAAGGAGCCTTGCGGCTTAAGAATACCCTGGAAAATTTTCTTATCTGCAGGAATCTCGATATCAGTTTCCACAGAGCTTTTGCTGCTAGCTGCTTCGGACAATACCGGGCTCATCGAAGTATCGAGTTGCTTATCCTTGTTCAAGCTAAGTTCCTCGAGTTCTTTCATCAACTCGTTGCTGGGCCCAGCGCCGTTGCTCATAGATGTGAATTTGTTATCGCCCGTCTTCTCCTCCGTCGTGATCGAGATTGGCGTTGATCCATTGATTTGATACTGAGCGAAGCAATGGCCCAGATGCAGAATGCGTACCGCTCGTAACTTGTTTAATGTCGCGACATCACCTTCCAGCGCTGTATTCGTGAATCTGAGATTTTCGAAACTTTTCTCTAACGGTAGAAAACCTTGAAGGTCGCGATCTTCTGGCAGTGGTACTGCAACATCTGTTACATATAGCATTATATTATAAATATATCAAATTTTACTTTCTTATTTAATTTGCGACTTTATTATACATCTTATCATAAATATACATCTTATTCACAAATATAATCGCAAATGTATAAATACGAATTATTTTATTCTACCTATATTTTATTAATTTTTAAATTTATTGATTAAATATGTAAACAAGTAAATGTAATACGTAAATATGTAAATTTTACAAATAATTGCCTAATAATGTTAAATGCAATGCGGCTACTTACATTCATCATATTTAAAATCCACCACACAATTCTGCAAGGCATTCAAAAGCACGCAAAGACTGGGCCAGATCTGTAATCTCGATGTAAAAGCAACTTCTTCCAAAACCGTAGGTTTTATGTTGATCCAATCAAGGCACAGTTTTACTATAGGGAAAAGATAATGTCATCTGTTACTCCAATCTGTTTTGTCGGTCTCATAAAAAATGTAAATTTCTTAAATTATTACAATGTCAATAATATACGAGGTACTTACTAGAAGGCAACGCAAAGTACTCGATGATAGAGTTCTTTATCGTGTAGACAGGTAGCAGCAAGGCAGACAAAGTGCCTGCGATTAGGTCCAGTATACAGTCGCGGGCGAGCTTCTTATCGTTGACCATTTGCTTGTTCTTAAGCAATTCCATATTGTCAGTGCTGTCAGTGCCAATCCCGGCTGTGTGTTGCAGAGCGTATAGATTAATCACCAACATCTGTATGAGCATCCACGAACTGAAACTTTCAGTGGCTACCAACGCAGTCAGCGTTTCCGTCAATTGCTTGCTGTATGAGGATGCCAGCTTCAAATCGCCAAGAATGTGGATTATTCCATGCAGCTTCAGAAAAACAGCGATGTACTCCTGAGAATTCAATTTGGTCTTGCCGTCGATATTGAAGGATTTGTCGTTCAGAGCAGAGGACAGAGTCGTGGCGAGATTTGCTGTAGCGACAGGGAAAGGGTGTTTCACAGCTACCGAACGTGCATAGTGAAACACGGTGCCCAATTTATCACCACGGGAAGCTTCTAGAAGCGCCAATTGATTGTATGGCTGTCCACTGGATGGTGATAGCGAGACAGCGTGTCTATAAAACATCTCAGCTTGTTTGCTCTCATTTCGGTACCGTGCGATATCGCCCAAATGTACAAGGCAATATTGGCAGGCATAAAAACAAGAAGATTTGTGAGGCGGAGTTAATTTCTCAACAGCCTTCCATGGAGATGTACATCCGTACACATAACCTTTCCTGCAAAAATTGAGATCACGTCCTCAATAATATATAATCTCGATATACAGTAGATCTGAATTTATTAAAATTTATTATACAATTCATGCAAATTACTTGTGCAAAAGGGGATGGCTAGCTGCCATCCTACATATAATACTATGAACTTTGAATAGGAAAATATTCTATTCCAATAAAAACAAAGTCTACAAAATATGAATTTAATACCGAAATAACAGAGCATAAATAAATAGCAG
Source organism: Leptothorax acervorum (assembly GCA_035220615.1). Classification (NCBI taxonomy): domain Eukaryota; kingdom Metazoa; phylum Arthropoda; class Insecta; order Hymenoptera; family Formicidae; genus Leptothorax; species Leptothorax acervorum. Next base: position 657,991 of record JASTWQ010000059.1, read on the forward strand.
TATTGTATTGTCTCTCTTAAAAGATAGAAATTTCTAAACAATAATAACTATAATAAATAAAGTTTAAAGAGCAATGCGTGGTATCATGTGAGAGCGATACTGTTCTTTTTAGCTGAACTCTTCTTGCATGGTACCATCTTATCTATTTTTTTGTCTCGTTGAAGAGAAAAAGAGAAAAGATGAACTGTGCAAGAAGTTCAGCTAAAAAGAACAGGCCATTATTAACTTATAATTGGCGGATCCTAATTAAAAGGGTGGCAGTGTGGTCTAGTGGTAAAGCGCCAGACTCGTAATCTGGAGGAACCGGGTCCGAGTCCACTTGATCACAGAAAATTTTATATTTTCAAACTGCACCCGCCGTGCGAGAAATAAAGAGGGAATTCTCGTGCGGAAAAACTGGGCTTCGTTTTTCGGAAGAGACGTTAAGCTGTTGGTCCACACATAGCAACTGACAACTGCTATGTGTACCCTCCCCCCGCAGAAAGTAGAGGGGCCCCTACTGCGTAAATAATACCCCAAGAGAACTTCTCATAAAATCTCGTCATGAGGAAGTCACGATGTTAGGCAACGAACAAAACGACTATGATAATAATTAAAATACAATTCTATGCATTCCTCGGTTTATAAAAAATAAATTGATGATCCTGAGCGAAGGATATGGTAAAGAATAATCCGGGGGACTCTATATTTCAATAAATAAGTTAAAAAAAACACAAGCATGGTCGACAAATGAAACAAAAAGCAAAACCCGTGGAAAAGGCACGTACCTTCTAAACGGTAGATCTAAATCAAATACAGTACAGATTTCCTGCAGCAAGGTCAAGTAGAAACCGCTGGCCGCTTCCAGGCACCAACTGAGCAATGCCTGGGACTCCCCGCGCTTGGGATTCTTCCTGTCCTTGGCCTGCGACTGCAGAGTCACTATATAATTCTTAAATCCAAGACTCCACAGCTCCTGCTCGACCTTCTTGTCCAAGGCGTACTCCAGATCCAGTATGAGGACCTGCTGATATATCTTTTGCAGCTGTTGCTGACATACCCAGGCATCGTTGTCGTTGAGCAGGTCCTTGCAGCGTTGGACCTTGTCCTTTAACGGTTCCGCTTTTCTGTCAAAATTTATTTTGCACGTTAACGGAATGCAAATCCGAGAGATAGATTTATACATATTTATAATCGACGTGCGTTTACAGATTGATGACACATTCATAATTAATCGAGTCTTACTTCAGAGCCTGAACGGCTGCCTTTAGGCCCATATTCCGTCCTCCCTGGCGGTCAAATGTAACGTCCTTCACCTGCACAATTCGTCACGCTGTTAGTGTCATCCTAATCGAGGGGGGGAAGGAGGAATTTAGCTTCGCGAGGGGCTTTAATTTTGCGAAAACTCGAGGATCAACCCCTATCTTAACCTCTCATCGGGGATCGCTCCGATTTTCTACCACAACCGCTTGTCGGCTAATTACGCTTTGACGGGGTACGGAAAGCGATCGCGGACAAACATACGTTTCGTCATCATCGATGCCTGGGTGAGGAAAAAATCGACTGTGCACGATGCGATCGGAGGAAATCGCGACGCAAATTGCTCGCGCTCGGCAGAAAGTTGACTAAGTGGCCGCCATTTTTTTTTCTCCAGCGCACCGAAAGCACAAATAAGCGCAGCTCGTCGTGAAGTGCGCGACGTAACCCTAACCTGACCTAGCAATTTATAAATCGGTCCTCGTCGAACGTTTTCCTTCGCGAAAGCGAAAGAGTCGAAACGAAAAGATCGTGTCGAGAGGCGATGTCTCACGCGAAAGCTCTCGTTGTTCGCCACAAAATATCTGTGGAAATTACGAACGGAAAAGGCGGAAAAGCATTGGTGTAGGTTAGATCAGGTTAGATGCAGGTGGACGAGAGACGGCGATGCGCGCCGTGTGTGTGTGTGCGTGCGTGACTTTTTTAGCTGTGTAAACGCAGGTGTAACTGGCGGAGGCAAAGTGGAGTAGTGGAGATATTAATTTGGCGGCAGAGTTGAAAAAGCGATGTCAGAATGACGGCGAACGTTTTGCCGATCGCGTAGCTCGCTTCTCGCTTTCTACGCGGCTCGACCCTTCTATTTTAACGTCTCTAACGTCCTGACGTTGACGAAGGCTCGCGAAGGTGGGAAATTCCCGGGTCAATTCGCCAAATTGACGATTCACGTCACAGCAGGAAGATGGGAAGATAACGAACGTTCGAAATACTTTTTACTAATGCGTCTCTGCATACCGGTACCTTCTTGAATATATATAATATACATATATTTACGATACGATATATTGTATACGTTTTGAATGCCGTGAGGTTAGGTACACGTCGATGAGAATGAGCGTTATCGCGAGGCCGCGTTTCAGCGGGTGTTTAAAACCCCTTTGGTATCTGTGGCAACGGCAAGTGAGTACCTACGCAATTATTCTTCTGCAATTCTATCTACAAAGTGTCTTGAAATTTCAAGCCTTACACTTAACTTTTCCTCAAAACTGTTTAACTTTTATTTTAACTTTTCTTAACAATACAGCATAAGAATTTGACGACAGGCTTAATAAATTTGCATTGAACTTCTCTGATAAAAATGATTTTTAAATTATTATTTAATATAAAATTTTATTATTTATTAATTTATTAACAATCCTGTTATTTCTGTTTCTTTGCTTATTTCAGTGTAGCACAATAGTTGACTCGACCAGGACTAAGCAAGAGAATCTGGAAGCTAGACAGCGAGAAGTCATGGCACGCGGTCTTCCAAAACGAAAACGCATAAAGGGCGTTAAGCAAATTTTTCTGATTGCCTCCGGTAAGGGTGGCGTTGGGAAATCAACCACCGCTGTGAATTTGGCAACTGCCCTAAAAATTATTGAACCAACGAAGTCCATCGGATTGCTGGATGCTGACGTTTTCGGACCCTCTGTACCTCTGATGATGAACATACATGAATCACCAGCGCTAAATCGAGACAACCTTATGGAACCTCTTGTAAATTATGGTGTGAAATGGTGATTAATACCTTCAGTTATATTTTATTAATAATTATGAAATAATGTAAATTATAATAGTTTATTACCTAGTTCTTTAGCTAATGAGAGCTAAAGAACAAGAACTAAATTGTCAGGCGCTTCAAAAGATTGGATAAATGGGGTTGTACTCTATAATTTTATTTTTCACGCGCAGTATGTCCATGGGATTTTTAATTGACGAGAAATCACCGGTAGTTTGGAGGGGACTCATGGTGATGAGCGCGTTAGATAAGCTGGTGAATCAGGTGGCTTGGGGACCGCTCGATTATCTCGTGATTGACACTCCTCCTGGAACAGGGGACACACATCTCTCTCTGATCCAAACTCTTTTTATTGCCGGCGCGTTGCTGGTGACGACGCCACAAAAGGTCGCGCTAGAGGTGACCAGAAGAGGTGCGAATATGTTCAAGAAGTTGAACATTCCTGTTGCTGGTATCGTGGAGAATATGAGCAGCGTCACGTGTCCGAAATGCATGACAGAGGTGCCCCTCTTCGGCAACGCTACGCTTTCATTAGCTAAAGAACTAGGTAATAAACTATTATCACTTACATTATTTCATGTAAACCAAGTCCACTTCTTGATTATGGAGCTGAAGTTAATAATAAATAAACATACATTATTACATAATTATTAATAAGATGTAACTGAACTGAGAAGGTATTAAATTATAACTTATAGAAGTCTTTATATGAAAGATGTATTAATGTCTATTTTTTGTGGCTTGTTGCAGATGTGGATATTTTACAGAAGGTACCAATGCACGAAAGCATCGCGGAAAGTTCGGACAGTGGTAAACCGATTGTCCTGGCGGCACCAAAGAGCATACAAGCAGAAGCTTATAGGGAATTAGCAGACCATGTTGTTACATTTTTAAACAAGCAAGAAATAAATGCAGAGTGATAATAAAAGGTGAAAATAAAACAGAATGACTTTGCATTCAAGAAACATTTTCTTTCATCTTTCTGCAGCATATTAATAATTAAAGATTGACATCAGCCTAAAGTATTACATTACGCCATTGGATATATTTACATGTCTTAAAAAAAGAAAATTACAGATAAATATTTTCCTAAATAATAAGTTATAATCTTGCAATAATTTATATTTAAATAAGAATTTATATGCGGTTGTCAATTTTTTTCTCTTGGTTTTAGATTTGTTCTTTGCAGCTGAATTTTGTACTTGTTCTTTTTTCTCCCCCTTTTTTTCCCCTTTTTCTCTCAATGTCTAATTACTCTAATTAAATACCTATTTCATTTCAAGTGCAGAAGATATGCCTATTGCCCATTTCCGCTGTAATCTGCAGTCCATAAAAAATGAGTCTTTAGAAACTCTAACATTTCTTTATCCTGTAGCCGATCAACACGCTCGAAAATCTTGTACAACAAATGAAATAGTACCCTAAAGTCTAAAGCGTCTTCTTACATTAATTTAAGTGTATTTAAAAATTATCAGAACAAAGTGAGCAATGTAAAAAATGTTTTGGCAATACTTTTTAGAATTCTAATTTTTAATATATTCACCTATGCCGGTATATTCATAGTCGGATCTTATATTTAAAACCGTCTTAAGTACAATCTTAAGATGTCATGGACCAATCACAGAGCCGTATTAGCATCTTAAGAAGTTACTTAAGACGGTCTTAAAATAAGATTCGACTATGAGTACCGGCCATAATCACGCGTAATATTTATTTACAAATAAAATAATTAAAATACAAATGGTACCGACACTGCAGTAATTTTGATGAATATATCTTTTTCTCATTCTAAGAATTAGAAATAAAAAGTAAATTAAAGCGAGATTAAAGTTGGACATTATAGAAGACGTTCAAAAACGAACGTCGAGCGTGCTTTTAATCACGAGAATAGAAATCGTCCGTGCCGCCGTTTTCCATGTCGCTGCGAACGGAGCTTAATTGTCGTTTGTCGTCGCTGCGCTGCGATCGGACTTGAAGACTTGAGTCGCTTGAGCGTCCCGTTGGTGTCGGCCGTGTCGGCACTCTGCTGTTTCCTTGATTTTGGCGGGCCAGATCGCGGGACAGTGCTCTGCCCTTCAATTATCTCTCGAATTAACGAATTTACGAAGGATAAATGATGGGAGACAAGGACGGCGGTAAGGATACATGTATTTTCGACAACAATTTCGGCCGTGCTCGCTTCACTTTCCTCATGAAAACAAACAAGCGTTTCGGTCGACAATCTCGCGAAGGACGCCCCGATGAACCGACACGCTGCCGCCTTCCCGGCCGGGAACACGGCACCGTCTCGTTTCCTCTGCACTGTCGCGTGCTCCGAAGCGTGGGGAAAAAAAAATTTGAAACTACGAATAATAGCCTAATTGTGTTGGACGTCGATAATCGCGAAAATCCCGCGTTTCTAGAACCGGTCCGTCGAGCACGATGCGCGACGCGGTTATAATTGCCACCATAGTATATATACATATATATGTATAATAACTAACGGCACCTCTAAACAATAAATACGCAGAGATTGTTTCTCGTAGGCCGAACCGGTCGTTTGAATGCATGCGTTTATAAGTGTTTATAAATGTTTCTAAGCACTTCTAAGCGTTTCGAGAAAATTCCGGCTGTGACACGTTAAATTGAAGATGGATCTCATTAATAGTAACGATTATTCCCTTTGATTTTGCCGCGAGGTATACTCGTAATTACGATATTGAAACTTAATATTTGTACAAGTAAATGTGTATCTTATTTTAATTTTGAAATAATATACGAAATACATGAGTGATAAAAATTTACATACACCAGAGGGTGTACAGTAGTAATAAATTATGGTACAAATGGCGAGAGAGTATATGATTCTCCTTGTAAAAATAGATCTGTGGAATACACGATGTTTGGTTGGTTGCACAGTCTTTATGAAAAATGATTTTTTTTAAACGTCTAAGAGCGATACTTGTTTATAGTTACTTGCGTGTGATTAGACATTTCTTGTGTGAGCAACCTTAAAGCTTGTTTATCTGACATTACTTATTTTGTTCTTGTCACGGGCACCGTCATCTCTGCTGGTTAGTCCTCACCGATCTTTCAAAATGGAAACACGTAACCTTCGAGCATCTCGCGAACGCGCAAATACTCTTGAAAATATTAGAGCGAATAGTGAAAATGAAGACCCAAATTTGGGACAACCTGATGTGATTGATATTACAAATGAGTGTACTCCTATATCAATTACGACAAAAGAAGTTGAATCAAATACAACCGAAAGAGCCGAGTCACATGAGACTAAAGAAGCTGAATCAAATAGAATCGGAGAGGCCGAATCGAGTTTGAAAATCGAAGGAGCTGAGCCTACTGCACAGATGCCTGTCCAGCCTCCTCAGTCTTGGGGCGAAGTTGACGATTTGATTAGCTGTGTACATCAGTGGCGTAATGCGCATACTGTATCGACTGACAATGAGATTAGAAACATTGAATCGAATACAATCGAAAGAGCCGAGTCAAATGAGACTAAAGAAGCTGAATCAAATAGAATCGGAGAGGCCGAATCGAGTAGGAAAATCGAAAGAGCTGAGCCTACTGCACAGATTGAGATGCCTATTCAGCCTAATCAGCCTCCTCAGTCTTGGGGAAAAGTTAACGATATAATTAAGTATGTACAACAATGGCGTAATGCGAATCCTGTATCAACTGACAATGAGATCAGAAAAATTGAATCGAATACAATCGAAAGAGCCGAGTCACATGAGACTAAAGAAGCTGACTCAAATAGAATCGGAGAGGCCGAATCGAGTTTGAAAATCGAAAGAGCTGAGCCTACTGCACAGATGCCTGTCCAGCCTCCTCAGTCTTGGGGCGAAGTTGACGATTTGATTAGCTATGTACAACAATTGCGTAATGTGAATCCTGTATCAACTGACAATAAGATCAGAAAAATTGAATCGAATACAATCGAAAGAGCCGAGTCAAATGAGACTACAGAAGCTGAATCAAATAGAATCGGAGAGGCCGAATCGAGTAGGAAAATCGAAAGAGCTGAGCCTACTGCACAGATTGAGATGCCTATTCAGCCTAATCAGCCTCCTCAGTCTAGGGGCGAAGTTGACGATTTGATTAGCTATGTACAACAATTGCGTAATGTGAATCCTGTATCAACTGACAATAAGATCAGAAAAATTGAATCGAATACAATCGAAAGAGCCGAGTCAAATGAGACTACAGAAGCTGAATCAAATAGAATCGGAGAGGCCGAATCGAGTAGGAAAATCGAAAGAGCTGAGCCTACTGCACAGATTGAGATGCCTATTCAGCCTAATCAGCCTCCTCAGTCTAGGGGCGAAGTTGACGATTTGATTAGCTATGTACAACAATTGCGTAATGTGAATCCTGTATCAACTGACAATAAGATCAGAAAAATTGAATCGAATACAATCGAAAGAGCCGAGTCACATGAGACTAAAGAAGCTGAATCAAATAGAATCGGAGAGGCCGAATCGAGTTTGAAAATCGAAAGAGCTGAGCCTACTGCACAGATGCCTGTCCAGCCTCCTCAGTCTTGGGGCGAAGTTGACGATTTGATTAGCTATGTACAACAATTGCGTAATGTGAATCCTGTATCAACTGACAATAAGATCAGAAAAATTGAATCGAATACAATCGAAAGAGCCGAGTCAAATGAGACTACAGAAGCTGAATCAAATAGAATCGAAGAGGCCGAATCGAGTAGGGAAAATGAACCAGCTAACAATGAGAACGTAACGGGGGTGGATACGCTCGAGCAAACAAATTGTGTTAAAGAGGTTCAACTGACAGATCCAACAGGTGATTGTTATAGACTATTTATCCTAATTGGTACACAAGTTTTTATAATCATATACAAAATCGTATTTCTTAAAAACTGTGCAACCGGTCGAAAAGATTATGTGCCTTTCACCTTCGAGAAACTTTGAAAAACTCGTCATTTTTACCAGTATTACATTTCCATCTTCTAATCTAATCCATCTAATTTTTTTTCGTCTATCGTGTCTCGTCGATTGTTTATCTTACATTACTTAAATGATTTATAACATGTGACGTCTAATAATTGCATTTATATTATCTCATATATTTTTTATTCGTGTATTTTGTAAGATGTAGCAATGTCATGCGAGAAGAATGAAAATTTAAGCGCCGCTGTTTGTTCAGAGGGCTTTGACGACGCTGTGGAAGAACGTATTATCAATGAGGAGTACAAAATATGGAAGAAGAATACACCATTTCTGTACGATCTTGTGATGACACATGCTTTGGAGTGGCCCTCTTTAACGGCTCAATGGCTGCCCGATGTTACTAGACCGGAGGGAAAGGATTATTCAATCCACAGGTTAATCTTGGGCACTCACACTTCGGACGAACAAAATCATTTGCTCATCGCTAGCGTTCAGTTGCCGAATGAAGACGCCCAATTCGATGCTTCGCATTACGACAATGAAAAGGGTGAATTTGGCGGATTTGGTTCTGTGAGTGGCAAAATTGAGATTGAGATCAAGATTAACCATGAGGGTGAAGTCAACAGAGCGCGATTTATGCCGCAAAATCCATGCGTGATCGCAACAAAGACACCCTCGAGCGACGTGCTCGTATTTGATTATACTAAACACCCCAGTAAACCGGATCCTAACGGGGAATGTCATCCAGATTTGAGGTACTTGCGCGATTTGTCAAACTGATATAGATAGATGGAGCATATTATACTTATATCAATATAACTGTTATTCTGAATTTATATTGTATTTATTTCAATGTTATTGCAGATTGCGAGGACACCAAAAGGAAGGCTACGGACTCTCATGGAACCCGAATCTCAATGGATACTTACTTAGCGCGTCTGACGATCACACGATCTGTTTGTGGGATATCAATGCCACACCGAAGGAAAATCGTGTTATCGATGCGAAAACTATCTTTACAGGGCATACAGCCGTGGTCGAAGACGTCGCTTGGCATCTGTTACATGAATCATTATTTGGTTCGGTTGCTGACGATCAAAAACTCATGATCTGGGACACTAGGTAATTGTTTTTATTAATAATATAATTAATAACATTTCTATGTAGATTATACTTATTTTAAGAGCTATTTGAGAGTACAGATTTAAGCTTAAGACAAAATTTTATAAACTTAGTTTGTAATAAAAAATTTATAAAGTAGCAATATTCTCTGTTAATATATAAAACCAGTATTTTGTTAATATAATTGATATTAATGTCACTAAAATTGCAATTGTTTAATGTAGCGTATTGCGAAACGTATTGAATCATATTAAATTGTTAAATTTTTTTCTATTTGCAGATGCAACAATACTAGTAAACCGAGTCATACTGTTGATGCTCACACCGCTGAAGTAAACTGCCTGAGTTTCAATCCGTATTCTGAATTTATATTAGCCACTGGCAGTGCAGATAAGACTGTAGCGCTTTGGGATTTGCGAAATCTTAAATTGAAATTGCATTCATTTGAATCACACAAGGATGAGATCTTCCAGGTCCAATGGTCACCACATAACGAAACGATATTGGCAAGCAGTGGCACAGACAGACGGTTACATGTCTGGGATCTCAGCAAGATCGGCGAGGAGCAGTCCAGTGAGGATGCCGAAGACGGACCACCCGAACTTCTGGTAATTACGCAAACTTATTTTGCGAATAACAATGCAATAACATTATCGCGAATAACATTAATAAATAACAAAAAGAATGTCTTGAAAAAATTTTATAACTGTTTCCAATTATTTATTTATTTTGTTCCAATTTACAATATTCTTCGATTCTGTGTAAATTATTAAGTTTTGAGAATCTATGTATTCTTATTTGGAATTAAAGTTTTATAATCTTCTAAATATTTTTACAGTTTATACATGGAGGTCATACCGCGAAGATCAGCGATTTTTCATGGAACCCGAACGAACCGTGGGTCATATGCTCAGTATCAGAGGATAATATAATGCAAGTATGGCAAATGGCAGAGAATATTTATAACGACGAGGAACCCGAGACACCCGGAAGCGAGATTGAAACTGGCGGCTCATAACGCGAAATATAATACATCAAATTGTTTTGAGCTATCGACGCCCCCCGACTGAGGTTTATAAGCGCAGCCCTAGTTGCGCCATGTTGTTGAACATCTCGGTGTAACGAGCTTGAAGACATTTCTTCTCACCAACAAACAATAATTCTTGCTTTTGATCACTCGTTCACTTAAATTATACGAGAAATGTAAATAGAAAAAAAACGAGACTTCATTATTTCAAAAGTTCATATTTTTAAAAGTTCGGCGAATGCATTGTGGAAATAAACGTATGCTATTTTATTGGATCTGACTAAATGCGTTTGTATTTTTCCGAAATTTTGAAAGAAATTAAGAGTAACTTCAAATATTTCGAAAGACTAAAAATGGAGAGTATTATTGTTTTACGGTGATAAATTGGCTATGTTAACAATGAATAAACTAAATTAGCTGGCTGAATAGCTGTAATAAAATAACTGCTAGTTACACCCGTTATGAGCCATTTTCGTACGAAAGCACTATTTCTCTGTCAGCGCAAGAGAGCTCAAATGAGACTAGGGGATGCCAAGTACTTTTTCTACTTCGTTTTAAGCGTGAATAAAGAATGATGTAAACTCGAGTGGTGTTTAATTCAATTTACGCTTTTCCCAGTTTTATTTATTATTTTTTGCGATTTCTCTATTGTAATTCTCATAATTAAAAATAATATCTAATTACAAATCTGAAATAATTCTCCTGGTTCCTGGTTCTATAATGAGAAAGGAATTGTTATCCGCCTCTAGAATTATTACAATAACCAGAAAAATAATTACTTTTAACGATTTACAATTTTTTTTATGTGTATCAGGCAAACAAGAAAACACGCAAATCATCTTTACATCGTCATTGTACAAATCCTATGGCATGCGCTTTATATTATAATACATGGTAGAATTAGCGTCGGGTTAATCGTTTTCTTGGCACTTTGCAAATATAATAGGAACGTGCATTTCTTTCAAGATAAAATATACGTATATATATGTATATAGAATTTGTTCCCACATTATAAAGCTGTTTGTGAAAGCTCGTTGTATATCTGCGTAAGTAAGGATCCGTCGAAGCTGCTCACTCTGCTCAGCGATACACCGTCCTCACTGTCAATATTCGTAATTCTGGAAAAAAGTAGAGCGCTCATGTATGTTGCCCTTTCAATTAAACTCATATTTATTAATCAGCGCAATTAATTGATCGTTTATTACCAAAATCTGCGCGTTAAATGGACATCGCTTATAGAGCGTGTCTTATGCCAGCTGCGCATGCGAAACAAATTATTTCCAACACCAATAATTATTTACACGTCGAATTCGAATACACATATGTGTAAGTAGATTTTCATATATTTAATAAATTATAAATTTTCGTGAAGTTCTCAAAAAACTCACCCTTTTCCAGCGTCTTGTCGTTTAATACCGTCGAGCAGGCTCATTATGGAGGGTGTCAGGGTCGGACGAAATACCTGAAATAGTCGAGTTAATTTCATTGGAATTTAATTGACTTTAAATTGCCCAGATTGAAACCGGGTACTCACAGTTACGGCCGCGCATCGCATCTCGCGGAGATCGATATTCCTGAAGAGATCGTGGATCAGCAACTCCTCTATGCTGGTAAAATGATTTTCCGATTCCGTGAATATCAATTCCAGAAATCTCACGACCTGAAATTGAAATACGTATAGCGCTTGGATATTCGTTTTATATTATGAATAGACTGGATTGTTATTGCGATCGATTCTACCTGCGGATACATTTCGATGTCTGATAGCTGGACGGCAGATGGTCTGAAGGTGCATAATTCGTAGCCGGCGCACATTTCGAATAGCATGTGCCCTGGTAATGTAAAAATTAGTTTTATTAAAAATTAAATTTGGAAACTATAAAATAAAATACGTTCTATTGAAGAAATGCAACATTGAGCTCGATTTAAAAGAAATCGTGTATTGAAAGATTTGGCATGACTTTATTAAAATATATTGCCGAAAGAGTTGTGTGTGCAAATTTATATTACATTCCGCTACAAAATACAAAGATCTAATTTAAAGTCGTATTAAAGTCTTATATCCTGCTATAGAAGATGTAAGAACCGTTTATGAAAATTATTAAAGTATTACGTCAATGCTGATTATATTAATAATGAAAGCTTGATTAAAATCCCATTGAAAAGCTTTATATCGAAAAATATTGGGTTTCTTTTACCGAAACATATAATATCGATGGAGGTGGCATTCGTTAATCGGGACGTCACGATGGGATGTATGCGACTGGTGAAGCCTAGAAGAGTGTTCTCCAGACCGGCTAGTCTCGCAACGCCGTTCTGAATCACCACGTTGCCCGAATGGAGATGAGTCACCGTGGGGAAACCTCGTTCCTTCAGGAACACCAACGCTTCCAATATCTGTCGTCCCATTCGTTGCACTTGCGGTAGTGTGAGCCCCTTGCCTCGCACATACTTGTGAGTCCAATCCTCATTCCAGCAGTTTCGCTCGATCTGCCACAGGATGGTATTTTCGCTAAGACATCCTGTTCTCAGGGATCTCAGATATACAGAGAAAAATTCTTTGTCGACAAAAATTCTTTGCATTATATAGCGATCGCAAATAAACGCGCGACCTTCGATTATCATAAATGGATCAGCTTACATTATTTGAATTTAATCAATTAAGTGAAGTCTATAATTTACTAATGTAAAATGTTTGACATTGACAATTAAGAAGATGGAAAAAGTGGTACCTAATAAAATTCTCGCTAAGGGGAAAAGTGAGCAAACCAATTAGTTTCAGATCGCTCAAGAAGTGCGAAGATAAAGTTCGTACGCGTACTTCTTTACTTTTCTGAAGAGCTGAGTCCATTTTTACGAAGTACTTACGCCGTATATTAGATCCTTGAGGCTTCCTTGATTGATGGGTTGCACCAGGACGATGTAAGTTTGGTCCTCGTACTCGAGAAAATCGACGTGAAAGACAGGGCAGATGTAGGGATGTTGTAAGGCCAGGAACAGATTGTTCAAGATGTCCTTGGTAGAGGGACAGACGGTCAGCGGACAGTTTTGATTAAACGGCACCAAAGTCAACAGTCTGTCCGTTTTCAGCGACGTGTCCCTCACCATGAACCAGTACTTATCCACTCTCGATCCTAAAGATACATATTTTAACATATTGTATCCTAGCTTTCTCTTTTATACAAATTCTCGAAGATAGCCAGCAAGTGCCGCGGATATAAAAAAGAAAATTTAAGTCTCTGAACATAAAATCGTGTAATCATCGATTTTTTAACACTATATCGGTAATTCCAGCTCCTTTAATTTTTTCTAGCTTCTTATATTTTTATAATTTGTCTCCATTTTACTACTTTCTCGTTTCTACTTCGCTTCGTTGCAATCTTATCGACGAATGCCTTACGATTTCTGAACACCTTGTATATCTACTTTTATTTGGCACTTCGACGGCTTCGATGGAATATCACGAGAGCGAAGAGGGCTCACCGATATTATTGAGCTGCTTGATGAGGACGAAACGCGACGTTTTCCCGATGTAGTCCTGGCAGATTGATAAAGCACGATCGCGGGATCTCTTCTCCATCTCCATGTACTCGACTCCATCCTCGCTGACAGATTTCGACCCGTGATTCAGCGCCGTGTAACGGCCGTTCCTATTGGGAATATGCAGACTTCTACTTGATCATGCCTTCTTATTTAAGAACATCCCTTTTTATTTCTCTCCATTATCCCTTTTTATTTCCCCGTTCTCTCTTTTTTTTCCTGTCCGGTTTAGGTATCTCCGAGAAGACAAAATGCAGGCTTTGTAGCCTTCACAGAAAAAAATATATTCTTGATTTGAAAATAGGTATTTTTAGTTTCAACGTGGAAATCTTGAAATAAGATTATATTGCGTTAAAGAAAGAATTATATTGTTTCATATATAGGTACGCAAGATCACTATAATCTTCTTATAAGAATTTCAACGTGTTATTTCAACATTTTTTTCTTGGTTGGACTATATAAAATGTCTTCATTCAAGCAAGTTTTCTTCGTTTAACGCAATTATTCTTCTTTCCACGTTGAAACTAAAGATATTTTTAAATCAAGAATATTTTTTTTCTATGTTGTTTTCATTGACGATGTAATCATCCTAAACATTTAGAACATTTTTCAGATCTGCATGCCATCAGAATCCAGTTATTACCCGTTGTTTTAAAAAGCTTCCGCAGTTACTATAAAGACAATAATGAATGAAAAAAAGCGAATTGCAGGATTTCTAAGAAGACAGCAAAATAAAGTAACGAATATGTATCTGTACATATATATATTGTAAATTGTAATGTATTTAAAAAAGTTTCCATGATTAACAAAGGGATGTTAAAGGAACAATAATGAATGAAAGAAATGCAGGTTGCTATAGAGCTTTAATAATACAGCGTAATAAAATAACGCGTATCCGTGCATACATATTTATACGGGGCGCTCTTAATTGCTTAAGATCGCTTTTAATGCCATTTTTCATATTTTACTAGATATATACTATAAAAAAAAACGTTTTCTACCTGCTGTCGAAAGGTGCCGCGCGGCTTTGCGCTCGCCTAGACAACTCTTGTGCATTATCGCGCCTCTGGCAGCAACAAAAGCGGATTAGATTCGCGAGCCACGGATTACGGTGCGGTCGCGTATCACTAAAGCGCCACGTTGCTCTGTGGCTGCAAGGGGTTTCATCCAATAAAGAAAGAAAAAAAAAAAGCAAAAAAGAAAGAAGAAGAATCGCCACAGTGTCATATATTATCATACAGTCGGCCTCGTCGGCCTTAACGCGGCTTGCATTCCCACGGAGGGACATGATAATTGAATTAAACGCAATCACATCACGAGCCGAGTGTCCCGGGGGACTCCATTTCGCCGCTGTTCCGAATTAATTTTTGAAGAACGAGGCAGGCATTTCGATATTTCAAGAATGACGAAGAGGATCTTTTGGCCCCGAAACACTCTTTTTGCGTTTGCATTGGCTTTGCTGTTACCTGCGCGTTGGAACACGGAAATTCCCGTCCACTCGATGATCGCTCGCCGAAGGCTCCCGATGACCGTCCGGTCGTGCACAGCTCATTATTCACCGGATATCTTCACGAAATAACGTGAAAAACGATCGTCGTACGAGAAACGATTTATTGTTGTATAACGCCCGTGACGGTAAACGCGCGAGAGCGAAAAATCGACGATAAGAGCTGAACGTCTGTGAAGGCGTTTTCGTCGGATTCGCTCAGGGTTTACAAACAGAGACGTCCGAGGATGCGTGACACAAATAATTGAAGCGGCTGGTTTAATAGGATACACAATAATACAATGATGTCAGTGGACAATATTAGATCTGCTATCAAGCGGGATACCGTTAGCGCAAACGGGGAAAATCATTGTTAATGTAAAAGCGACAATATCATCTCTGTGCCTGTTGATCTCTCGTCGTAGCAACAAGTAATAGCTGGCTCAGAACGGGATATGCACTATTGCTATATACGTATGTGAATAATACATATCCCGAGGGGATAAACCGGCTCATCGGAGGAATCATATCTCGCCTGCTGGAGCAGAACGGCTGGGGATCAGGCGTTGCGATTTATATTTTATGTCTTGACACAGTTCCTTTCCCCTGCACGAATGTCTCTACCGAATGTAGCTGGTTGAAAGATATGAAAGGAAATAACTTCAACCCCGATTTTCTTATAAAAATCTTATAAAAATACACTACTCAACAAAATTAAAGGATCACTTAAAATTTAAAATCAGCGCTAAAAAGGACCAAATTCAAAGTTACGTATCTTTGTGAAAAATGATCGCAGAGCGATGTTTAAAAGAGCATTTTAAAGCTTGAACCCTCAGCTTTCGAATGCTTCAAGGCTCGTTTCGATAATGCTAATACCGGCGGCACAATACAGTTTTTTAGAAAAAAGACTTCAAATCGTCGTAACTCAGTGAATAAAAATGGTAGCGTAATGATTAAAAAAGCATTTTAAAAAGGAAATGTTACATTTTACGATGCAATCAATAAAATTTGGAGAATAAGTTTCGTTCTCCCCGTACACGCCATCAAAGTTGAAGTTTATTTTTCAATTTTGCAAAGTCCATTTTAAATTAGCACCGTTTGTAGTAAAATCTTCGCAGAGAAACGCTTATAAAGCTTAAATCCTCAGCTTTCGAATGCTTCAAGGCTCGTTTCTCTGCGAAAATTTTACTACAAACAGCGCTAAATTAAATTGGACTTTGCAAAATTGAAGAATTTTCTTCAACTTTGATGGCGTGTACGGGGAGAACAAAATTTATTCTCCAAATTTTATTGATTGTATCGTAAAATGAACATTTCCTCTTTAAAAAGCTTTTTTAATCATTACGCTACCATTTTTTTAATCATTACGCTACCATTTTTTTTCCACTGAGTTATGACGATTTAAAGTGAGTAGTGCATGTTAAGGTCTTTTTTTTCTAAAAAACTGTATTGTGCCGCCGGTATTAGCATTATCGAAACGAGCACGCCTTAAAGCATTCGAAAGCTGAGGGTTCAAGCTTTAAAATGCTTTTTTTAAACATCGCTCTGCGATCATTTTTCACAAAGATACGTAACTTTGAATTTGGTCCTTTTTAGCCCTGATTTTAAGTGATCCTTTAATTTTGTTGAGTCGTGTATATTACTTGTGAGATATTTTAAAATATCGGATTATATTAATCATCTTCCAGGGTGTAATTCTATTCTTTTAATTTCGTATAACGTTTTGTAACTTTATAATTTTTCAACTTTATAACTATATCATATATTGCCTAACTGAGTCTATAATTGTACAGTCGTGCAATTCCGTAATTTTATCTTCAACCTTAATTTCACCACGCAACTTCTTTTTCTCCATAATCTTCAAACTTTTTGAAGCTCGCTACAATCGTATAATTTTAACTCCATAATTCTCCGCTGGTCGTTCTACAAATCCATAGTTCATAAATTATGGATCCTGTCTCCGCCGGTTAATTTTAACCGACCCCGAATCCGGCGCGAGACTTATAAAGCCGACACAAGATGCACGGCCTTTTCACCCCTGAAATACTCACTTGACGTCTCCCTGATCCTTGTATCCCCGCGCCGCTGACACGCGGCTGAAGAGCAGCCGCGCCAGAGTGTCCAGCTTGTTCGCCAGCTGATGGCCCTTGTCGTCCTCGCTCTCGGTCTCGTCCTCCGTGCTCACGCTACGACCACGTCGCAACGAACCTCGCGCCGTGCTCATCGCCCTGGCGTTCAGCTCGGTGGCACTCTGCGTCCTGCGATTGACGGCGCGTCGGCGACGACGGGTGCTCGAGTGACTGGTACGATGCTGACAGAATCTGTCGTGACCGGTCACCTCCGACTCGCGGTTCCGCTGCCCATCGCCGTCTTCCTTCTTGTTTAGGCTCTGATAGAGATTGAACATCGCTGCGCCCGCGCCGCGATTACCTTGGCGAGTGGTGCTGTTTGGTCCCGGCGCGCCTAAAACTATATTTTAACACATCCTGCCTTTTTAAACTTTATCCCCGAAAAAGTACTTTGGCGAATGGTTCGAGCCAAGCCTCGCTATTTTCATGCTTTTACGTAAAATTACTATGTAAATATTTAACGAGAGTCTTACACGATTGTTCTACACTGTTAAATATTAAATAACGAAGTTTTAAACCAATATTTTGAGTTTAATAACATTTTGTTATTCTTAACTACCATGTGTACCAAAATTTATTATTTTAACACAAAACAGTGTTATTTTAACTCTATTGGTCTAGTTAAATTAACATATATTGTTTTAGTTAAATTAATGACATATTGAGTAATGAGTAAGAGCAGCGGCGACCTATAGGAATAGTTAAAATATGCATAAATATGACAACAGTTATTGGATTTCCAAATAAGAGACAAGTAAACACAACGCGTTTAATAATGATTATTGTACTAAAAATAATTAATAAATAATCAATAATTGATGTTTTTTAATTTCTTCAAATGCAGGCAATTTTCTTTCAGAGGAAATTTAAGGGCATAATTCGTTGATGATATGGAGATTTTTAATGATAATTGCAAAGATAAAACTGAAAATTTCATCGTACATCATTTTGTTAAATACTAGATAACTATATATTCTTCGTATTGTTTTACTATTATGTTTTATTATTATGATATGTGATATTTTATTTCAATTTCGTTGTAAATAAATTTTTCCGTAAAAATGTCAAATGTTAGAGGTAATTTAAATGTGCAACTGCCATATACCTATTAAATTATTTTTATTTTTATTTTATTCCAAATATTCAGACATTTGACAATTTTATATTCCAAATTCAAGGGCACTTGAATTTCTCTCACAATTTATTCTATTATTTAAAAAAAACATGTTTTGAATAACAGAGAAAAAAAGGATATTACGCATTCTGATTTCATATCTCTTCGCGTTAAAGCTTGATAAAGGAAGAACGGTAATAAAAGGGAGAAAAGGTTTTAATCGACGTTGTGCGGAGCGTGTTGTCGATGAAGGACTTCTTTTAACAAGCTTTATAAAATATCTGTCGGATTTTTCCTCTGACCTTTCTCAATCTAATTTCGCAATCAAAGCAAATTATTGCGAGTCATATCGCGAAAGATACAGACGCAAATGCATTATTAAGCGCGGAATCGTCCAGCTATTAATACCGCTCTCGAGATTCCAGATCGATATTAAGCGAATAAACGCGTTTCCTCTCTCGAAACACCGATCATTTGTCAGTGTGCATAGGATGGTCTATTTCAAGTCCAGTGCTCGCATACCCTGAAACCTATTGGACACGGGGAGAAAAATGGTGCAAAGGAAGGTAGCGCGTCCTCAAGAGTATTACGTGATTTAACATTACTTATTCTTCGCGGAAATTCTGTGTCTTGCGATATATTTCTTCTGCATATTGTATATCTACTGCCCGCCTATACATATGGAAAAATAGTATCTATAACAAGATATCGCTAATATAACGGTATCGTCAAGAACTGCTTTGTACCAAATTAGCAGCTATTAAGCTTAAGTAGTTCGCGAAGGATATTGATCGCTCTAGACACAATTCACGAGTAAATTAGTAATTAAGTAAAGTATTATATTTCGTCGTGCGATCGTACTTATTAAGTTTTCTCATCACTTTATAAAATTTAATTTGTATTTTTTATTAAATATGCAATATGAGTGACAAATAGTATCGATAAAAGTAACAACGTTGATATTAAAAGCGTTAACTTTGTTAATATTATTCTTCCCTCGATATCTTCTATTATCTGTTCATTAATTCTTTTAATGCCAATTAAATTATTGTAATGCTAAAGCGAATTTTTTCGTAACATTTTGCGCGTTTTCTATCATTGGAACATATTGATCTAAAAAATCGATAATTGATGCAAATTAATCCGCCACTTACCTTTAGTAAACGCGAATCACCGTTGGATGTTGAAGTTTCTCGTGAAACTATTCGGCAAAATATCACAGAGGATCGGTTGGTCCGCAGAATCGTTGGTCGCTGAAATCTCGGCGCGCGCGCGGCGCGATCTCAGGAATGCTAGAAAATACACGAAAATACCTTTAAACCTTTGCATATCAAATTGATTAAAAAAAAAAAAAAATGTGTTCAGCTTTCTCCTATGTGACTTTACGTAAATCAATTTGACTCTACAGAACGCTTTGATATAATGACTAAATGACAATATAAATTTAAATTAATGTTAAAGGAAATATAATTGTATTATATATGTATTATATATAATTGTCCGTAAGAAAATAAAATACATTTTTATAGTATCAGAACGCGTTAAAGTATATCCTTATCCGTTGCTTGGCAACGAAAGCGCGATATGCATTGCGGAGTCGATAGTTCACGTACGTACAATTCCCCACATAAATCTTTCAATCTGTCTTTAGGCACGTAAACTTCTTTCCAAATATATGTATAAATTTCTGTGAATCGAAGTAAAAACGTGCAGCGTTAACGAGGACTTAAAAGGACTTTGGGAATATTGCATTAAGAGACCTTTAGAGTGATAAAATCTAACTAATCCGAACGTTTCACGCACATCGCGTTCTCCGTAAAACCACCCTTATTTCATCTGTACCCTACTTTCTCTCCACGCAATCCATGCGCACTCCCGTCTGAAATTTTATAAGTTAAAGTAAAATTGAATTTCATTATTTACGATAAATAAATTGATTTTCGTACCGAAGGCATAGAAAGCGTGACGATCCCACTGACTTTTCCGGAACGGGTGCAACGTACCCTCGGGGAGAAGTTGGAGCCTCCTCGCGGGTTATCGGCCCCCCGCGCGGGGGTCGTGTGGGCAGTGTACGGGGCGCGAGGATCTCGAGGAACGACACGCGGGTGTCCCGCCGTGACGGAAACGCGACGCGCGACAATTGAGACGGGGACGCGTGTGGGTGGGACGCGGCGCTCGGCGGCCTCCGCCGAGCAACGGGGCTGGGTGGACACTGATGATGAGAATGAGAGCGCGCGATCCCGGCGACGGCGGTGGGGCCGCGACTGACCCGGCGCGACACAGATTCCGTTCCGCGCAACCACCCTCCACCCTCCCGCGCCTCGCCCTCGCGAGGACGGTATAAGGTAAATGCACGGACGGGCCGGATGTCTCACGCGGAAAGTTTGGCAACCTGTAGACTCCCCGTCCGTGAGGAAGATCCGCGACGGGTATCCGCAGACCCTCCTCCCTTCTCGCCATCCTGAGCGAAATCGGCAAAGCTAATGAATCTCCACCGTCGCAGCTGAAAGGCGTTTCCGAAGCGCGAAGTGGCAAGCTTCTGGGGATGATGACTTTAGAAGCGCTCTCCAAGCGCTTGTCCAATGCATCAATTTTTGGCAAATAAAAATTATCGTCGGGCTCTCTTAGAGAAAATATTAATTGGATAAATGTGCGAGTAGCTACCGTACGAATTACGTACTCTGCATGTTTCATCAGATATTTTTAATTAAACAAACCGTGTGTGATTCTAAGCACGTGCACGAGTTGTTCCACTTTTGCTTGAAGACTCCACACGAACTCTAATCCCTGCAGCTTTAAGGCTGCTTTCAGGGACAGTAAATATATCTGAGAATTGTGAAATCGTAAATAGTTCAGTCTAGAAATATAGAGCGTTACTCTTTTATCACATGCAAGTTTTGCAACAAAGGAATAAAGTATACATTTATATATACAGAAATTAAACTTTATTAAATATTTTATTTAAACACTCTTATAATACGTCTCTTTGGCATTGAACAAGCTTTTATAAAATTGTTGTATTATAAAAATAGGAAAAAAAACACGCGCACGCAACACATTTATGCATTTGAGTAACTTTCTTTTTCTTTCTTCCCTTAACATGACGAAAATATAGGTAAATTATCTCGTTGTTCTTCTTACTCTCCTTCGTCGTCAACTACAGTTTTGTATTGCATCTTCCACTTATTTATAGGATAACCGTATATCTGCAATTCACATATTAATCATTTACAGACATGCAACATTACATGTACCAGTGGTCTTTTTAGCTGAACTGGCTGCACTAGTTTAGAGTTGATCTTTCTCCTTCCAATGTGGAGTAAAAAAGATTAACTCTGAACTAGTGCAGCCAGTTCAGCTGAAAACAATAGACCTTATAATAGAATAGAAAAAAATTCTATCAAATACTAAAATTTGTTTGAAATACAATAAACTTTTAGGAAATCACGAATAAAATTAAAAATAATAATTTAATAAATATAAAAATTAAATTTTTTAATAATATTTATATACATTAATAAAAATATATATTGAATTTATAAATTGTTATATTATCATCTTTATTAAGATTAATACCATTAAGGGCTAGTTTTTCAATAGTTGTTTAAACTGAAGTTTAGCTAAACTCACTCTTCATCTTCTTCTAAAAGTGACAGAAAGAGACGAAGAGTAAGTTAACCTAAGATTAAAGTTAAACGACTATTGAAAAACTGGCCCTAAATGTATTAACTAATTTTGTACTTACATCTGCGACAAATTTCAAGGCGGAACGATAGGTAAGCTCACTTTTCGCACGAGATCCCCATGTATACTCGAATTGCGTTGGATCGTTCTTATCTATCATTGTTTTCTCAAGATACCTTTGATTTACAAACTCCTGTGTGTAAATAAATCTCATTTAGAAATCAACTATAATTTTAAACTTAAACTATAGTTGACTATTAATAGCCAGCATTGCTTCTTACCACAGTCACCAACTGATTAACGTCGCCAAAATATTCATGTTGGAAATGATCACCAGTTATAATACCCAGATGTCGAAGGAAGTCCCATATTAGTTCTGCGGAAATATTTTACTTATTTTTAAACATTAATTTACTAGAGAAAGGTCTTGTAAAAATTCAATAGATATATAAATATTATTTTTGTAACAATAAATTAATATTACACAAGATATATATTATGTGTTATAATATGTAAAATTTGAAACGAGCAAAAATCACCTTCTTTACATGACTCGCCAAACATGAAAATATGTACGAGTACAAGATACAACAGCACCTGCTTATGGCTATCACGGAAGCTGAGGTGTGGAAGATGGTTTTCTATTTCGTTCACCATTATGAATTTATTGTTCTCAAATTCTACCAGGTCATATCCAAATACCTTTCAAATATCATAACTTGTTTGAAATTTTCAATTTTATAAATATAATTCTATTATATTGTTTTGCAGAACAACCATGCAATTACATAAATAACTATAAATGATGATTTTAAAGACAGGTATACCTCAGACAATTGTCCGTTCACTTTCTCTATAATCGAACGGAATATTTTGCCATTTCCATCTAGTACATTTTTAACGATTTGCGCTTTCTGTATAGGATGCTTATTGCGATCTGCCACAAAGAGATATCTTATTACGCTACTGATTAGTTGCGTATCCTTTTCTGCCGCCATACTCTGCGCGCTCGTAACTTGTGATTCCGTAAGAGCCGAATTTCTAGTACGTCGTTGCGACGATACGCTGGCCTGGCTGCTTTGGCTTGGACCAGGACGGTCTTGTGATTCCGTAAGGGTCGAATTTCTAGTACGTCGTTGCAACGATACGCTGGCCTGGCTGCTTCGACCAAAACCAAAAAGGTCTTGTGAATCCGTGAGGGTCGAATTTCTAGTACGTCGTTGCAACGATACGCTGGTTTGGCTGCTCGGACCAGGAAGGTCTTGGGATAAGAAAAGATCGTCGCTACTCTCTCTCTGAAATCCTCTTTTTCTACCTGTAAACACATATCAATCCTCATTCATTAGCTGCGTTCAGCAATGCAAATCTGAGACATCGGAGTGCTCCTTTACCTCGCAAATCATTCGGCAATGCATATCTGTTTGCTCTAAATTGTAGAGTATTTTGGGTATAATAAATTATTGAATGAGAGCTATAATTATTTCTTCTAATAATTTATTATACCCAAAATCCTCTCCGATTTAGAGCAAACAGATAGGCATTGCCAAACGATTTGCGAGGTAAAAGAGCACTCCTATGTCTCAGATTTGCATTGCGGAACGCAGCATGCAATTGTATAGAATTTCAGGTTATGACAATTAATGCTACTCCAATCCAATTTGAGAAATAGAAGGAAGACCTTATCATATATATGTAAGAGATATATATTTTAACTTCCTTCTATCTCTTCTCTTAGATTTAGAGCTTTGGCTGTGGACAGTTCCATAAAAAAAAGGGAAATAATGCACGATTTTATTTCGAAACACGAGTACAATATAAACACATTCTTACCCATTTTGGAAATTAAGATTATGCGTCACTTCAGAAATCGGCTTTTATCGTGGCTCGCCACGTGATGGGTCTTTATCGTCTTTAATCCTTTAATGTCTTTAATGTCTTTAAAATACTAAATATAAAATAATACAAGCTCGTAAGTCTCGTAACCGTAACCCCTTGAAGCGCCTCCGCCTGTATGTTCACAAAATATGGACATTGAACTACGTAGCCAATATTCATGAATCCAGTAGGTAATGTCCACAATTTTGTGGTTCTCTTCCGTGTTATGTTCAGGATTTTCAATTCTATTCCGTGTTGTGTCCACGATTTTTTGTTTTTTTTTTCCGAAAAAAATCAAAAACTTGTGACCATGAAAGGGAACCACAAAATCGTGTGGACATTACCACAAAATCGTGGTAATAATGTGTCCGTGCTACGCCCATAATTTTCGATAATAATTGGCAATTTACGGTTTTCCTGTACGTTTTAATAAGAAAAATTCGAAAGTAAATCTATTACCTATAATACCTATATAATATCATATTTCGCGGTAATTTTCCGATTAATTGATCCGCGCGACTAATCGTTCTAGTTGATCGAATCGATATTAGCTATAATATATGCGTTTCTCGAAACTGTTTTTCGGAGCGACTTTTAATTGTTTAAAGAAATTAAAGTAATATAAGGAATGCGAAATGATGGTAATGGGAATTATAAATTATTATTTATTTGTATTTTCGAACAGTCAATCATTTCGTAATCAAGCGCCAATTTTACTCGCGTCGTGTCGCGCGCCGCGCAGTCGCGCGGCGTCACTGCAATCAGCAATGTAAAAGCCGGCGCGCGGCGCGCGGCGCGCGTCACTCTCGAGTCTCTCGTCGTCGCGAACGGAACGTCTCCGGAACAGGATGGATCTACTTGTCGCGGCACGTTTAATGCGTAAGCGCAATCCTTATATATACTTTTAACTTTAAACTCAATCGCGTGTCTTGGTATTTAAAAGACTTGCGCGACGTAAATTTAACGCGCGGTACATACATCTCGTTAAAACTTAAAACGAGATGCGTTCGATCGAAATCTATCGCGCGCCGAGCGGTATCACACGGTTACGATGGCGGCATCGCCGGCGTCATGACCGTCATGACTCTCGGTCTTCCGTCGCCGCGAACGGAACGTCGCGTTGCGGGTACAGAACTACAGAACAGATTTATTCGTCGCGGCACGTTTGGTCAGTAAGTAAGCGCAATCGTTATATAAGCTTCGTGTATTTTAATAGTGTCTTAATACATTTGATACATGCACGTCACTCGTCGCTCGGTACATTAATTGCTGACTAATTCTTAAAATGAATATTTCGCGAAATGCGTTATTGAACGAGATGTGTCGCGCGAGCAGTCGAGAGAGCGACATTCGTATTTTCCAGGTATCGCGTTTCGCGAGCGTTTATTCTTAATTTAAACTCGTACGTTCCATCAATCTATAATATTAAATTTTATGTTCTAGCTAGCGAGTGTTGGATGAGCGCCCATGAAAGGATGGCCGCGGAAGGACGAAGGAGGAGGAGGAGGAAGAGAAGGCCCAGGGAGGCGTCGGCGAAGCAACCACGAGGTGAGCAATTTGTTATTTAATTTATTATTTACTTGTGGACTTACCAGTATAATGCGCAGTAACAGAAGTTGTACAACATTGATCTATATCATTGAACATCTGTAAAATGTAAATATAAATTAATATGTGTTTAAAATAATATTTTAAATTTTAATATTAAAAAAAAATTATTACATGCATCACTTTTACTCTTTTCATAAATTCTTAATCTTTCGTAGTTTTGTAGCCTTTTAATTAAATAGTTAATAAAAAAATTGACTACACAAAATATAAAAACTTTAAAAAATTTTATAAATAAAATCTCTAATTCTTGCGCATTTATAATTTAAATAATTATAACTTTTTAAACGTTGTAAAATATTACGTGTATATTGAATTTTATATAAATATTTTAAGGCTCTCAAATGTAAAAAATATATATTTTATATGCTATAATGTTATAGTTAATATTACTGTAATCGATGCGTAGGATACTCATTGCAGTCGATAATCGATTGTAATAAAATTAAATATCTTTATTGACAAGAAAATTGTAATATATATAAACATTGATAATTATATTTAAAAAATTCCTCTGTTTCGCGCCAAATAATTTATAGGGTGTGTTTCACATCACATTATTTTGTATTATTTGTTATAAAACTGTCAATCACGGATACATGGCTATAAAATATTAAATTGGCGCTTTTTATAAAAGTAATAAAAATTAGTTTAGTCGTACATAGGGCGAGTTTTTTAATTCATCGATTGATCAATCGCGTTATGCGCAAATGCAGCTTTTACAGCGCAAAGTTGCCTTTGCGCATATTGCGATTGATTAATCAATGAATTAAAAAACGCCTATAATATTGTTATATGTATATTATGAGACATATGTATGAGACTAACATACCAAAAGTACATGTGTGGACAGAGGGGCGTGTTCCACAGGGGTCGGGGGTGGACCTCGCTTTACAACCTATTACATATATGTACGGAGAACGATTATACAAGAGAAAGGAAACATATATATGGACATATTTTATATATATTATATATATATTTAATTATATGTATTCATATATTTTTTTATATAAAAAACTTTTTACCGGGTTATTATAATCAATAAATTATATGTATATTGGGATCTCCATAAATTCCTCCAAATAATAAAAATTCTTTGATTCATATTAGAGTCGCTGATTAGACTAAATTAAAGATAAAATACTTGATTCTCGTTCATTTGTGAGAAATAATTTGTACTGCAAAGGATCAATGCCGATTGACCGTAAATGTAACTTTTCGTGTATTATTTATTTTCTATATTTTATTATTTCGACAACGCGCTCTTTAACACATGATATATCATTATCAAATGGTTATCTGATTTTTATAAAATATAATTTTTTATTTTTGCTATTTTGTATCTCTCACAAAAATTAGGACTTTTAATTGGTAAATAATTTCGCATTTATTTAATAAGCAATGCGATAAACTTTTTTTAAATGTTTTTATATCTAAAACTGTTTTTACATTTTTATTATCTCTCTCCGAAAATCATAGTTCCTCTCTGAATCAGTTACATTTTTGTGTGACGTACGATAAAAGAAGCGAATAGTTTTCGGAACCATACAACTGAAAGTCGCGTAATTATACTGCTTGAATTTAATTAAATATGTCAAATGTGTGTCGTTTGCGCGTTGGTACGTTAATTAACATTATATTATTAATTAACCATAAAAATCGTGAAATATGAGCGGCTTTGAAGAAGGAACAAGACAATTATTGACTATTCCGCCGGATTTTGTGCCCTACATGGAAAAACACAGATTATATGAATTCTTTTATGTAATTGAATTACGTCATCTTCCTCTACTCAAATATATTATTTGCTGCATTGTATTATATCATAAAAAATTCATAGGAATTAGTGACGCAGTTACTGATCCAGCAGCCAGAAGACCCAATAGTATTTATAAAACAATGCGTCCAACACATTGTACGAAAGCGAGATATTCCCAGAGTTATCCTTATAGCTCCTCCGAGCTTTGGTATTCCGTTAGCATGGTCACAACAGTAATATAATTAATTGCATATATTATATATTCTTATACGAAATCTCCGTTATATTCGTATATTTAGCAATATCATATTTATAAAATGCAATAAACCATCTATTTTTTTATTTTAAGAAGATTTCCAATATGTGTAATACCTATACGTATTATTCTCAAAATTAATGAAAGGAATTTTTTCTCTGTCGGCATAGATAAAATGACTCTCGCGAAAACTCTTCAGGAGGAAACTGGTATTTGTCCTGTCACTCTAGAAGATCTTTATGCTTCATCTCCTATTGAAGTATGCCGTTACCAATTTATCTACTTCTCATACAATGCCTTAAGGAAGTCACATAAATTCCTTTTTTTTTTAAATAACGTATCAAACGTTTGTTATAATATGTATATTTTAGAACATGTGTCGTTGCTATGATGCTAATGAGATCGCGATAAGAATAAAGAGAATATTAATGTCGGGAATACTTCATGAATCTGGATGGGCATTAGTCGGTAATTTACGCAAATTGATTATTCTGTTTTTTAAATTATTTATTCTGTTAAATAAAAGATCTTGGATTATTTTGGAAAACTGCAACATCTCATTAAGACAAATATTACAAATCCTACTATAAGAAAAGTGCAACTAAAAGATGTAACTAAATTTCTTTCTTTATTTTTCTCGTCTACGTAAATATATAATCTGCTATACAGATATACCGAGAAATAAAAAGGAAGCACGTGCAATGCAACGTGTCGGCGTAATCCCAACACACGTGATACAGATTATACCACCGTGTGCAGAAGACGAGACTGAAGAAAAAAGTATACTTACTGGACGGACAATATTATTAATCTTGCCGTTCCTTTCAAATCTATTCAGATTTATCTCCATTTTTTCAAAACACGTTCACTCTGTAAACATAAATCATAACATTATTAGGTTAATGACATTAATTATTAATATTTTTTTAAACATTTTATTGTATTACTTAACATATTTATAAAATATACAAAGGTATCGAACAAAAGTCAATTTATATCACAAGAATCTATTTCGATTGTTGAATTAAATAATTACAAATGTTGAAAGAGTCGAATATTAATATTTAATCTTTACATCTCTGATGTAAAATTTTGACTGCATCTAACTTATTTCCTTATACATCATATTTATTTTCAGAAGATGCAAGACAATACGATTATAAGAAGACTCTTCAAGGTTTACGTGAAGCTTATGCTAATCTTTTAATTGTTAGTTGTTGATCTTTGGCTTTTTGTATAATAATATTTATTTATAATATTATTATTAAATTAGTATAACATATATTAACATATTAATGTTATTATTATATACAATATTTTAACAAAATAGACTTTTATTTTGCACTTATTTTATCAACTGCCCGAACGGGGTACCTAATTAATCATTTCTACAATATTAAACGTCATTAATTTTGTTATGAGATTATTAAAAAATTTCACTTTAGGAAGTTGAAGCTGGTACTAAGACAATTCACGAGTTGGGCAAAGATTGCGCGACATTAATGAAAGTTAGAAGAAAACATTATGGAGCTCCATCGCTTTTTCGCATCACTCTCATAGGTCCTCGAGGATCAGGTCGTCGTTCTTTAGCAAAACATATATCCGAGAGATTTAATCTTGTTTATGGTAATAAATATATCCCCTGCTTTTCAAAAGTACGCTTTATGCCCCACTTCGCTTTTATGAAAAACCTATGTTAATAGGTACCTGTTTTCCCTAATTGAAATTTGTACCTGTATCTGTTTTCGCTAGCTAGATTATACATACATTTTATTAGGAAGATATATTGCTTATTTATAATATTATACTTTGTTCTTTCTTTATCAGTAATGATTTTTAGTAGACAGATTTGTTTCTAATAATAATATTTCGAGCAGAAATACGTTATATATTTTTGCAGTTGACTTTGATAATATTTTGGAACAAGCGTGCTTGCGAGAGACGGCTTTAGGCGAAATGCTGCGATTATGCGAGCACAAATGCGAACAGAAAGTAAAGTTAGAAGCGCGAGTACAAATTATCGAGGTGTGATTATAGTTTACTGAGAAATATAAAATTAATTTGTCATGATTACTGGCATCGTCATTATTTCCAGCAACATGTACTCGGGGATGACTGTCTCAAGAGAGGATGGATCTTGACAGGTTACCCTAAAACTGTGGAAGAGTTCAAGCTTTTGGATATGATATCTACGCCACCCAATAGGTAAATCTCATAAGTACATTATAGCCACAATTCCACAGTAGAAATCCCCCGTAATAATAACGTAATTACAATTTTCAAAATTACGTTCAGAGTAATTGTCCTCAAAATGGACATACAAACGTGCGGAGAAAGACTTTTGAATCGTCGATTCGATATTATTACTGGAAGCGAGCATGATCTCGTATCTTGCGAGTCTTCGGTGACCGGTCCAGATTATAAATTAGATGTTCATTCCAATGATTACAAAGACATTATCGAACAAGATGTAATTACCATATTATCTTCTAAAACATTTTCACTCAAAATTTATATAAATATAATACTTCTTTTTATTCTATAGTTGTGTGTGGAAAAACATATCTTACAAATTATAAATCTTTTTTGTTAACGGTTAAACCATGTTTTTTAACTTTTCTTCTTATCTAATTAACTTTCTCTCTTATCTTTTAAATGTAAATTGTATTTATATGTTGATTTATAATTCTTATTTTACACACACACACACATAAACGCGCGTTTTTGAAGCATTATGTTTTCTTTCTAAGGAAAAGTTTCACATCTTTTAGATTTTAAATTGAAATTATTTCGCTGTTATTCGCTAAATGTAGCTTCGGGAGTACGAAGAGAATATAGATGATATAATGCGATACGCGGGGGAAACTGCGTCCGTAATAGACGCGACGGGTGAAAAAAAGTGTGTGAGGGAAAGACTGGAGGCCTGTCTGATGCGACCAGCACCGTCCGCGAAACCCAGGATTCCCCAACCACCTCCTATGATAGATCCAATGAACATAGAATTCGATCCCGATGACGAACCCGACCCAAGCATTTTCGATGACATACGCGCACCGGAGCCTAAATATTCATTCATTTAACGACACTTCAAATCATCCTTGTGTAAAAAAAGAACATAAACAACGAATAACATTTCAGTTTGTAACGTGTAAAACACCCGGTTCTTCAACCATTATGTATAATTTTTATTAATTTTCCTCTCTCTATATATTTGCTGTAATTGAACTTGGAAATGTTTTATTTTCTTCACATTGAGACTTTAAAATTAAATATTTCATACTGTTTTTTACTATACATTCTAAATTACATTTTAATTATTTTGTCTCAAGATATTGAAGATCTGATGAAGGTCCGAGTTGAAGACCAGTAAGCTATCTTTATACTCCTAATTCTAATCGAAGGATAATATTATGTGGATAATATGTATCTTTTTACGACAATGCGATGGTAAGAAATCGAACGCGCTCCTGGAAAATCCTGCTACCCTGACACGCGAAGCATCCCATCTTCGCGACGTCACGACGCGTAATATCGCGCATAAACGATTATGACGAATGGTTATGACGATGTAACACTACGTAACAATGATGGGAGCGGTGACGTAACACAATCTGGGCTTTGGCATCAACAACAGGGGCGGATAAAATTTCTTCCGAAAAATATAAACTTAAGTTCAAAGATTGATTATTTTCGTATATTAATCATTTAATTAAATCTCGTAAATATTACATTAAAATAAAATAAAATAATAATCTATGTAAAAAATTTGAGATTTATTTTTCTTAAATAACATGTTAATACTTGTTTTATTAATCTTCCAACATTATAGAATCAGAGTTTTGAATATTTAAAACGGTAGTTTTTTTGGGTGAAAAGTGCTGAGAAGGAAATTCAATTTATAAGACAGTTTATACATTATTATTAAATTCGGATAGGAATTATTAAAAGGTGTAGCATTTTTTCTGATTAAAAACAGATTCATGAGCAGATAGTTTTTACTATAATCTTTTTGTGTTATTAGTTTAGAATCTCTAAAATTTTAATAACGTTTTAAATGCCGCATTATTTAATCCATCCCTGGCACAAATAAAGGTGACGTAGACAGTGCGTCAGTCTTCTCGGGCAAAGTTCGAGCCACGGCTATCATCCCTAAGCGAAAGTCAAAAACCATCTTTTACATCCACCCCTTTACTACATCAAAGTATGTTATCTCTAATTTTATTTAAAAAATTTACTTATACATTAGGTTCTCCTATTTAGAACAAATGGTCTTATCTTTTTTTTTTAAAGAATCTTTATTCGTTTAATATTTATTTAAAAATTAAATTATGACAAATTAAGCAAGATTAAAATATAATTTACTCTAAATGATCACAGATGCCAAAATTTTGTTTATGATTTTATTTAAAACCAATATTACTGCAAATCTAAATATTAAAAGCTACTTTATAATTATTTATCCGAGTTTTACGTAAAATAAGATTATTGTATTTTAACTACGTTTACTTTAGAATTAATACAGATTATAAGTTATTATACGACATATTTTTTATTTCACGTGTCAAATGTCATGCACACGCGGATATGTTACCGTTACATAATAACGAGGAAGAAAATTATTGTCGAGATAAAGGGAGCGTCGCGTATAATCGTATTTGGGAAGTTCAAAAGCGCCGAAGCGAGACAGTTGCGAGTCAAATTAAAGCCGCAGCGGCACCTACGCTAATGCCCGTAATTGCCTCAAACGCGAAGCATATTTCCGGATCAAGGATGCATGGAGGCGGACAGGTCGCTTACGCGCCTACACTCCGCACGAGAAATTGCTCGCGAGGGATGCGATCCTGATAGAACTGCCCTCCTGTCGCTAGGACACCTGTTTGCATTGTACAGGTCTCAATGGGACGGGATGTTTTTGGTACACCTTTCTTATTAAAGAATCACGAGTTATCCAAATCGCGAAAAGAAGATTAACACTGTTTAATTGGGGTTCTCTACTCGACAAAAATCGAAGATATATATACTTCGTTCTTTTTAAAATAAAATATGTCATGCGGGTAATAATAAAACAAACACTGAAACGAATTGATGTAAAATCGCGTTACCTACAAATGACAAAAATTCGACTGTGCTACATATATTCTTATTTCTTTTACAAGTGCTTCACTTTTTATGAGAGAAAAGTGTTAAATCGATAGTGTAAAGGTATACCTCTTATTAAGAAAATTATTGTTAAATTGCGAGAGAGAGAGAGAGAGAGAGAGTGTGTGTTATGTTCGCACGGTAGTATTATGTAGGGGAAGGTTGCCGATATTGTACCAGCTCCTAAATTGTACCATCTCTATATTTCATATAATCCGAAGGCTTAGCGCCTTCGGATATATGAAATATAGAGATAGTACAATTTAGGAGCCGGTACAATATAGGCATCCTTACCCTACCGTTCCTGCGTTAAACAAAATTACATAATGAGCTAAAATTTACTTCAAAAGAGGGAAGTCACAGAATGTCTGATCGATCAGTAGGAAAAGGAAGGGATAAGCGTACTCTCGATTGCTTCGACAATCATTCGTGTCCCGGACTTAGCTAAGTGATGATCCGTATAGAGACTCAATATTTAACAGGCCTCAATAGAATCTTACTGCTTGCAATTGGCTTGTGGCCATTTCAACAATCCAGACTCACTCGATTTCAATTTATTTTCCTTTTTGCTATTTTGATGACGAGTATCATATTTCAGGTATGAGAAGCAACATAACACACATATAATAGCATTATTGCACCATAAATTAATGCATAACAATTTTTTCACTAACAAACAATTTATATCAATTTATATTATCTAATATAATTATTTGTAACTACATGTAATTTATAATTACATTACAATTTATACCTAAATAAATAATTGCAGTTGACAACATTTATAACAACATTAAAATATACTTCAGATCTCACCGTCATGGTTCTGTCTTCCGCATCTTGTTTTCTTATTAGTTTGATAGTATATTACGCATTTTGTATTAATATCGAAACTGTAAGTTCATAGCATAGACGTATATAATAGAGTAATAGACTGAGCATTCTCATTGGAGAGCTTCTGGCAAGATCTGAAGGACAGAAGATATGCTTGCTGAGACGTTTTCCTTTTCTAATTGTGTCGTCGGCGGGGAGGAGGAAAGGTGGTGAAACAAGGAAAGCGTCTTTTAGCATCATAGCAAGCATATCTTCTGTCCTTCAGATCTTGCCAGAAGCTCTTCAATGGGAATGCTCAGTCTATTATATATGTCTATGACTCTATGGTTCATAGTTTATGCGTATCTGTTAAATTTTTATATTAAAAAATATCTCTCAATACTGACAATAAGATATATGTATACAAAGGTAGCATATAAAGTTACTGAAATTACAGATAAAGAAGATGTTGATACAACTTCAGCACGTATGTAACGAATTAAGAGATAAAAACGAAATCGCTATTATAGAAAAATATAGCTACATTGCGAAATGTTATACGGTTGCACTTACGGGTAAGATAATATTCGTATTTGATAATTTTTACATAAAATTTTGTCTACCTATTTAACATACATATAATATAATTTATCAAAATTTCAGTCAAAGAAATTCAATTTGAGAGATTACCATAAATTCTTTATATATCGTCTTTGCATATATAGTATACCATTTAAATTTATTTCCCACATATACTTTTGACATATTTACGTGATGATTATTTATGTATAGTGGCAAACGTGTTTCTACGTCCAATAAAATTACGAATAGCTATCAACTGCGCAATAAATATTAATAATTGTTTAACAAAAAAGTATTAATATTTTGTAATGCGTGGGGTAGTCCGAATATAAGTTTCGCTTATATCGAAAGTTTCGAGTGTGTTATCAACAGGAATTTTTATTCTGGAAATCTAATATATTATTATAATAGGGAGATACATTCTTACATTACTTTTCAACATATCCGACATTAATACACTTATCGTATCGCTTCACAAAGTTGAAGAAGCCTTTCGTAAAAGTCCATGCCCTGCATACGAGAATTGAGTTTCGAACCGCTTGTTTCACAACTTCAGACAAATTGGTGAAACGCTATACCCTCCCAGCACCTTCTTCAAAACTGGAAAGAAGTGGAAGTCGCTGGGCGCAAAGTCGCGACTGTAAGGAGGTGATTGATGCGTTCTGTCACTCGATTATTCAAGGCACTCGGTTACTTCCGACTACTACTGCACATGCATATGCATGATACATACGCGAAACTTATTTTTGGACTACCCCTCGTAGACATGCCATATGTGAAATAATTTGAATATCTTACGTTATATAACAGAAATTCAAATATCAATTATTTTCTAATATTTTTTAGTAGCTGGTATTTGCGCAGTATCTTCTATTATTATCGGTCAATTTTGGACTTTGTCTGATAATGTTCTATCAACGAATGTAACTCAACCACGTCGCATGAAATTTGTAATAACGGAATATTTTGTTGATCAGGAAAAATATTTCTTTTTAATTGTACTACATATGAATACAGCAATATGCATAGGTGCAATTGCGATAGTAGCAACAGGAACAATGTTTATTGCATTTTTTAAATTTCTCTGTGGAATGTTCAAAATCTCCAGGTATAAAACAAATCTGAAATGGCTACAATTTGTTGCGAATAAAACTGTGTCGAATAAATGTGAAGATAGACCTTGTGTTTACTTTGTGAAAACACAGAAACTTTATACTTTATTACAAAAAATCATATTATTTACAGTTATCGTATTGAACGCGCAGTGAAAATCAACATTCTGCAAAATACTACATCAAAAAACAAAATTTTAAGATCCGAGGATTTAATTAGCGCTATAAATATTCATCAGCAAGCCATACAGTTAGTATCCATGTAATGATGTAATATTGTAATTATATACATGCGTGTAATACATGCAGTAACAAATTCTTATTTTTGAAGATTGTCCAAATACTTCCTATCCAAATTTGAGATAATGTTCTTCTGTTTAGCACAGATCTTTGTAATTTCATTGTGTTTCAACTTTGTTCGAGTAAGTTTCGAATTTTATCTTTATATTTATTCTTGAGACATTAGATATCTTATCACCTATACTTAAAAAATTATTGATTCTTATGAATCAAATTTGTGTAGCAATTTTATATAAATTAGTCTAGATTCTTACTGTTTTAAAGAAACAAAAACGTAAAATGATGGTTAAGGATAATTAAGATAATGCAAAAAATTGATTGCAGTGAGATTTGTACCTATTTCAGATTTCTCAGATTGTGTTGACTAAGCAAGCTGCTGTAAAAGCTACATTGCCTATGATATGTGCATTTATTAATATCTTATATATGTTTATTGCAAATTTTATTGGGCAAAATATGACAGATCACAATAATTACGTATTTGATACCGCGTAAGGGGCTTGCTCACAACATATAATATTATAATAAAATCCATTTTATAGATTTCTGTATCGAAAGTAAATAAGTACTTAACGTTACAAGTATTATAACAATTAACGTAAAATAATGAAAATTATTTGTAAATCTTCCTGCTTTCCTCTCAAAAATTATCAATTCTTGTTCTTATAATTTCCGTAGATACAAAGTTGAATGGTACGTAGCTCCTTTACACATCCAGAGAATCATACTTTTCTTGTTACTAAAAGGCGCTAAAAATTTTACTATGAATGTCGGTGGATTGTTTTTTCCTTCTTTAGAGTGCTTTGCCACGGTAAGGATCATGTAGTGTTTCCTTAAGGGGTCATCTCACTTTGAATACAAATACTTAGTAAAAGTCATCAAAAATTATAATTTAAATGTCGGTGGATTGTTTAATGCATCTTTAGAGTGTTTTACCTCGGTAAGAAATATGTAGGATTTTCTTGAATGTATAAGATACTTACAATTAGTATATTAAAAATAAATGTATGTGTGTGTGTGTGTGTGTGTGCGTGCGGGTGTGTGTGGTAATAATGTTTTTGATTGCAGTTGGTGAAAGCATCGATATCTTATTTTACTGTTATACTATCTATACAGTGACGAGACAAATAGAAATCAAGTAAGCACATAAGACAAATATATTTAAAGAAGATAAAACAGCATTTTTTACATTAAAAAAATAGAAAATTTTATTTTTGACTATGTAATTTAGCTTGAAGTTTTGATATTGACAAAAATCGAAAATACTCAACATTCAAATATTGTAATGCATTAAAACGTCAATCTCTGCAAACGCATTAGGATTAGATATTGTATGTATTGCATATAAATAAGAGAGTTAGTTATTTATATAATGTAGAATATCAGGTTGTGAATATATATGTACATTCGATACACTTTTCCTGTATATGATGTCATTAGCACGAATTAGACATTATCTTGATAAGTAATAAGTTATCGCTAATATGTTTTAATGTCTATTTAAATAACAAGGTTCAAATATTTCAGCATTAAGTAAACATGTATTAAAAAATTAAATATAAGAGATTGATCCGCCAATATTATTAAAACAGAAAATATGTTTATTTATATCGACACAATTGGCAAGTATATAATGTAACGTTATGTTACGACGTTTCGACTCCAAGGATCGGGTCCTTCTCAAGTGATCTGTCAACAACAATTTCGTGACGTTAGAAAAAGAGAAATAGCGGAAATGTTTTTTATAAAAAGACAAGCCAACACACAATCAACCTACAAAAAGATACCGATAATTTAAACCCGATATATGACAATGTTATTCTGAATTATATATATCATATGTTTACACTTCTATATACATATTATGCAACCTTTTAATGTACACGTATCTTAAACATCTATTATTCCTGTCAGTCATTCTTGTGCTCTCGATTTGCTGACATCTCATACTTTTTTGGTGCTCCGTTTTTACTTTTTGCTGACAATATGCGAATGCACAGAGGTTTACGAAATTTACATCAAGCGATCTCACCACTCTTTAACATTATACATGTAATTATATTTATATCGTATTTAATAAGGTTTTTTGCCATTTTTTAATTTAAATAATTTTTTAGCTTTTGACTCGTGATTTTTTCTGCGAGAACTATTATAATCTCAAGATGTTAGTGTAAAGCGATGGTTCTGATCAACTTATAGGTAGGACATTTTATTGATTTGACATATGCGGTTTTCATAATTGTTGTAGATTGACTATTAATTACGTCCTCGTCACGAAATGGTTGTTGTCAGATTACTTGAGAAGGACCCGATCCTTGGGGTCGCAACGTCGTAACAGAACGTTACATTATACTTGCCAATTGTGTCGATATAAATGAACACATTTTATGTATTAAAAAATTTAGAGATAAACAAAAGGGAGAATATATGTAATATTAAAAATTATTTGACAGATAATATATGATATTTAATATCTGCTCAATCATGCACCGTTTATCAATTGAAAATATCAATAATTATATAATAATATTTTATAATATATATAAAAATATTATTATTGATCTAATCACCATGATTATATAAAAATGACATGAGCTATATTAATTAAGATTGGTACTAAAGAAGTCAAAGTTGAGAGAATTCAATTCAAAACCGAAACATAACTTGCGAGAGCGCATATGGGCGTAGAAATTATTATGGAGAAAAAGAGGATATGCGCTTGCGTGACTTTTGACCTCTCACAAATGTCTTTTCTTTTTTTTCAAGATATTCGTTGACGTTCCCTTGATGTCGGATGTATAATCGCGCTGCTACAAATGACAAAAGTCCTACTATGCTATTCTTATTTCAGAATATTTCTTACAAGTGCTTCACTTTTTATGAGAGAAAAATATAAGCTATTAAATTTCTGTTCGCGTCAAATCGATAGTGTAGAGGTATAGCTCTCATTATGAAATTATTGTCAAATTGCGAGAGTGTTATATGATCTCACTATATTATCATGTGTCGTTTCTGCGTTAAACAAAATTACATAACGCTAAAATTTACTCTAGAAGAGGGAAGTCACAGAATGTCTGATCGATTAATGCGGAAAAGAGGGGATAAGCTCTCGTGGATTGCTTTGACAATCATTTGTGTTCCGGACTTAGCTAAGTGATGATCCGTATAGAGACTCAATATTTAATAAGCCTCAATAGAATCTTGCTACTCGCTATTGGCTTGTGGCCATATCAACAATCCAGATTCACTCGATTTCAATTTACTTTCCTTTTTGCTATTTTGATGACGAGTATCATATTTCAGGTAAGAAGCAACATAACACACACATAATAGCATTATTGCATGATAAATTAATGCATAACAATTTTTTACTAATAAATAATTTATATCAATTTATATTATCAAAAATATATTTATTATAATTACATGTAATTTGTAATTACATTACAATTTATAAATAAATAATTACAGTTGACAACATTGATGACAACATTAAAATATACTTCAGATTTAATCGTCACAGTTCTGTCTCCTGCATCTTCTTTTTTCTGTTTTTATGATAATATATATCGCATTTCGTGTTAATATTGAAACTGTAAGTTCTCATATGTTTTATACATGAGTATCTATTAAATTTTTATATTATAAAATATTTCCCAATATTGCTATATACATATAAAGGTGGTATATAAAGTTACTGAAATAACAGGTAAAGAAGTTGTTGACACAACTTCAGCATGTTTGTAACGAATTAAAAGATAAAAACGAAATCGCTATCATAGAAAAATATGGCTACATTACGAAATGTTATACGGTTGCATTTACGGGTAAGATAATATTTGTACTTACATTTTTACATATATATAATTATGTTTTCTTATTTAACATATAAGTTATCAAGATCACAGTCAAAATATTCGAATTTGACAGATTATTACCATAAATTCTTTATATATCTTTGCACATATAGTATACTATTTGAATTTATTTGTCGCATATACTTTTGATGATACTATATATATATATAGTAGCTAACGTGTTTATATACATTTAATAAGATTATAAATAGCTATCAATTGCTTAATAAATATTAATGATAGAAATTGATAATTAACCACACGTGTACTGTCAATACACACATATCAGCAAATTATTTCCTTAGCACTGACACAAACTGTTATATTTCTCAAACCTTCTGTTAATAACTTTTTAATAAATAATGAGCGACGGCTAAAACCTTTAAAAAGTTACTCAGGAGAGTGCTTTCTATAATATATGTCAAGATCGTAGAGGTTTTGCTCTTCCTAAACTATATAATAATTTCCAAAAATATTAATATTTTGTAACGAATGTAGACATGCTATATGTGAAATAATTTGAATGTCTTACGTTAACAGAAATTCAAATATCAATTATTTTCTAATATTTTTTAGTGGCTGGGGTTTGCGGAGTGTCTTTTACTATTATCGTTCAATTTTGGACTTTGTCTGATGATGTTCTATCGACGAACAGTAACTCAATCCACGTCGCACTGCAATTTGTAACGGAATATTTTGTTGATCAGGAAAAATATTTATTTTTAATTCTACTACATATGAATACAGCACTATGTATAGGTGCAACTGCGATGGTAGCAACAGGAGCAATATTTATGGCACTCTTCAAATTTTTCTGTGGGATGTTTAAAATATCCAGGTATAAAACAAATCCGAAATAGCCACAAAAATTTAAGTTGCGAATGAAACTGTGTTGAACAGATGTGGAGATAGAGTTTATTTTAAGCAAACGAAGGAATACGTTATTATTAAAAAACCATATTATTTACAGTTATCGTATTGAACGCGCAGTGAAAATCAACATTTTGCAAAATATTACATTGAAAAACAAAATTTCAAGATCCGAGGATTTAATTAGCGCTGTAAATATTCATCGGCAAGTCATGAAGTTAGTATCTATATAATAGTAGGTATATGCGTGTAATATATGCAGTAACAAATTCTTATTTTTGAAGATTTTCAAAATACTTCCTATCCAAATTTGAGATAATGTTCTTCTGTTTAGCACAGATCTTTGTAATTTCATTGTGTTTCAACTTTGTTCATGTAAGTTTCAGATTTTATCCTTATACCTATTCATTTTTTTCTTGAACAGGTATTAGACATTTTATAACATACTTGAGAAAATGCTATATGAGAAAATACTTTTATGAATACCTTTTATTAATCAAGCTCGCGTAGCAATTTCATATAAATCAGTAGTGATCCTTGCCGTTTTAGGGCCAGTTTTTCAATAGTCGCTTAACTTTAATCTTAGCTTAACTCACTCTTTGTCTCTTTCTAACTATCCCTTTTAATAAAAGATGACGAGTGGGTTTAGCTAAACTTCAGTTTAAACGACTATTGAAAAACTGGCCCTTAAAGAAACAAAAACGTTTCGTAAAATGACAGTTAAGGACAATTACCTATGGTGAAAAGCATTGATTGCAGTCATGAGATTCGTATTTCAGATTTTTCAAATTGTATTATCCGAGCAAGCTATCAAAGAAGCTTTATTTCCTACGATATTTGCAGCTGTTAATATTCTATATCTGTTTATATCAAATTTTCTTGGACAAAATATGACGGATCACAATAATTATGTTTTTGATACTGTGTAAGAGGCTTTTCACGAAATATAATTATAAGGAGATCCACCATTTTACAGATTGCTGTATCGAAAGTAAATAAGTAAAGAAAGTAAAGAAGTTAATACTTAACGTTACAAGTATTATAATAATTAATGTAAAATGATGAAAAATATTCGTAAATCCTACTTTTCTCTCAAATTTTCTATTCTCGTCCTTGTAATTTTCATAGATACAAAATAGAATGGTACGTAACTCCTTTACACATCCAGAAAATCATACTCTTCTTGTTGCTAAAAGGTGCTAAAAATTTTACTATGAATGTCGGTGGATTGTTTATTCCATCTTTAGAGTGCTTTGCCACCGTAAGGATCATATGTAGTGTCTTCTTAAATATATGAAATAATATATTTAAAATAAATATAGCAATAATATTCTTGATTGCAGTTGGTGAAAGCATCTGTATCTTACTTTACTGTTATACTATCTACACAGTGACGAGAACAAATATAAATCAAGTAAGCACATGAAAAGAATATGTTTGAAGAAATCAGCATTTTTTATGTTTAGAAAACAGAAATTCGGTAAATACACGGAGAGAAGAACGGTTTTGCTGAATTATCCAAAATTTTAGCTAGATATAGATCTGAAAATAATTGTGATGGGCCATCAAAATAATTTATGTAGGACACTCAAACTGTTTGCTAGAGTGTAAAAAATTTTGTTGTCCTACATAAATTATTTTGATGGTCCAACAAAATTATTTTTAGATCTACTATATATCTAGCTAAAATTTTGGATAATTCAGCAAAACCGTTCTCTCCGTGTATGCAATTACCGAAAATTTTATTTTTGACTATGTAATTTAGTTTGTGTGAAAAGTTTTGCTATTAAAGAAAATCGAAAATATTTAATATTCAAATATTCTCTAACACATAAGGACTCAAATCTCTGCAAACGCATTAGGAGATTAGGTATTGTACGTACATATTTTACATCAAATATGGACAAAGAGATTTAATTGTTTTATGTGTAATATCAGTTCAAATATATTCGATAAACTTTTCCTGTATATGATGTTATTAACACGAATTGAATATTACCTTGATAAGTAATAAATTATTGGTATATTTTAATAATATACGTATTTTAATATCTGTATAAATAACAAAGTGTTCAAACATTTTATAGTATTAAGTAAGTATACCTATATATTAAAAAAGTTGAAGATAAATAAAAGGGAGAATATATCTGGTATAAATAATTACATATTATTTGATATTAGATAATATGATATTTAATATCTGCTCAACTGTTAATCATGCGCCGTTTATTAATTAAAAATTCAATAATTATAATAATATTTTATAACATATAAAAATATTATTATTGATTTAATCACCATGATTAAAAATGACATGAGCTGTATTAATTAAGATTGGTACTAAAGAAATCAAAGTTGGAAGATATTCAATTCAAGGGCGAAACGTATCTTGCGAGAGCGCATACGGGAATGAAATTATTGCGGCGAAAAAGAGGATATGCGCTTGCGTGAATGTTGTCCTCTCATAAATGTCTTTTTTTTTTTTATTATTATTAAAAGAAAATATTCGTTGAAGTTCCCTTGATGTCGGATCTAAAATCGCGCTACTACAAATGATAAAATTGCTACTATGCTATTCTTATTTCAGAATATTTTTTACAAGTGCTTCACTTTTTATGAGAGAAAAATATCTATTAAATTTCTCTTCGCGTAAAATCGATAGTGTAAAGGTATACCTCTCATTAAGAGAGGAGGGTA
Source organism: Leptothorax acervorum (assembly GCA_035220615.1). Lineage (NCBI taxonomy): Eukaryota > Metazoa > Arthropoda > Insecta > Hymenoptera > Formicidae > Leptothorax > Leptothorax acervorum. The sequence continues at coordinate 700,890 of JASTWQ010000059.1, forward strand.
CAACTTTTCAAGGGTTTTGTGACCACTCGGGGATCGTTTTATTTCTACATTTTCTTATGTAATTTTTGCGTAACCGAAAATTATCATTATAATAACGCCAGACCTAAGAAAAAATTGGTACATTGAAATAAAATAAATAAAATTTCTATTCGCATGTTATGAAATCATTGTCAGTTATGCTTCAATAATTTAAAAATTAATTTAAAGTTGGACCAAATGAGAGTAATATTGCATCGCAAAACATTAACTAGATTATATTTTTCACTATAACATTTGTTACAAAAGAAGGTGGAGGGTTAATAAAGCCGTTTTTGCGCCCCCTCCCGATTTTCATAAAACAATTTTTTTTGTATCCATGTAATCCATGTAATGATGTAATTATACATGCGTGTAATACATGCAGTAACAAATTCTTATTTTTGAAGATTGTCCAAATACTTCCTATCCAAATTTGAGACATTTATCTTTTGTTTAATACAGATCTTTGTAATTTCGTAGTGTTTCAACTTTGTTCGAGTAAGTTTCGGATTTTATCTTTATATTCATTCTTGAAGAGACATTAGATTTTTATCACATGTATTATACTTGAAAAATTATTGATTCTTATGAATCAAATTCGTGTAGCAATTTTATATAAATTAGTCTAGATTCTTACTGTTTTAAAAAAACAAAAACGTATCGTAAAATGATGGTTAAAGATAATTGAGATGCAAGCTGCTGTAAAAGCTACATTGCCTATGCATCTTTTGAAATTCTATATATGTTCACGGCGAATTTTATTGGGCGTATTTAATAAGGTTTTTTGCCATTTTTTAATTTAAATAATGTTTTAGCTTTTGACTCGTGATTTTTTCTGCAAGAACTATCATAACCTCAGGATGTTAGTGTAAAGCGATGGTTCTGGTTAACTTATAGGTAGGACATTTTATTAATTTGACATACGCGGTTTTCATAATTGTTGTAGATTGACTATTAATTACGTCCTCGTCACGAAATGGTTGTTGACAGATCACTTGAGATTCTTGAGAAGGACCCCGATCCTTGGGGTCGAAACGTCGTAACAGAACGTTACATTATACTTGCCAATCGTGTCGATATAAATGAACACATTTTATGTATTAAAAAATTTAAAGATAAACAAAAGGGAGAATATATGTAGTATTAAGGATGTATTTCCGATACACACAGTCCCTGCTAAAAGTTAAACTTTCAATAAAAGAAGACTTTGCATGTATGTCAAACAACTGAAAATTTTTTATATATTAAAAGGGAATATCGTTAACAGTTTAAGTATTTTTTTTTGTTATTTGAATAATTAGTATTGTTTAAATTTAAAAAAATTTTTTTTGCAAAAATTTTGAAACTTAAAATACAATATCAATAATGTATGTTTTACACATAAAAAAAGTTTTAAAAATATCTGACTTTTTTATTTATATTAGAAGTTGATTTACAGCAAAAATGTCGATTCTCCATAAGGGACAATGTTAATTTTATCAACTTTAAACTTAAATAACTCTTAAATTACTTTAAAATTTTACAGAGTATTTTTAATTTAATTTACAAACATCTCACTGCCATTTCTGAATATATTTGAAATATCTCCAATACATCCTTAATTACAATAACTTTTAAACGGGTCAGACAATCGATCTGAAATTTGACACAGGTTTTTGAGATATATAAGTACACAATCTCTGTAAATTGCAGCTTGATCTCTCTATTTTGATTTAACGGATATAAATTCTTAAATAAAATTATTTGATAGATAATATATGATATTTAATATCTGCTCAATCATGCACCGTTTATCAATTGAAAATATCAATAATTATATAATAATATTTTATAACATACAAAAAATATTATTGATCTAATCACCATGATTATATAAAAATGACATGAGCTGTATTAATTAAGATTGGTACTAAAGAAGTCAAAGTTGGGAGATATTCAATTCAAGAGCGAAACGTAACTTGCGAGAGCGCATATGGGAATGAAATTATTACGGAGAAAAAGAGGATATGCGCTTGCGTGACTTTTGACCTCTCACAAATGTCTTTCTTTTTTTCCAAGATATTCGTTGACGTTCCCTTGATGTCGGATGTATAATCGCGCTACTACAAATGACAAAATTCCTACTATGCTGTTCTTATTTCAGAATATTTCTTACAAGTGCTTCACTTTTTATGAGAGAAAAATATATCTATTAAATTTCTCTTCGCGTAAAATCGATAGTGTAGAGGTATACCTCTCATTATGAAATTATTGTCAAATTGCGAGTGTGTTATATGATCTCACTATATTATCATGTGTCGTTTCTGCGTTAAACAAAATTACATAACGCTAAAATTTACTCCAGAAGAGGGAAGTCACAGAATGTCTGATCGATTAATGGGGAAAAGAGGGGATAAGCTCTCGTCGATTGCTTTGACAATCATTTGTGTTCCGGACTTAGCTAAGTGATGATCCGTATAGAGACTCAGTATTTAATAAGCCTCAATAGAATTTTACTACTCGCTATTGGTTTGTGGCCATATCAACAATCCAGACTCACTCGATTTCAATTTACTTTCCTGTTTATTATTTTGATGACGAATATTATATTTCAGGTGAGGAGGAACATAGCACATATACATAATGGCATTATTGCATGATAAATTAATACATAACAAGCTTTCACTAACAAACAATTTATATCAATCTATCTTATATAATATAATTATTTATAATTATATGTAATTTATAAATAAATAATTACAGTTGACAACATTTATAACAACATTAAGATATACTTCAGATCTCACCGCCATGGTTCTGTCTTCCGCATCTATTTTTCTTATTTATCTGATAATATATTACGCATTTCGTGTTAATATCGAAACTGTGAGTTCATAGTTTATGGGTACCTGTTAAATTTTTATATTAAAAAATATCTCTCAATACAGATATATGTATACAAAGGTAGCATATAAAATTATTGAAATTATAGATAAAGAAAGTGTTGATACAACTTCAGCATGTATGTAACGAATTAAGAGATAAAAACGAAATCGCTATTATAGAAAAATATGGCTACATTGCAAAATGTTATACGGTTGCACTTACGGGTAAGATAATATTCGTATTTGATAATTTTTACATAAAATTATTTTTTCCTATTTAATATATATGTATAAGTTATCAAGATTTTAGTCAAAGAAATTGAGTTTGACAGATTACCATAAATCCTTTATATATCTTTGCATATATAGTATACTATTTGAATTTATTTGCCACATACTCGTATACTTTTGATATATTAATTATATACGTGATGATTGTTTATGTATAGTGGCAACGTGTTTCTAAGTCTAATAAAATTACGAATAGCTATCAATTGCTCAATAAATATTGATGATAGTTTAACAAAAAAATATTAATATTTTGTAGTGCGTGGGGTAGTCCGAAAATAAGTTTCGTGAGTTTGTTATCAACAGCAATTTTTATTCTGAAGATTTAATATATTATTAGTAGGGAGATACGTTCTTACATTACTTTTCAACATAGCCGACATTAAAACACTTATCGTATTGCTTCACAAAGTTGAAGAAGCCTTTCGTAAAAGTCCGTGTCCTGCAGCATACAAATGGAGTTTTGAACCGTTTGTTTCACAACTTTAAACAAGTTGGTGAAACTCTACCCTCCCAGCACCTTCTTCAAAACTGGAAATAAGTGGAAGTCGCTGGGCGCAAGGTCGCGGCTATAAGGGGGTGATCGAGGCGTTCTGTCACTGATTATTCAGGGCACTCGGTCACTTTCGACTACTATTGCACATGCGCAACGCTTGCACGATCAAGGTTTAACATTATATACATATTGCAAGAAGAATGATGCATGTATCAACACATGGTATATTTTACTCCACAAGTCTACCGGCTTTGTAAATATACATACGCGAAACTTATTTTTGGACTACCCCTCGTAGATATTGTTACGTCCGGCGGTTTTTGGAGGAGGCGCTATCTCGCTGATTGACGATCCACGGACGTAATTTCTCGTTCTGGAGGGATTGAACTGTATTCATACGTATACTTATTATCGCGAGTGTGTAGGTATGTAGAGACGGTTCGCGAATAAGTATCTACTGTTACGGTCACGGGCCGAGCGGAAACACGTGTCTCTGGTAATTAAGGAAAGAAGAAATTGAAGGTAAGAGATAATTTTGAGTATCAATTTAACATATCGATTAATTTTATTTTTATAAATTTAATCCGTTTGGTCATGATCACTTGTTCTGTAATACGGGGTTTAACGCGTTCCTTAGTTGTATCTACCGCCTTCGGGTGTTCCGGAGGACGAGGAACAGAAGTCGCCGAGTTTGTTTCCGAGGTGCGATTGCTGGGTTGCTGTGGAAAAGCCGGTGGAGAAAGCGGTCGCAAGAAAATCGAGGGATCGAACTCGCCACTTTCGTAATAGGCCTTTTTGAGCTTCTTTAGCTGGTTGACGCGACCGGATCGTCGTGATCTTCCAGATCTCCCCATGGGGTACGCTACATTATTTTAGAAACAAAACGGAACTATTATTTTCGAGTGAATCACTATCGGTTATGTTTTTCGAATGACTAACACTAAAGGATTACCAGTTCCCCAGGGAGGCCCTTTTCTTTTGTGGACCGTAGCGGCTGTGGTATGACTAAAGGAAAATCTCGAGGACGGAGTAGCGTAGGAACTCTTCGAAAAACGCGACCAGGATTGTACGCTTTACGGCTAGGGATTCTGAGAAAAGAGGATAGTCCGTACGACGCCCCTTTTAGGGAGGCGCGCTGCGATTAGGCAAGAGGAAACTTACGGAGAAGATCGCGAAACGCACACACGAGTGGAAAAGGATAACACAGACGACACTTTACTATGCACTCACCGAAATATAATAGCGAACTTGTGAAACGGTGGATCGTAATATCGGAGTAATAAATTGTCGGACTCACCAATGGTTATTAATTCACTTAAAAGTTTATTCAATCACTAGGTTTTGCAATAATTATTTAGGTGTATCTACGCGAGGTAAGAGTAATAAAGAGTGAGTTTTCTTCGCAAATTCGGTTTGACGCAGTCAGAAATTATCGATCAGAATTTGAGATAATAAATTTATGAATTTAAGATTAAATCTATAATATAAACTAGAAAAAGAAATAAAGAAAATGTGATATTTGACGTGGGAAGTCAGTCCACAATCAGTGCTCAAAAATAGAGTGATCTGATAGAGAGTAAGATTTTAGAGTGATAGAGAAAATATAATAGAAAAGGTCTTGCCTTGAAAGAGAGATCACGTTGTCGAAATCGGAGATCCAGGGCCAAGCGCAGTAACCAGGGATGGCCTGAAGGACGCCCCCTTTTTAAGGCGCTCAACGTTTCGCCCAGAGAACACGCCAAGCACCAAGTTACTGCACGACACTAGTAGGTAAAGGCTAAGTTCGACGCTATGTAAAAGCTCAGCGGTTAAGTCAGACAGAGTGTTAAATCTCAGAGACTAACAATAAGTCCGACACGCAAGAGTGATGCTGCGACTAAGTACGACACCGAATAATTCGTCAGCGACTAAGTCGAACACTAGATTTATTCCACAGAGACTAATTGTAAGTCAGACACGAGTTTATTCGATTTGGATATGAGCACCGAGGCTCTCGCGATGATCATAGAGTTGTCATCTAAATTATAAATTAATAAAGTTACATATGTGAAATTTAATCGCTGGTTTACATTACTCATTTATATTCATATTTTGTAATTAACAATTTGATTAAACGCTTCCTTCCTTAATAATTATTGTACAGGTTTTTATGACCGCACTACGCGCGGCCCAACGATCACATTCCACAGCGCGCGATCACATTCCATAATAGCGACGCGCGATCATGCATGCTCGTCGTGAACTTAAATTTAACGCTGAGTTATTATTAAACAATAGTTTAGTTAGTACGTTTTATAAGTAAATTTAGTATATTCTTAATGTCATAAATTAACATGGATAATTGTCTTAACAATATACTTTACGAGAACGATTTTCATCATCGTGGTTATCGATTTTATTTTAATACGCAGCTTAGCTGATTTACATCTCGGATTTATGTTTAACAACAATTTTTGTTAAATTTTTGCTTAGTTGACGCCGGCTTAGAGTTATTATGTTTTTCGCATTGTTAGATGGTACGTGTCGCAGTTTTAACAATGTAGAATTAAGATTTTAGTCATTATAAGTATTTACATTGTTGCGATTTCGCTGTTTTGCGCATCTGATTAGTACTTGTAATCGAGTTCGATTTAACACCGGGTTTAGTGACAGAGTTGACATTCGGATAATTAATATCCGAATATATTATAAATCGCGGTTTTAAGATAGGCGCAGCCAAATGGCGCGAGGGGATGTTTTAAGCAAATTGACTTTATAAGATATTATATTATAGTTATTTATACAGTCGTGTTCTGGGAATTCGCCGACAATCGATTTGAGCATTGAGAGTGTTCGAGAGAAAAGAAATTGCGGTGCAGACCATGAAAAATCTATCGAAAATTAATATCTGAATTAGCGCGAGAGCCGTGAGTCTGCGTGAGTCGCACTATTCCGAGAAGGGCCCGCGCTGCCGAATTCAAAGGCGCGCCACGTGATTGAAGCGCTCAGCGCTCGTGCCGGCGTGCAGGCCGGGGCGAAAAATCGCGCCGGACGTAACAATATGCTATACGTGAAATAATTAGAAAGTTTTACGTTATATAACAGAAATTCGAATATATAGGTATATATCAACTATCTTCTAATATTTTTTAGTAACTGGTATATGCGCAGTTAGTATTATCATTCAACATTTTACTTTGTCTGATAATGTTCTATCGACGAACGTAACTCAACGACGTCGCACGCAATTGGCAACGGAATATTTTGTTGATCAGGAAAAATATTTCTTTTTAATTGTACTACATATGAATACAGCATTTTGTATAGGTGCAACTGCGATGGTAGCAACGGGAACAATGTTTATTGCATTTTTTAAATTTTTCTGTGGAATGTTTACAATATCCAGGTACATTCCTAAAATGGCCATAACAATTTAAGTTGCGAATAAAACTGTGTTGAACAAATGTGGAGATAGAGTTTACTTTACGCAAACAAAGATACGTTATTAAAACCATATTATTTACAGTTATCGTATTGAACGCGCAGTGAAAATCAACATTTTGCAAAATGTTACATCGAAAAACAAAATTTCAAGATCCGAGGATTTAATTAGCGCTGTAAATATTCATCGGCAAGTCATGAAGTTAGTATCCGTATAATGATATATGCGTGTAATATATGCAGTAACAAATTCTTATTTTTAAAGATTATCCAAATACTTTCTGTCCAAATTTGAGATGATGTTTTTCTGTTTAGCACAGATGTTTGTGATTTCATTGTGTTTCAACTTTGTTCATGTAAGTTTCAGATTTTATCCTTATATTTATTTTTTTTCTTGAACAGGTATTAGACACATTTTATAACATACTTTAGAAATTCATGCTACATAAGAAAATATTTTGGTAATTATTTAGAATAACGGACCATCCTCCGATGACCTTGACCTTGACATATGTTGTCAAGGACATGATTCTGAGTAACTTTTCCTTATAACTTAATTGGCGGTCGCTGCTTATTAAAAAGTTATTAACAAAGAAAGTTTGACAAATATAACAGTTATTTTGAGTATTATGAGACATATAAGGGTAAACCTAGACAATTAGGGCCTATACGAGAAATCAATCGCCACTTAAATATGTTGTAGGGGAGGTATTTCTGAGTAATTCTACGCAAGAAAAAAGTGGGGGACGGCATTGGTGTAGAAGATATAGCAAACTGAAATTTGTTTAATCGACAGTTATTTTGAGCATTATGAGATATATATATATGAGAGACTAATATACCAAAGTACATGCGTGGACAGAGGAGCGCGTTCCACACGGGTCGGGGGGTTGCGGGAGGGGATCGGACCCCCCACCTGCACCCTCCCTCCAAACCCTGTACAGGGTGGACCTCGCTTCAACTTATAAAGCACGTCACTAATTTATAGTATAATATCTAATAAAAAGCATTAAAATTCTGAAATTTTAATTTGCTATATTTTCTAAATCAATGCCGTCCCCCACTTTTTTCTTGCGTAGAATTTCTCAGAAAGACCTCCCCTACAACATATTTAAGTGGCGATTGATTTCTTGTATAGGCCCTAATTGTCTAGGTTTACCGGGAGGGTGCGGGTGAGGGGGCCGAAGGCCCCCTCCGCACCTCTCCCTCTCCGACCCGTGTGGAACGCTCTCCTCTGTCCACGTATGTACTTAAGTATATTAGTCATATATATGTCTCATAATACTCAAAATAACTGCTATAGTATTTTTCAAACTTTTTTTGTTAATAACTTTTTAATAAGCAGCGACCACCGATTAAATTATAAGGAAAAGTTACTCAGAATCATGTCCTTGACAACATATGTCAAGGTCAAGGTCATCGTCCAGTGGTCCGTTATTCTAAATAATTACCAATATTTTTATTAATACTTCTTATTAATCAAGCTCGCGTAGCAATTTCATATAAATCATTATTGATCCTTGCCGTACGTTTTAAAGAAACAAGAACGTATCGTAAAATGACAGTTAAGAACAATATGATACAAAAAATTGATTCAGTCATGAGATTCGTATTTTAGATTTTTCAGATTGTATTATCCGAGCAAGCTATTAAAAAAGCTTTATTGCCTACGATATTTGCAGCTATTAATATTCTATATCTGTTTATATCAAATTCTCTTGGACAAAATATGACGGATCATAATAATTATGTTTTTGATACTGTGTAAGGGGCTTTTTACGAAATATAATTACAAGGAGACCCATTTTACAGATTGCTGTATCGAAAGTAAATAAGTAAAGAAAGTAAAAAAGTTGATACTTAACGTTACAAGTATTATAATAGGGGTAAACAGTACAGTTGTTGGCCACTCTACAATGATTGGCCACATCTTAAAAAATTAAAGATTATAAAGAAATATTATTAAAATGTTTTTAATTATAAATACAAAAATATTTAACACACTTTTCTGTGTAATAATTAAAAACATTTTAATAGTATTTATTTATAATCTTTAACTTTTTAAGATGTGGCCAATCATTGTAGAATGGCCAACAACTGTACTGTTTACCCCTAATTAATGTAAAATAATATAAAATTTCCGTAAATCTTCCTGCTTTTCTCTCAAATTTTCTATTCGCGTCCTTATATATATATATAATTTTCATAGATACAGAGTAGAATGGTACGTAACTCCTTTACACATCCAGAAAATCATACTTTTCTTGTTGCTAAAAGGCGCTAAAAATTTTACTATGAATGTCGGTGGATTGTTTATTGCATCTTTAGAGTGCTTTGCCACGGTAAGGATCATGTAGTGTTTCCTTAAATACAATAAAATAATATATTAAAAATAAATATAGCAATAATGTTCTTGATTGTAGATGGTGAAAGCATCGGTATCTTACTTTACTGTTTTATTATCTGTACAGTGACGGGAACAAATATAAATCAAGTAAGCACATGAGAAAAATATATTTAAAGAAATTAGCATTTTTTATGTTTAGAAAACAGAAAATTCGGAGTAAATATACAATTATCGAAAACTTTATTTTTGACTATGTAATTTAGTTTGTGTAAAGAATTTTGCTATTAAAGAAAATCGAAAATATTTCATATTCAAATCGCATTAAGACGTCAAAACTCTGCAAACGCATTAGGAGATTAGGTATTGTACATATTATACCTACATCAAATATGGGCAAAGAGATTTAATTGTTTTATGTGTAATATCAGTTCAAATATATTCGATAGACTTTTCCCGTAGATGATGTTATTAACACTTATTGGATATTACCTTGATAAGTAATAAATTATTGCTATATTTTAATAATATAATTTAATATCTATATAAATAACAAGGTTCAAATATTTTAGTATTAAGTAAGCATATATTAAAAAAGTTGAAGAGAAATAAAAGAGAGAATATATCTGGTGTTAAATAATATTATTTGATAGATAATACGATATTTAATATCTGCTCAACTGTCAATCATGCGTCGTTTATCAATTAAAAATATCTATGATTATAACAATATTTTGTAACATATATAGACATTCTTATTGATTTAATCACTATGTGTTTAAAAATGACATGAGCTGTATTAACCTTTCGTGGTCACACGTCTCTAATTGACCCATATTTCAACTTTGAAGCTGTATACCTATAAGTTCTCGATTTACAATGGGGTTTTCCCCTGCCCTTACTCGAAGATTGAAGCTCCCACATCTTATAAGTGCGGCACATAAATTTTATCAAAATAACTTGAAAAATGAAAAAATTATGATTTTTTTAGTAAAAAAGATTATTTTTTACGCACTTATTACACGACTTACACGTTCACGATTTTTTAAAAATATGTTATTATTTGAGTTCTTACATATCTAAATGCGATTGTTCCATATTCTAAAATGTTCAAAGTATGTTCCATAATTTTTTAATCCAATCGGACCGATACTATTCAAACGGAAACCATTTAATAATCGATCGTGTCAATTTGACCCAATGTGATCATCACGTAACTGTCCGGAGGTGTGTGTGTGTGTGTGTGTGTGTGTGTGTGTGTGTGTGTGTGACCACGAAGGGCTAAGATCGATACTGAAGAAGTCAAAGTTGGAGGAGATTCAATTCAAAGACTTACGCAACGTATCTTACGAAAGCGCATATACAGGAATGAAGTTATTGTGGTGAAAAAGAGGGAAGTTATGCGCTTGCGTGACTTTTGTCTTTTCATAAATGTCTTTTTTCTTTATATTAAAAGCAGATGTTTGTTGAAGTTTCTTTGATGTCGGATCGATGCCTTAATTGTAATTCTTATTGCAGATAAGTGCTGTTAAAATATGAATAAGTTTCCGATCCTACGATGGTAATTTGTATAGCCTTATATTACGCAAATTATGGCATTCGCACTAAAATTCACATATAAGAGAGAAATTTAGTCGATCAATAGAAAAGAAGGAGGGATAATCGTACTCGTCGACTTTTTCGTAACCAGTCGTATCCCGGACGTCGCAAAGAAATGATTCATTTAGAGTTTCAGTATTTTAGTTTCAATAGAATTCTATTGCTCGTGATCGGCTTGTGGCCCTATCGACAATCTAAACTGACACAATTTCAGTGTATTTGTTTTTCTACTATTCTGACGGCGGGTATTATATTTCAGGTAAGAATAGAGTATAACTCTTTAATAATATTATATGCAGTTACCACTTTACTATGAAATAGTTTATAATTATAATTAAAATTACTACTAGTAGTTGACAACACTAATGACATCAAAATGTACCTCAAATCTCGTCAGCAAGGTCCTATCTTCCGTATCTTTCTTTATGGTTTCCCTAATAAAATACAACTCATTCTGTATTAACATCAAAGCTGTAAGTTTAAGAATATGCGTTTGACAGTATATTCATTTTTGTCGAATGAATTATTATTATATGTATATTAGAAAATATTATCATATAATAGTTATATACAGAGACAAAAAAAATATATAAAATTATTGGAATAACAGGTAAAAGATATACTGATTCAACTTCAGCATATATATGATCAATTAAAAGATAAAAACGAAGTTGCTATCATAGAAGAATATAGTTGCAGTGCAAGACGTTATACGATTATACTTACAAGTAAAATAATATACTCAGACCTATGCTTGCAATTATTATTTAACGTGTAAGCTACGAAGACTTCAAAATCGGTTTTGATAAACCATGATATATATTTCATTTTTTATACTTTTATATCATACAAATCTACTAAAGTATTTGCCGTATACATGCGTTTACAATAATTAATAACACATTAGTAACATATTGTACAAATTGCATAATGTGAATTGCAATTGCATATTGTACAAACCGATAGAAATAATAAAGTATTGTAGTTCTAAAATAATAAAGTAGTTCTAAAATAGAAATTTATTACAAATGAGTTAATTGTTAACAAAATAATATAAAATTTTATAATATATATGTATGTGCGCGTATTTATAAACGCTACAGATCTTGATAAGCATATATGACAGTAATGACAAAAATGTTTTCTGATATTTTTTAGTGTTTGCCGTTAGCACCGCATTTGTCTTTATTGTCGGCCAATACTGGTCGAATATCCTTTTTGTTTTACCGAAAAACGTATCTCAATTACGTCGTCTGCCAATTATAATGGAATATTTTATCGATCAGGAAAAGTATTTCTATTTGATTCTGTTGCACTTTAATGCAGTAATTTGCGTCGGGTGGGCTTCGATATTAGCAATAGGAACAATGCTCATTACATATTTTCAGCATATGTGTGGAATATTTAGAATTGCTTGGTACGAAAATATACGTAGAAACGATCATAATAATTTGAATTGTAACCAAAATTTGTTATTATTAAACAACAATGTATTAAAAAAATTTGTGTAAAGGTGTGGTTTTAGCTGAAAAAATGTGTCATTCAGTGAGTTGCTGTATAATTACGACACAAACATTTACAGCTATCGTATCGAGCATGCAATGCATATGAACATTCGACAAAATATTACGCTGAAAAATAAAATCTTGATGACTGAGGGCATAATTTGTGCCGTCGACATTCACCGACAAGCTATGAAGTTTGTATTCACGCCCACAATATACATTTAATAATATGTTTAGTAATATATATTTTTGTTTTTGAAGATTGTCCAAACATTTGCTGTCCATATTCGAAATAATGATGTTTTGTTTAATAGTCTGTGGCGTGGCTTGCTTAACCCTAAATCTGTTTCAAGTAAGTTTTCTATTTTGTGTTATAATGTGTGCTCGGAAATTAAATATAGGATTAACATTACTGTTTAGTACGTATGGCAAGAATCAACAGACTAATGCTAAAGTTATAAACTTCCAATAACAATTAATATAAATAATTAGAAATGACGAATGCAAAGCTTCAGATAACTGTATATGTATATCATTGAAATAATAATTATGAGTAGAGAAGATGCATTGTATTATGATTAAATTCAGTGTTGAAGATATAACATTAACATAAGTTTATTGATATTTTTCAAACTTAACGAAAGATATTGTTAATCTACATATTCTTTAAATAGTCTTTGTATTTATATTTTGTACTCCTCTTGTGCTATTTCTGATTAATCAACACTGCAAAGCAATTTTCAAATTCTGTATAAATACATTTTTATCCTTAATTTTAAGAAAATAGCTTTAAGAAAAAAACGAAGTTTACTGCGTATTATTTAAAGATTAATAGTGTCAAAAAGTATATATGAAATAGATTGAATAGTTTCTATAAAATTTGTATATTAGATTTTTCAGGTTGCTTCATCTGAAAATGATGTTAAGGAATTCTTTTTCCCGTTGATGTGTGTATCTGTCTGTATTATGTATATGTTTATAGCCAACTATATTGGACAGAATATAATAGATCACAATAATGACGTCCTTTTTACTGCGTAAGAAACATTTATGAGATATAAACGTTTGTCCTTTAAGAATAATATCAGATTTAGAATACAGTTGCAGAACAAATTATAGAATAGGGGAGCGTGGGGCACAGTGGCTCACTTTTTTTCTAATGAACATATCTCCATAGTTTTTGGCATTTACAAACTTTATTTTCTTTTTTTTTAGATCATTGTTTAAAGTAATATATTTTACAGTTGAAAAATAAATATCACTAGACTGTTGTTTGCTGTATATATTTTTTCGAAATTATGTTAATTGATCCACTGTAACCCCGGCATGGGTCACCAGTGAATCATTATGGGATACAGTTTGATCATGGGATTTGAAATAAAGATAAATATATCTAATTTTAAAAAACTAGTTTTATTAATCCTATCTCTAGATAAATTTAATAATTAAAAATAGAAAATTTATATAATCAAATAACTAGTTGTTTTTATAACAAAATCTTAATCCTAAATAATCTTAATCCTTAATCTTAATCCTAAATCGATAAAAAATGTGCGGATCATATTGGTTCATATAGTTAGGGCACAGTGGATCGTGATTCACTGAGCCCCATCGACCGTTGATCCAATGTGCCCCATTTAGTACCTACAGAACTTATAAATAAAAATACAAAAAAAAAAAAATATATCGCGAATTCAACCGCGTACACAAACTTGTAAACAAAAATACACTACTAAACAAAAATTAAAAAATCACTTAAAATCAGCGCTAAAAAGGATCAAATTCAAAGTTACGTATCTATGTGAAAAATGATCGCAGAGGGACGTTTAAAAAAGCGTTTTAAAGCTTGAACCTTCAGCTTTCGAATGCTTTAAGGCTCGTTTCGATAGTGCTAATACCGGCGGCACAATGCAGTTTTTTAGAAAAAAGACCTTAACATGCAATATTCACTTCAAATCGTCATAACTCAGTGAAAAAAAATCGTAGCGTAATGATTAAGAAAGTATTTTAAAGAGGAAATGTTAAATTTTACGATACAATCAATAAAATTTGGAGAATAAATTTTGTTCTCCCCGTACACGCCATCAAAAAGTTGGTTTATTCTTTAATTTTGCAAGGTCCATTTTAAATTAGCGCTGTTTGTAGTAAAATCTTCGCAGAGAAACGCTTATAAAGCTTAAATCCTCAGCTTTCGAATGCTTCAAGGCTCGTTTCTCTGCGAAGATTTTACTACAAACAGCGCTAATTTAAAATAGACCTTGCAAAATTGAAGAATAAACCAACTTTTTGATGGCGTGCACGGGGAGAACAAAATTTATTCTCCAAATTTTATTGATTGTATCGTAAAATTTAACATTTCCTCTTTAAAATACTTTTTTAATCATTACGCTACGATTTTTTTTCACTGAGTTATGACGATTTGAAGTGAGTATTGCACGTTAAGGTCTTTTTTCTAAAAAACTGCATTGTGTCGCCGGTATTAGCATTATCGAAACGAGCCTTAAAGCATTCGAAAGCTGAGGGTTCAAGCTTTAAAACGCTTTTTTAAGCATCGCTCTGCGATCATTTTTCACATAGATACGTAACTTTGAATTTGATCCTTTTTAGCGCTGATTTTAAGTGATCCTTTAATTTTATTGAGTAGTGTACAAAACAAATACAATATCGAAAGAAGTGTTTCTACTTACTTTACTACAGAACCTCTGTCACACGTATACACTCATTGGTGGCGTATCGGTCATTGGTTTGATAAGTAGCGACACGAATTATAACTTATATGTGCTTGAAGAGCGATGTTTCTAGACCTAATAGTAGCGTAGTTATAACCAACGATCCACTGTACCCCTTGAGTCACTGTGCCCCAAGCTCCCCTAAATGCTAAAAATAATAAATTTTTTTATTAATTAGCGATTCGTTATTTATATAAAAATTTATAGGTATAACGTTCAGTGGTATAGAGCCCCGTTACGTATACAAAGAATGATACTGTTTCTATTACAAAGAGAAACCAAGGAGTTTACTTTGAATGTTGGTGGATTATTTAATGCATCTATTGAATGTTTTGCCACGGTAAGATGATATAGAATATCTCAAAAGTATCACATTAGAGATAAACGTTGTTTAAAAAGAAAAAAAAAAACGTTTTTAATTACAGCTCGTTAAGTCTTCGGTATCTTACTTTACTGTCATATATTCTACACGATGATGAAGCAAGTGTGAATTTAGTATAATTTTTCGAAAATGCAGTTTAGATATTTATGTGTGAGAAACTGTTAAGAAAGATATAGAAGATAAAAGATTATTCAAATCAAGATATTAGTACATCAGGTATCTTTGGTGCATTGAAATCATGCATTTTTTCCATTGTACTTTAAATAAAAACGAAAATATGTTTATATACATATTTATTCTACTTTGCTTCCAAATATGATATTTTATTGCGTAATTTTTTATTAAACATTAAATACTAGTCTTATTTATTTGATATAAACGATCATATAAATTATAAATACTTTAGAGTTTTTGATAATAAATAAACATCATGTAGTAAAAAAGTAAAAAAGACAAGAATATATAACAAGCAGTAGATGATATAGAAAATTAGATAAATGATATGTCGGTATTTCATACACATTAAAAGTATTAATCGCATTAATTTGAAATTGGAATGCCGCATAATTACTTAATCTCTTCATTTTTAAATTATGACTTTACCAAATAGTTTCGACATCGAGAGAGTTAAAGTTGGAAAATATTTCTGTCGGAGAGTAAGTGTATCCTATGAGTGCGCGTACTGGAATGACGTTTCGGCGTTGAAAAGAAGGAAATGCGCATGCGTGAATTTTCTGTAGATATAAATTGATCTCATGGGAAAGACACATCTGTCAAATTGCTTTCAGCAACAAGTCGGTCGTGGAAATGTTCGTATCTATGAGAAATTTGCCCAATTATGCGTATTCTGGCGGACTAGCACAACTGTGCGTTGTACTAAATTGTATTGAAATTTATGGCAGAAGAAAAAAGACATGAAATGTGTTTAATCGATCACTGAAAAAAGGAGGGAATGAATACAGAGTCATTGATATTTTCACAGTAATGTTTTAGAGCTCGCAGAGAAATGATCTGCATTGAGACCCAACATTTCAGTCTTAATAGAGCTCTTTTACTTGTTATAGGCTTGTGGCCATATCAACAATCAAAACTCATCCGTCTTCGTTTCATTTTGTTTCTTGGTATTTTGGCAACCGTTATTTTGTTTCAAGTAAGGTAATAATAATATTATTATTATAAGGTTTTGATGTTGTGACGGAAATAACATAAATTTATAGCAATCTTTTATTATTTTGTTATAAAATTTTATTATTATAATTTAAATTAAACAGTAATTATATGTGTGTATTAGGGTGTCCGTTAATTTCGCAATTTTTAAAATTCTTATGAGACCCCCTCCAACTTTTTAATCGGTAAAAAAAGAAAAATTTTGGTCTTAATTAAAACATAATACGATGAGTCTAAGGGTTCCCGCATCGACTTTGAAAATTTTTTTTTAAAATCCGTTTTAATCGAAATTTACCTTTTTCAATCTTTGCAACGTATCGTGCTTACAGTTTTTTTTTTTTACCTAAACTTGGAGGCTGATAGTCATCTTACATAACAACATTTAAAATTTTATTTATAGACAATTGATTGACACACACACATACCAAGATAGAATTCTTTAAGATTTTTAAAAGACTATAAAAAATTAGAATAGCTCATAATGTTTTATAATTTATAACTATATACTGAAATTTGTAATCGATAAGTTAACAACGTAACTTCAAGCAATAAAAGTAATAAAACAAAAAAATTGACAAATTACAAAAATCTTAAAGAATTCTATCTTGGTGTGTGTGTCAATCGATTGTCTATGAGTGAAATTTCAAATGTTATTATGTAAGATGACCATTGCGCGAGCCATTGCGGCCTCCAAGTTTAGGTAAAAAAAACTGTAAGCACGATACGTTGCGAAGATTGAAAAAGGTAAATTTCGGTTAAAACTCAATGTATTTTAAATAGAAATTTTCAAAGTCGATGCGGAAACCCTTAGACTCATCGTATTATGTTTTACTTAGGACCAAAATTTTTCTTTTTTTACCGACCAAAAAGTTAGAGGGGGTTCCATAAAAATTTTAAAAATTGCCAAATTAACGGACACCGTAGTGTGTATATAGTTATATATAATTTATACCATAATTGTTTAGTTGCGACTATAACATATTTCCTGTATTATTAATATGTGCATAAAGAGCAATTAGTAATTTAAAATTTTTACTCCATTAATAGATTAAGAGATGTTATATGTTAAAAAAAAATTGATAATTTGTTATAAATATTTTAATATAGTTTTTGCTTGCAGTTTACAGCACTTGTAAGCCCGAGATGTACTTCCGACCTTATTATTAAAGTTGTTTGTACCATACTTTTTTTTATTATTTTTATAATAAAATATATCGCGTTCGCTGTTAATATCGACAATGTAAGTTGATAGTTTATGATAGATGTTCCTTTTCACTTAATTTCTAAAATATATGTTTTTATAACTAGCAATTTATTTTGAGATACTAAAAAGAATGTAATAAATTGACAGATGAAAGATTTATTGATGCAACTACAACATATTATATGCAATAAACTAAAAGATGAATCTGAGAACGCTATCATAAAAAAGTATAGCCAGAATGCAAAACGATACACGCTTGTACTTATACGTAAGACAATATTTTTGAAGTTCTTATTCAGATACTATTTAACTGATTTAACATATATAATATATATGTATAAAACAATTTGTATATAATAGAATTTAAGCTATATTTCCTTTTAAACACACACTTTTAGTACTTGCTCTCGGTAGCATATTTGTTTTTATTATTGTTCAATTTTGGACGAGTATTCTCGACGTTATTTTACCGAGAAACATATCTCGATCACGCCATATGTTGATTATGACAGAGTATTTTATCGATCAAGAAAAATATTTCTATTTAATTATACTGCATATATATATGGCTATGTGCATTGGAATTACCGCAATGGTATCAACGGGAACAATGATAATTGCATATCTTCAATATACTTGTGGATTGTTCAGAATTTCTAGGTATAATAAAATGAATGTAGAAAAGGCTACAAAAATTCTAATTATAAGAAAATTATGTAATTATTTTATATAAATTTATTTAAGGGGTCATATCCGTTTCTCGGTTTCTGAAAAGTGGTCCAATAATTATAAGGGATTGCAAGAAAACTATTAGACCGATTAAGTTGAATCTTTTTTTTATTGCAAAGAGTGTCTTGCAGGAAAGAAAACATACACTAACAATAAAAAATACCAAAAAATATAGCGGGTGCGTTTCTCGAAACACCACTTTTCAAGACGGTGGGCATGATAACTGCCTCACCATTCGTCCGATTAACTTCATTTTTTGTATACATATTCCTAATAAGATTCTTTATCGGCTCACGGGAGCTTTTATTGATAAGGTCAATCATGTTGAACTTATCAATAAAAAATGTAACAATTTTTTCAGAAAAATCATGAAAAATTTTTTAAAGTGTGACCATTTCCGTAATTCTTTTTTTTCAAAAAAATCCCTCTTGTGAGCCGAGAATCACGATCCCAAAAAATAATAAAAATTCAAAAAATTTTGTTTATGATTAATCCTACGAGCTGAAGAATGCCCACCGTTTTTGCCTGCGCGAAAAAGGACGTCCTACGCCAATGCACGCAGCCGCTATATTTTTTGGTATTTTTTATTGTTACTGTATGTTTTCTTTCCTGCAAGACACTCCTTGCAATAAAAGAAAGATTCAACTTAATCGGTCTAATAGTTTTCTTGCAATCCCTCATAATTATTGGACCACTTTTCAGGGCCGAGAAACGGATATGACCCCTTAAAGATAGAATTTACCTTGCAATGACAATATAGTAAATTAAAAATGTAATATGTAATAAATATATTTTTATAATATAAAATACATTGTTTATAGCTATCGCATTGAACGTGCAATGAAGGTCAAAATGTTACAAAATATTACTTTGAAGAACAAGAATTTGATTCTTAAAGAGATAATATATGCCGTAGATATTCATCGGCAAGCCATGAGGTTAGTATCCTTGCAACAATATACATAATATATATATTGATGTAAAACGTATAATAATATTTATGTGTGTTTGAAGATTATCCGAACTGATTGTATCTAAATTTGAGACAATGTTGTTTTGTTTAATAACAGTTGGAGTGATTTTTTTGAGCCTCAGTTTCTTTCGAGTAAGTCTTGAATATTTCGTCTAAAAATAATGATCTATGGATGATTTGATATTTCTTGATTCATTACTTTGTGTTAAGAGCGCAGGTATTGTTACTAATATTTCTAATAAAAAAATTCTGCGTATAAGTGTTATATTCAATTGTATTAACTTTAATTTTCGCTTTTAAAACTAGTTTACATGTACAGCAGAATGATGGTTAGAACATATATGCATATAGGTAAACGGAGTATAACTGCGAAACTCGTATCTTAGATATTTCAGATAATGTCGTCCGGAGAAAATGCTAAAGAAATTTTGCTGCCCTTGTTATTTTCAGTTTGCAGTGTTGTATACATGTTCACAGCCAATTATGTCGGACAGGACATAATGAATCATAATAACCGCATATATGTTACCGCGTAAGATATTTGCTCGTATTTACAATAAAATTACACATACGAAAGTTTATTTTATGCCATCTTACATTGAAAGTAAAGATTATTGTTGGTTTTATACGAGTAATCTGTGTATGCTAAAATTATTGATAAATCTTTTTATTTTTCTCAAATTATCATTTTTCATTGTTTAAATAACATGCGGTAGATACGATGTTCAGTGGTATATGGCTCCATTACATATACAAAAATTAATATTGTTAATTAGCGATTCGTTATCTATATAAAAATTCATAGGTATAACATTCAGTGGTATAGAGCCCCGTTACGTATACAAAGAATGATACTGTTTCTATTACAAAGAGAAACCAAGGAGTTTACTATGAATGTTGGTGGATTATTTAATGCATCTATGGAATGTTTTGCCACGGTAAGATGATATAGAATATCTCAAAAGTATCACATTAGAGATAAACGTCGGTTAAAAAAAAGAAAAACGTTCTTAATTACAGCTCGTTAAGGCTTCGGTATCTTACTTTACTTTCATATATTCTACGCGATAAGACAAAGATGGATAAAAATGTGATATAGATATACCTAGTACAAAACCAAATAGTACAATTAATTCACATTTGAATTTGGTAGTACTATAGTTATTAGTACATAGATTAGTTAGAGATGTTACTTAAGGAGAGATATGAGATATTTTCGAAATAAAATTATTTAATCAAAGATACTGGTATGTGTCATATCTTCACAAAACATCGAAACAAAATATGCCTTATAAATATTTTATAAATAGGATTATTTTTTAAACAAAGCATATACAAACCTAATTAATATTTTGCGTTAGGTTTAAGTTTAATTTTCCCTATTTAAGACACATATATATTACCACAGGAAACTTTACTATTATATAAATAATAAATTATTAACGTCAGTGTCTTCAAATTTCAATTTCTTGTCGTGTATTACATACAGAATTATGTATTACAGAAAATGTGAAAAATAAATTTGTTTCTACTCTTTGAGAAAAGAATCATATTACCTTCAACGACAACTTGAAATGTTCAGTGGTAGTGAAAGAACGAACGTTTTCTTAAAGATGAAACGTGTATCTTATGAGAGCACAAATGTGAATGAAGCGTATAAACTTAAAATCGAAAAGTGCTGAATACGCTTGCGCCGCTCTCCTGCAGGTTCCGCGCAAGTCGTTCTTTCAAGAGTGTTCTTTTCTTTTTTCTTATGGTAAAGAAAATATCCATTAAATTTCTATATTATTTTGCGTTATTTTGTATCATTAAATGTATATAGGTATGACATTACATCGATCGCTTAATCGTAGACCTCATTCTGAAATGCTATTAAAATGCGAGTGTTCTGATCTCACGGCAGTGTCATGCATATAAAAATAAAATTAAGAAAATTGCACTAAAAATTACGCAAAAAGAGAGAAGGGAAACCTGGTCGACAAATAAAAAGGAAGGGATAAAGACATTCTTTTCTTTCGCAGTCATGTTTTGGAGCTCATAGAGAGATGATTTGCATTGAGACCCAATGTTTCAATCTTAACAGGATTCTTCTGCTCGTTATGGGTTTATGGCCTTATAAACAATCAAAACTCGTCCGTCTTCAGTTCATCTTTTTCCTCAGTATTTTGACAAGCGCTATTTTGTTTCAAGTAAGGTAATATTTTAATATTATTACTATAAGATAAGTTGTAACAAATTAATATTTTTAGTAATCTTTTACTATAACGTAATTTATATATTATAATTTATGTGTTTAAAAATAATTATTTTGTACTATTTATATTATAATTATTTAGATGCAAAATTTCTTCATTTATTATATATGAAGGTATATATATATATGTTAATAACAACATACTATTTAAAAGTTGTAATACGTAACTGAATATCCAAAGAAATAATGTCTTAATATGAGTATTTTAATAAATTTATTGCTTCTAGTTTACTTCATTTTTAACTGTTAACCATACTTCCGACATTGTCATTAAAGTTTTTTCAACTACACTTTTCTTTATTTTTCTTCTAATAAAATACATCTCATTTGCTGTTAATATCAAAGACGTAAGTTGGCTATGTATAACAGATATTTTCATTCCGTTTGTGAGTATATGCCTAGGTACATACAATATACACATAGGTATATACTCACTTTTAATTTTTAATTTTATAAATGTATATATGTGTATATTTCTAAAAGATCTAATTCAATAACTTATAGCAATTCCTTTTGAGATATACTAAGCTAGTGTAATAAATTGTTAAACCGATAGGTGAAAGATTTACTGACGCAACTTCAATATACCTACAACGGTCTAAGAGATGAATATGAAAGTGTAATTATAGAAAAGTATAGTGACAATGGCAAATGGTACACGGTTGCACTTATTAGTAAGACAAATTTTTAATTTTACATCACTATACTTTCTATCTCACACACATAATATACGAAAAGCAATTTGGATAGTTTTATATGTAGAAGTTTGTATGAGAATTCTTTTTTGGAACTGTTTGTAGTAGTTGCCATTTGCAGCGTATTTGCTGTTATTGTCGCCCAATTTTGGTCAAATATCTACGACGTCGTTTTATCGAGAAACGTATCTCAATCTCGTCATTTGCTTATCAAAACGGAATATTTTATCGATCAAGAAAAACATTTTTATTTAATCGTGTTGCATACATACGCGGCTTTCTGCATAGGATGTATTGCGATGGTAGCGATAGGAACGATGCTCATAGCATATCTTCAACATACCTGCGGAATGTTTAGGATATCAAGGTATCGAATGAGAAGGCTATAGAGAAAGCTAAAAAATTCTAATTACCAACAAAATAGTATAATTATTTTGGATAAATTTAAAGATAAAATTTACTTTTAGAAAGAAAAAGAGATAAGCTATTTAATAAATACATTCTTTATAGTTATCGTATTAAACGCGTAATGGGGAAAAATATGCTACAAAATATTACTTTAAAGAATGAGAATTTGATATTTAAAGAAATAATATGTGCCATTGATATTCATCGGCAAGCTATGAAGTTAGTATCTGTATAAACGTACCTATATCTACATAAGAATTATACAAGAATAATTATACAATATTTATTTATGTTTGAAGATTGTCTGAACTGTTGGTATCCAAATTTGAGATAATGCTGTTTTTCTTAATAGGAGTTGGAGTGATTTCTTTGAGCCTCAATCTCTTCCGAGTAAGTCTTACAATAGTTCTCTAAAAAATCTCTATATTTAAACGACGATTTTATAATTTACAATTCGGTGTTTTTAAAAATGTGTTTTTCGATGGTTTTGACTAAAAAATTTCGCGTATAAATGATTATTTACAAATATTAATTGTAATTTTTATTATTTAAACAACTTAGCTTATTTCATTATATATATATATATACAATATATATATATATATATATATACATAAATTAGCATATTTAATAAAATAAAGCAATTTGCTACAACAATAAATAATTGAGTATGCCCGCGAAACTCGTATATTAGATTTTTCAGATTAGGGCATCTGAAGATAACATCAATGAATTTTTATTTCCCGTTATATCCGCAATGGCCATTATTTTATATATGTTTATTTCCAACTATATCGGGCAAGATGTTATAAATCACACTGATCATGTATTCATTACTGCGTAAGAGATTTCTTTATGAGATATTAGATATTACATACAATATATGAATGCTCACTATATATTTATATATCTTGAAAGTAAACATAAGCACGTTATCTATGTATCAATTGAACAAAGTGTGCGGAATACTATTTATGTATTTTTTTCTTTTTTATCATCGATTTTTTTAATTTATTGGATTTTAATTTTATAGATACAGCATTCAATGGTATTTAGCTCCTTTGCACATACAAAAAATTATACTTTTTTTGTTGCAAAGAAACGCCAAAAATTTTACTTTGGGTGTCGGTGGATTGTTTGTTGGATCGTTAGAATGTTTTGCGACGGTAAGAAAATAATGTATCATATGTTGAGATATATGTATTTGATGTAACATAATGTAAATAAACATATTCAACAATATCATTCTTTATAGCTGGTGAAGGCTTCAGTATCTTATTTTACCGTTATGTATTCTGTACAGTAATAAGCAAAAAATAAAATCTAATTAAATAAGAAGGTAATAAATATGCATAATGAATTAAAAATTTGTGATATTTTAATTTCATATTTTGTAAAATTAAGATGTTTATAATTTTGGATATACAGATTAATTAAAAGTATACATATATAACATGAAACATTTTAAATGTAATTTCAGAGATATAAAATATCACACATAAAAATATTTAATCAAAGACGTTGATGCATATCACATATTCGTGCATTGAAAAAAATCACAATTATACTATACTTTAAAATAAAATCGTGTTTAAAATTTAATTAACATTGCATTGTTTTAAAATTTAATTCTCTCTGTTAGAGATATATTTGCCGACACATATTAATTTTAAATAAATAATTATTATCAACATTAATATTTTGAAATCTTTAAGTTTGAATTTTTGTCTGATACGATGGTGAAGTTATGAAGAATATGAAGAACATAAAGAAATAAACCTATTCTTACGCATTGATAGAGAAGGAAATAAGGAGAATCATATTACCTTGAACTACAACTTGAAACGTTTACTGATATTTAAGGCTGAAGAGACGAACATTCTCCTTATATATAGATGAAACTCTTACGACTACATGAACAGGAATAATGCGTGTAAAAGTATGAATTTCAAATGCTAAATACGCTTGCGCAACTTTGTATTGTTCTCGCGGAAATAGTTCTCTCACGAGTAATTTTTTCTATGTGAAATAGAACATCTGCTAAATTTCACTGGTATTAAATCGATCGCTTAATCGTAGATATTATGATAAATGTTACTAATGTGCGAATTTTTTGATCTCACGATAGTGTCTCGTACCATCTTGCGTATATAAACGGCATTAGAAAAATTGCGTTAAAATTTATACCGCAAGAGAGCAGTTATAGAATTTCTGTTCGATGAATGAAAAAAGAAGGAAGTGATCATTCCTTCGATATCTTCGCAATCATATTCAGGAGGTCTCAAAGAAATGATCTCTATCGAAGCACAATATTTTAGTCTTAATAAGATTCTCTTAATCGCTGTGGGGTTGTGGCCTTACCAACGAACGAGACTCGTCCGATTTCGGTTTATTTTCTTCCTCGCTATTCTCGTGACTGCTATTTTTTTTCAAGTAAGACAGTATTTCTTTTCTTAAATATTATTATTTTTATAAGATAAGCTATACTTTGTAATTTATATCACATCCTTTGTTATCATATATAACTATCATTATTTATATAAAAAAAATTATTATATGTATAAATTGTGTTACAATATTGTACAAGATGTTCCACTTTATCGTGCAACACTCTAACAGTATAATCTTTTGAAGAGTCATTACTATAAGAAGTCTTAAAAATATCAATGTTAATTTTCAAATTGTAAGCGATCAAAAGCGTTGATTTTACCTGTAAGACTCATCTATTCAAATATAAAATTCCAAATATTGTAATTTTAATAAACAAAGAAAAAAAATGATTAGCTATACAGAAAATGTAAACATTTGATTGAATATTTATGATTTATTTAAATAACAAAATCTTTTTTCACTCTATATGTAAAAATTTAGAAAAAAACCATAAATATATTTATTTCTATTTTCTAATAAAAATAAATACACACAAAAATTTTGTTCTTCCAATAAAAATAAGCATTTTGTTACTAATTTATCACATCTAATAATTCTCTTTACACAATCAAAAATTTCAATAATATAAAATTTTTAATAATTTGCATGCCATAAGTAAACCCTGCTATTGATAATCAACTTCCTAATGTGTAACTGATTATTAAAATATATACATGTACATAAATGCAGTGTGTAAGGAACCAACATTGTATGTCAGCGGAGCAGAGAAAATCAATATTACCTTAGATGTGAAAATCAATATTTAATGATAGATACGCGTACACGTGTAATAGCAGAATTGATATGGTAAAATTAAAAAATATTATTTACTGATTTGATTGCTTACAATTTGGAAATTCTTGTAATTCTAACTTTTATAACTTTCGACTTTTATTAAAATCTCTGTTCTATTTATTGTACAATATAGTTGCAAGACACCATGTACATAATTATTACTACCTTTTTTATAAAATTGTTATGTACATATAAAGGAACAAGTCTATAATTTAACAGTTATATATTAAATGTATAAAAATAAATTATAAATACAAACGTTTTAATAAAATTATTGCCTATAGTTCACCGCATTTTTAACTTCAAAATGTACTTTGGATCTTGTCATTAAGATTCTGTCTGCTACGTTTTTCTTTACTATCTTCATGGTAGAATACATCTCATTTGCTTTTAATATGGAAGCTGTAAGTTAACATTTTACGATACGCGATTAAATTAATATCTGTGACAAACTTTGACTTTTATACTTAACAATCTTAATCTCTGAAAAAGTACACACAAGTGGTATAAACGTTACTGGATTCACAGGTAAAGAAATTATTAATGGAACTTCAGCATGTACACGATAAACTACAAGATGAATATGAAAACGCTATCATGGAAAAATATGGATATACTGGAAAACTTTACACGGCCGCACTTACAAGTAAGATAACTTTTTAGATTTGCACTTGGTTATAGTTCTTTTGTTAACATGCAAGCTAAGACTTCGGTAGAATACAAATTAATCCTGATAAATAACAATAATTTATCTGCACACATATATTGTACGATATCGCTCCATTAAAATACATGTACATACATATTGAGAGAGAGAGATAATGATATGTAGCAAAGACATTTAAGTCAAATTAAGAAATAAAATTTCAAAATGTAGAATTATGAGTTGAATAGTAGAAGCCGCTATATAACTGACTTTGAAGAAATATAAAATTTTAGATATAATATATGTATAATATATACGTAAAGCAATATTTTCAGATATTATATGACATAAAATTATACGAGTTACTTTCGAACATTCTTTAGTATTTGGCGTTTGCAGTGTATTTATTCCTGTTGCTGCTGAATTTTTATCGAGTACTTTTGATGTTTTACCGATAAATGTTTCTCAAGCACGTCAAATGCAATTCATAACGGAATACTTTGTCGACCAAGAAAAATATTTTTCTTTAATTCTATTACATATAAACGCAGCATTTTGCATAGGGTTGTTTATAGTAATAGCTTCAGGAACAATGCTCATTGTATATCTCCAACTTACATGTGGAATGTTTAGAGTCTCCAGGTATGAAAGAAATGTAGAAATGGTTACAAGAATTCAAATTATAAAGAAAATTACGTTATTATTATAAATAGAAATTTTGTTGTTACCTTAAATAGAATTGTTATATTTCGAAAGAATTTGATTATTAAGTAAAAATCTTGTAAAAACAAAGAAAGTATGTGTACTCGATAGATGTGTTATTTATAGTTATCGTATTGAACGTGTAATGAGAATCAATATGCTGAAAAACATTAGTATGAAGAATGAGAAAGTCATATTCGAAGGAATAATTTGTGCTATAGATATGCATCGGCAAGCTATGAAGTTAGTATGCAAAAGTTATACATATAAATCATATAATAATATTTACTTGTGTTTGAAGATTGTCTGAACTGTTGGTATCTAAATTTGAGACAATGCTATTCTGTCTAACACTAGTCGGAGTGATCTCTTTGAGCCTTAATCTCTTCCAAGTAAGTCTCTAAATCTCTATTTTGGAAAGGGTTTGTTTATTTCATAATGTGTAGTTCTATAGTAAGGGAAAGTGTAGGTACTTTTGTTAATAACTTTAATTAATTGATATTTCTAATTAATTCTACGTATAAATCTGTTTTTCTTCAATTAAATAAGTCTTAATTTTGGTTATAATGAGATAACTTACCATGTTATCTGATAAGTCATATAACAGATAAAACGTAGGCAGAAAATTGACATTTTTTCCTTCTCCCCGTATACCTACTTCCTTTAGCTCCCTATAATGATCGTATTATAGATTTTTCAGATTGGTTCACCGCAAGATAATGTCAAAGATTTATTATATCCCTTTTTATTCGTAACAATTTGTATTTTATATATGTTCCTAGCCAACTATACCGGGCAGAACGTTACGGATCATACTAATTACGTATTCGTTACTGCGTAAGAAAATTTTATTGTAGAATATTATTGTGCGTGCGTACACATAATCAAATTGTGCATATTATATTAAAAATAAAGGCAAACATTTTATTTATAGAAGGATTAGAGTGTATGTTAATTATCATCTATTATTAAATATATTTCTTTCTTTTTCAAACTATCAATTTTTTGTTTGTATAATTTCGCAGGTACAGCGTTCAGTGGTATATGACTCCCTTATACATACAAAAAATGATACTCTTTCTATTGCAAAGAGGCGCCAAAAATTTCACTTTGAGTATTAAGGGACTATTTATCGGATCGTTGGAATGTTTCGCTACGGTAAAAAAATAATATATCGTGTATCAGAGTTTACTTGAGATAGCATATAATGAATTCGTTAAATGATATAATCTATTGCAGATGGTGAAGACATCGGTATCTTACTTTGCTGTTATATATTCGACGCAATAAAAAAGACTGAAAAATGAATCCAATATGGTACAAATATAATTAATTAAAATGTAATAATATATATTATACTTCTTGTATTATTTATAATATTTAAAAAGTAAAAACCTAAACCTGAACACGTAGTTTAGCTAGAGATTTCGCTCAAACAAAACATGGAAAATAAATATTATTTAATCCAAAATGTTGCTTTGTTAGGTTTTTGCAAAAGGCTCCGAAAATAAAAATAATGTATATTGTTGCACTCTTCAAATATATAAAATATAAGTTTAATTTATAATTTTATATTGTATCTTTGATAATTTATTTTTTCTACACGCAAGTTTTATAATAATATGCGTCAGTCATAACATTAAAATAATTTATGCTATTTTAATTTATATATAGTAGCATCAATAAATTTTTAAAAAATTGTATGATTATACGTGACGTGAATAGTGCATGTAAAGAAAGATACGAAAAAGGTACAAAACATAAATATTTCTGTTGTGATATTATCTGCTTGTGACATGCGACAATACAAACTTGATAAGAAACATGTCAATATTATTTCAAATTAATGTGGCTTACTCTCTTTCAAACATCATACATATAGTAATGTGTAAATGAAGTTATGGCTCCGAAAACAACAGAATGCGCTAGCGTGACTTTTATGTGGACATTTTCTTTACGAATGTCCTTTTTTCCACATTTTGTGGGAAGAAGACATCTGTTGTATTTCCCTATACGTCGCATCGATCGCTTAATTATATAGACTTCTTTGAAATAAAAATTGCAAAATTGTGTGTTTGAATTTCATCATAATGTTCTTTAATGCTAGGTCTTTAATGTTAGTTTCATGGTAAAATTTATGCTAAAAGAAGGAATATTCAATCGATTGGTCGAAAAGAGAGGATGAACGGAATGTCTTAATCGGATTCTCTTGCTCACGATTGGCTTGTGGCCTTATGAACAATCCAAACTTGTTCAATTGCAAATGACTTTGCATTATGGAATTCTGGGAAGCTTTATCGTATTTCAGGTAAGTCAATATATTTTAGTAGTTTTTTACGAGAAATGTTTCTTATATATTAATAATAATAATTTATTAATAATTAATAAATTACTACATTGCTATTGATAGTAACTTGCTATTGATAGCACATTTAAATTTTTTTGCAACGCCTGTGGCGAAAGTTCGATTTTCGATTGCTGTTTAGCGTGCGGAAAGTGGCTTATTTCTCAACGATTCAATGTATGCCTTACTTTACCGCACTAGTGCGAGAAAAGCAACTTTATGATTTACTTTATCGCACTAGTGCGGTAAAAAACCTTTTTTCACGATTGACAATTTTTCTTTTTTGATTTTCGACTGACATAATAAACTTGAACGTAATGAAATTCACGCAAGACGAAACGTCAATTCGTTACAACTGTCATCATTCAAAAAGGATAAAATGGATAAAGAAAACGAATGTGTCCAAGACCGTTCACGCCGGTGGAACTCGTAGAAGCAGCTAGATCTGCCACAGAGAATTTACTACCGAAGAAATCGAGAGATAAATATATGAATATTTATGAAAAATTGATAGAATGGAGAGCATCTAAAAATATAACCTTATTTTCGGAAAATGTCTTAATGACATATTTTGATGAATTGTCAAAAAGTGCAAAACCATCTTATTTGAGTTTAATTTCAATTAATTTTTTAATCTCAAATTGAACTTTCGCGACAGGAATTACAAAAAATATTGTATGTGGCATGTGCGGATTGCGGAAGACAACGAATTACGTCGCGCGTGAGGTTGCCGCATTCGCCTCAGCTTATGGTGCATTCACACTCGTACTCGTGCGAATGCACCATAAGCCTTAGGCTCATGCGGCAACTTCACGCGCGACGAAATTCGTTGTTTTCCACACTTGCCACACAAAATACTAATATATAATTATAATACATATTAAAATAACATATTTTTATTATACAAATAATTCAGCAAAATTATTTCCTATAGTTTACAACATTTGCGACCTCAAAATGCGATCCGCAATTAGTTATTGAAATTCTCTCTATCACATCCGTCTTTCTTAACTTCGTGATAACATATTCCTCGTTCCACCTTAACATGGATTTTGTAAGTGATAAAAATTATTCCTCGTTTGAATAAACGCGTGTCGTATATTACAGCTCGTATCAACTTCAGAGTAATAAGTAGCATAGAAAATTATTATTGTGTAATGACAGGTAAAATATTTATTAGACCTGCTTCAACATACCTACGACGATCTAAGAGACGAAGGAGAAATTGCCATTATAGAAAAATATTGGAGCATCGCTAAACGTTATACTGAAGCACTTACGCGTAAGACAATTTTTCAGTTTTTATTACTCAGGAAAAATGCAGGTTTTATTTAAATTCAAATACTGTTTCTATTAATTAAATGACATATGTTCGCAGTTGTAGAGTATTGTGCCTCAAATTTTGTAGTCGTATTTTTAAATTGACTGCATAATCGGCAAATTAAAGCACACTACTTTCTTAAGCAATTAATTTACCAATAATAAAGCAATGCGCACATATGTGTGGTGATATTTTTATACATCAAATTATCACATGTACGTATACATTGCTTCATTATTATCATATTATATCTGAAATATACGCGGCTTCTTTTTGTGCTGCCCTTATATATGCTTTACAAATAGCATAAAGGAAAAGGCACTTCTATAGAAAATTTCGACCAAATAATATTCTTGAAATCAAAAAACTTTTCTTTACAATATTTTATCTGTATCTAATATACAATATTTTTAGAAGCGCATGTATATACAAGCATGGAATTTGAAGTAGCCATGTAACTTTAATTATATAAATTTGGCCAAAGCTATCCATTAAGCTTAGTTAGGACTTGATCCGTTATCGAGATCTCAAAATCTCGGGTACTCGCAACTCGTCGCGTCGCGTATAAAAGTCACGGGGCGGTCTCGCTCCGCGCGTACTTGGCGTGAGACACTACCGTGTCTCTTGATTAATATTAAATGATATCATAGTCACAAATTAGAAAGGTTAAAATAAAAATAAATTTAGATTGTACAATAATATTTAAAAACATTAATTAATAATTTTTTTACGATTGTTTTTTAAATCGTTTATTAGTGCTCGGTATCTTCTGTATGATTTCTTTTATCCTTTCGCCATTTTTGCCATATATTTTCGATATTGTATTCTCTGCAAACGTATCCCGACCACATCCATCGCTACAGATCATCACAGAGTACTTTATCGATCAAGAAAGATATTTTTATTTAATTATATTGCATGCGGATGTAGCATTCTGCATAGGAGGGTTTGCAATAATAGCGGTGGGAACAATGTTCATATTATATATGCAACATGTCTGCGGAATGTTAAAGATTACCAGGTAAGAAAATTAATGGTAAGAAAATTAATAATTACTTAAATTTATGTCATAAATATTTGTTATGATGCATCAAATAAATATAAAACTGTACTAGTTTTATCTCAGGATTTTTGCACGTGGTAACGTGATACAACTCACACATTATATGCGAATATAAATTATTATACAATTAAAGCATTTCAGTTATTTACAGTTATCGTATGGAGCGAGTCATGACAATCGGTATTACACGAATGAGCGGCACGAGAAGTGCGAGTTTGATTCACAAGAGCATAATTTATGCCGTAGATATGCATCGCAAAGCTTTAAAGTATGATATTCATTAAACATATGTACAATACATATACAGAATGTATCGTAATATCTGGAATTCAGTTCAAATATAAGTTCTTACTGGTCAATATGTCTTTCAGAAAAAATATCAACTTATTCATATTTCTTAAGGCTCCTGGGTACTCGCCGCGGCCATGTTCGAATCGTGACGGCAGAAGCGAGAAATGAGTGGAAATGACACATTGAAAATTCCAACATTGCATTATGCGCCTGCGCAAAATCTGCATGGCTAGGATTCGTATTATACATCCATTTTACGGCTGTTTATAAACTCCAAAGAAAACGGATAGTTTTCGGAGTATCTTTCAAGTGTGCTGAAGTGATCTGTAATGTTATTTGAAGCAAGTATCTCTCTATTTGGAAATTTAATGCAAGAATTTTCAACGTGTTATTTCTCGCTTCTGACGTCACGATCTCACATCCGCGACAAGTACCCAGAAGCCTCAAGTTATAAATAATTTAAAACGTTGAATTTCGTGGTATAAATAATTGTATAAATTAATTTTAAATTAATACATACATAATTAAATTTTACTGGTTTTTATATGTAAACTATTTTTCAAAAACTTTTATTAAAAACTTTATGTAGCTATATTATTTTAACTTAAACATTAACATTTAATATCGGAAAAAAGATAATTAAGAATAACAGCGTTAGTGTTAAATGGAAATCGCACTCAGAAATGGCTAAAGAATTTATCTCTGAGTTTATTTCTACATGAATAAGTAACACATTAACTTCGCCAGTGATTAAAACCAAATTGAGAATATTAATCGACGATTACTGGCAATCACGATATACGCGTTTTTAAGATTTGAAATTTATTATAAACTAATAAATTTTTCAAATCCTTTTCGTGTATTTCCAAGTACACGAATTTCCAACCTACTAAACTGCGTGCCAACCGATTTGTCAGACTTTAAAACACAGTTTCGTTGGAGAATTAAAAATCCCCTACCCCCCTGATTGAAAGAAATTATTGCGAAAAATATTACCCTGGCTGAGGTAATATTTTTCGCAATAATTTCTTTCAATCAGGGGGGTAGGGGATTTTTAATTCTCCAACGAAACTGTGTTTTAAAGTCTGACAAATCGGTTGGCACGCAGTTTAGTAGGTTGGAAATTCGTGTACTTGGAAATACACGAAAAGGATTTGAAAAATTTATTAGTTTATAATAAATTTCAAATCTTAAAAACGCGTATATCGTGATTGCCAGTAATCGTCGATTAATATTCTCAATTTGGTTTATTTCTACATGTTACGATACATATTGTGCAGCTACTAATTTTTATATTCCTTCAGGATTGTCAAAACTTTTCTATCCTCATTTAACATAGCATTCTTCGTTTTAATATTGAATGGATTGCTTTACGCGAGCCTCAATCTTTATCGAGTAAGTTTCGTTTTCTATTCTTAAACTTTCAGATAAACAGCTCGCATTTCAGATTTTTCGAGAGATATCATCTGGATATATTAGCGAGAAACTGATACAGTCCATTATATTTATAAATATGTATTATCTATTTACTTTCCTCTGCAACGATATTTCGCAACAACTTATGGATGAAAATAATAACGTATTTGCTACAGTGTAAGAAATATTTTCATGTGTGATATGCAAGAGTCAAAAGTGTGCAATAAATACACACACATACAAGCTGGAATTAATAAATACAAAAATATAATACAAAATTCACACAAAACTAAAGTTAATATAATTCGTAAGACACGTACAACTATGCGTTATAACCTTAGAACATATATAAATGGAAGGGGAATTGAGCCTCGAGCCTAATTCCAACATGGTGCGAGAGAGAAACGTAATTGTGCGAGAGGGAAAGGTAGTGGGTCACAATCGCCCGCAATACGCATGCTCGCCTTGCCATGGTTACCTACTGTTTGGCAAGAGAGGGCAAGAGAAGAGCAAGTGAGAGCAACGTAACCTCCATGATTGACATATCGTCATATTACTCATATTAAATAAGATTTAATTTAAAGATTAAATTGAGATCTTCGATAAGAAGATTGGAATATACATATATATATATATCATGTATAAATAATCGCTGATATAAGTCGTGTAGGTATTAATTAATGTATGTACACACAATTATGGAGAATAATAATAAAATGTACCTATATTTATTGTGTAAAATGTATAATTAATATAAAATATAAAATGTATATTTATATATTGGTGTTTAAAATGTATTAATTTCAAAAATTTTTGTCTAATGTAATCATCTTGTTGGGCTAATGTCGCGCATTTGCCTTCATGATACAAACGTAAATTAATATAAGTTGTAATAATAGATACTTTTTATTAATTCGGATTTATGATTTTAAAGTCCTGCTGCATTATATTTTCTGTCATTTTCGTATCGTTGAAAACAGATCGAATGACAAACTGTCGACATTAGCCCAACAAGATGATTACATTAGACAAAAATTTTCGAAATTAATACATTTTAAACACCGCAATAAATATACATTTTAAATTTTATATATTTTAAACACCAATAAATATATTAGGTACATTTTATTATTATTCTTCATAATTGTGTGTACACACATTAATTAATACCTACACGACTTATATATATCAGCGATTATTTATACACGATTTATATATTCCAATCTTATCGAAGATCTCAATTTAATCTTTAAATTAAATCTTATTTAATATGAGTAATATGACGATATGTCAATCATGGAGGTTACGTTGCTCTCACTTGCTCTTCTCTTGCCCTCTCTTGCCAAACAGTAGGTAATCATAGCAACGCGAGCATACGCATTGCGGGCGATTGTGCCCCACTACCTTTCTCTTTCGCACAATTACGTTTCTCTCTAGTTTCTCGCACCATGTTTGACACGGCTTGATCCACGGGAAGGATAGGCAATTCCCCTTCCAGTTATATGTGTTCTAAGGTTATAACACTTATAGAGAGAATTAATTTAATCTATGTATGAGTTTTATTTCACCATTATAAAATTATTGATATTAATCATGTTTAATCGACATTTCATAGATACAACGTTCAATGGTATATGGCTCCCATACATATACAGAAGTTAATATTGTTCCTATTGCAAATGGGCACTAGAACTTTACAGATATTTATTGGCGGAATGATTAAGGGGTCCTTAGAATGCTTCGTCACGGTAAAAACTATATCCGAATTTATTCGACGCAATATATTTCAAACGTTTGATAAAGATATTCTTCATTGCAGCTGGCCAGTGCATCAATATCTTACTTCACATTTATATACTATACAAATCAATAATCATTCCGAGATTTGTAGCACTGTAACTGTATAATCTCTTGACAGATTAAATATAAAGTTTAATAATAATGTTGCAAAATTTATTGTACAAATATCAAATGGCAGAACGTGAACTTTAATACAGTCAAATTAATGGAAAAGGGATGCCGATAATAAACAAATTGTTCAAAATTATTTCCAATATTCTTTACTATTTATTTATCGTAATGTGCATATTAATACATTAAGGGGTTAGGCCACTGTAGCGCGCATAAATTTTTAACATTTTTTTTGTAGGAAAAAATAATTTATTAATAAACGCAATTACAGTGCTGTTAAATGTCATTAAAAAAGTATCTAAAAATATTTTTTTCAAATTTTTTTGGTCATATAATGGTCGACTACAGGCAATTGATCGCTTGGCGTCTTTCAAATTGGCGTGACAAATAACTTCGACAATTTTCAACCGATCGACTTCAAATTTTGATATGATTTGTCTAATTACATTTCGCAGAGAAGTACGTAGGATATTTTCGAAATATTGATTTTTTCGAAAATGGTAGACATTTGAAGTAAAAAGTAAAATTTGTAGTGAAAAATTTCGTATAAAACTGCTCATAAAATTAAAAGTTTTTAATTAATCGAAAATATCCTACGTACTTCTCTGCGAAATGTAATTAGACAAATCATATCAAAATTTGAAGTCAATCGGATGAAAATTGTCGAAGTTATTTGTCACGCCAATTTAAAAGACGCCAAGCGATCAATTGCCTGTAGTCGACCATTATATGACCAAAAAAATTCGAAAAAAATTTTTTTAGATACTTTTTTAATGACATTTAACAGCACTGTAATTGCGTTTATTAATAAATTATTTTTTCCTACAAAAAAAAAATGTTAAAAATGCATGTGATTTTATGCGCGCTACAGTGGCCTAACCCCTTAAATCCAGTGTATTCAGAAACAAATAATTTACTATTAGATATTGCTTTAAAACTAAATATAATCTTTTTTGTCAGCAAAGTGGCGCATAAATGTTAGAAAATTTTAAGAAAGTAGACATCAAGATTAGACATGCTTAAAAATGCATAATTAGTACATGTATAATCACTTTCGCTGGAGAAAACAAAATTATTTTTGATGACATTAACCGATTCATTAAAAATACTAACATTAACATAATTTACCAATTTAAAGCTAATATGCCAATATTTAGCATTGCTTAGGCAAATATACCTTACAAGTGTCCACCTCATTGTCAAAATGAAACACGTGTGGGACTGTGGTGTTCTGAAGAGTGGCGATTGCGACTGCGCGGCTTTTGTACGAAAGAAGTCCGCCTACGAACTTTCCCTCGTGAGAAAAGAACATCTGTTAAATTGCGTGAAATCGATCATTTATTCATGAACTACTTTACA
Source organism: Leptothorax acervorum (assembly GCA_035220615.1). NCBI lineage: Eukaryota > Metazoa > Arthropoda > Insecta > Hymenoptera > Formicidae > Leptothorax > Leptothorax acervorum. The sequence goes on from JASTWQ010000059.1 coordinate 738,246, forward strand.
AGGAAATTACGTAAATTACGGAGAGGTCCAATTTTTTAGTAGTATTTTATATTGCTTTACACTATAATAGAAATAAATAAGAAAATTTACGAAAAAATTTGTGGTGGCAGAAAAAAAGTCACGATCAATGAAGAGAAAAGAGAGGAGATAAATAAGAGGGGCGCAAATTTCCGTCGATTGCTTCTTCGTCAAACGCATCTCTGTGCTCGCGAAGAAATGATTTGTCTCGAAACTCAAAATTTTAGAATTAACCGAATTCTGTTACTTGTCGTTGGTTTGTGGCCTTACCAACGATCGCCAATCGTCAAACTTCAGACAATTTTATTTTTTGGTATTCTCACAACTTTCATTATATTCCAAGTATGTTAAGATTTTAATTTTATTATTATGAAATAAGCTATCAAATACTATATAACGTTATTTTAATTACATTATTATTAAATTATTAGGCTTGTTAAATAAACAATAAGAGTGAATAATGGGCCAATTATACGTGCAAATAATACGGTGTTGCTCTATAACATTTTATTTAAATTGACTCTATACAAATAATTAATTCTATAACAAGTAAAGGTTTCGGCTTCACTGATACTTCTTCATTACTCGAAACAAATAAAGAAAAATTTTTAACGGCGAGACTAATAACTAGTGTACACGCGACAGATCGTATCACGACAATGGGATCACAGCAGAGGCTAAGAACAAATGTCCGGAACGTTTGTTTTTAAAATTTTGCACTTATTAGCATTAAATTCGACGTGTTTCGTGACTTTGGTCGTTGATTAAACTGCGATGATGTCTTATTCGACGTTGCGAAGCGGGAATAAGTTTGTCCAATGTCCGGAAATGTATGTCACGTTCGTCCAATGTCCGGAAACGTGACACACATTTCCGGACATTGGACGAACTTATTCCCGCTTTGCAACGTCGAATAAGACATCATTGCAGTTTAAGGAGGCTTTAAGGATAATGCAAAATGATAAGAATGGCATGAAATTTATAATAGAAGTTTCTTTACAAATAACGGTTTCATGTGAATTTTTTCAGATTTTTTCACCAGTCCATTTTTGCGTAAATTAATATCAAAATTCCCCATTTTATAAGGGACTCTTATGAGAAACCCGATTCTCCATATCCATTTTCAATAAAAACATATATTTAAAATATTAAGAAGCAAATGAATTTATGTGTAATATGTGAAGTATACTATATTGAAAGTACGTACTAAAGTTCGAGCCATTTTACCACATAGTTTATTTGCAATACTAAAAAATATAAGTCAAGATATAATATTTTTGTCAACAGAGCTGTGTGATGGAAAAAACTTGACAACGCTGTTAAAAAACACGGGAAGATTCTGACATAAAATGTATCCTAACATGTAACCCAAAATGTAATCTAGAGTCTATTCTGCTAATCAATTGTAGTTCTACCAACTTCGGTTTTTCACTTCTACACCGTTGCCAAGTCATTACTTGTAGTAATAATAAAATTTGTTTAAAAAAACATAAATTTATATATAAGACTTTTACATAAATAAACATTAATATTCTTTGCATTTTAAATGCATTCCATTCCATATTTTATTAAAATGTTATATTAATATTGTTTTAAATATAATTATTTTAGATTGGCAGCACTCTATATTTCTATTGTATTAATAAAGCGCTACCCCCTCACTGCCCACCTCAGCCTTACAGCCTCCTTAATCAACGACCGAAGTCACGAAACGCATCGAATTTAATGCTAATTGTAAGTGCAAAATTTTTAAAACAAACGCTCCAGACATTTGTTCTTATTGTTAGTCTCTGCTGTGACCCCATTGTCGTAATATGATTTGTCGCGTACATTTGTTATTAGTCTCGCCGTAATGTTAAAAATTTTTCTTTATTTGTTTTGAGTACTGAAGAAGGCTTAGTGAAGTCAATACGTTTACTTGTTATAGAATTAATTATTTGTATATGGTCAATTTGAATAAAATGTTATAGAGTAACACCGTACGTACTATTTGCTCGTATAGTTGGCTCATTATTCACTCTTATTGTTTAATTACATCTATCAGATTTCAATATACAATTATATTGTTAATAATTTATTTCATTAAAATAATATTATATAAAAATAATTTTTTTCGCTTACGCTTTTATTTTAGCTCCCTTACACTTACTTCTCACTTCTTACGCCTATACTCTTACTTCTTTCTCCGCGTATTGAAGACGATGCTTTAATGCAGCTAATTCAATTGTTAAAAATTATTTCTTGCAGTTTACAACATTCTTGACGTCAAAATGTACTCCAGAACTTGTTCTCAAGGTTATCTCTACTTCATTTTTTTTTATGTGCTATGCGATCAAATACATTTCATTTTGGATTAACGCCGATACCGTAAGAGCGTTATCAGTCATGTATGCATTAGTGATTAATATGGAATCTTCAAATGTAATACTGTCGGATTTTCGTTTTCTTTATTTATTAAGACTGACAATGAGTTAATCCCGCTATTCTTAATTTTCTTTCAGTTCTTTATAATTTGATTTTCTACTTCTATTATAATTATAATGCAGGGAGTATTTAAAGAAAAAGTAACATAGATAATTTCATCCTAATTAAGAATACAGAAGTTTGAAGATAATCGTTCAAAAAAAAAGACTGTTTTTGGCGGTTTCTGGGCTTTTTTCTATAATGTTCAAATATGATTAAAATTATTTGGTCCTAATCAAAAGTTGTTAAGGGAGATTTCTGCAGGAAGTGCAGGAGAGACCTTATGGGTTGTACAATCTTTTGTTAGGGAAATTTGTTTTTGCCTTGTTTTTAAAGATTTATACAATATCTCTTTTTGATGTTATCCTAGATTTAGAGCCGGTAAAACCCTCATTGTAGGTTCTATGAACTGCAAAATAGTGTCTGCTTGTGCGCTGTTTCTGCATGTTTGTTAGTACCTAATATTCTACTTATTCTTAAATGTTATGCTGCCCTATAAATTTTATTTACGTCATTTATTATTATGCGTGATATTTTTTTATTGCTACTTAACAATTCCGACAAGGCCCGTAATCAGGACGCCTTAATGTAACGACAGTAGTAACAAGTGTTGATTCGGCTTGGATAAGTTCTTGGGTTTATTGTGTTATTTCGTCGTTATGTCAAATATTTCGGATTTTTGACATCGGCAAATTCCCCGTAGTAAGGCCCTTTTCTGGAGCTATACCTGGAGAGAGAATAGGACGAACGTGTGGTACACGCATAGACTTATGTAGATAGACCGGCCCCTGCCGTAAGAGCACGCGTCGGAAGATAGACGGTGCAGACATAGCCTCACTCACAGAACATATCTGGAAAACCTCTCTCTTTCTACTGATCGCTTGGTGGGGATAGAGAAAAGCCCGTCTCTTCCCTACTAGTCCCCACTAGTCTAGACTTCTATCCCCACCAAGCTATCAGTAGAAAGAGAGAGGTTTTCCAGTGAGGCTATGTCTGCACCGTTTATCTTCCGACGCGTGCTCTTACGGCAGGGGCCGGTCTATCTATATAAGTCTATGGGTACACGTACCCAGCAGTCCGTGCGGTTTTAACAGTCCGAAAACAGCGTATTATGCTGAACACGTATACGAGCAGACGGCATATAGAACTCCAAATAAGCATTTATGTTGAACGCTTGCCATTTAAAATGTATAACCTATTGACAGGAGATGATAATCTCATTCGAATTCAACAGTCACGTCATTTTGAAAGTACAATGTACTTGTTTATATCTTAATCGGTATAAGAACCGAGAAGTCTTAAATGCCATAATAAGGTACTGCTGTAGTAAGTCAGTGTACAAATGATCTTCGCACAGTAGGTTGATGTACCCATGTTGTAACAGTATTATGATGTTTAGGATATGGTAGAAAATTGAATTTAAAAAATTTTTTTAAAATAATTATTTTTAAACATTCAAAAAAATTCAATTTTTACACGAATGCTTGAGAGTTGCATCAAACGGTTTTACCGTAAATTACGTTAGCCAATTTTTAGTATGCTCTTCAAATGTTAGGAATAATATACATACACTATCGGATTAGTATATTATTCTAACTGAAGTAATAATATAGAAACTTCGAAAAGTTATACACAGTAGGATACATGTAGAATGCTTTCGGCAGGAAATTGTTGATAAACTCATCGTGCAAGAATAAAATAATTTTGTAGAACACAAATGCAGCAAAGAAACAGGTAGCTTCTTCATTTAATTTACTATGCGTGAAGAATTGTTAAATATTATTCACATACAGGTTGTGCGTTCTCCTTTTGCTACCTGGGTACTGGGAGTATTCCGTGTCGAGTGTCGTACCAATTCGACCACTAAGGCATGTGGTAATATTTATTGCAATAACAAATTAATAATAGTTTAAACGTATTTCTCAGGCGACGTGAATAAACAATTAATATATTAAGACCGTCAAGATATACAATCAATGGTACGTAGTATCTTATTACGGCATCTACGGCTTCTCGGTTCTTATCGATTAAGATATAAACCGAGTGTACTTTGTACTTCAAGAATGACGTGACTGTATTCGAATTCGAATGAGATTATTATCTTCCAACAGTAGGTTATACTTCTTAAATGTTCAACGTAAATGCTTACTTGGAGTTCGTACATGCCGTCTGCTCGTACGTGTCCAGCATAATACGTTGTTTCGGGTTGAACCCGCACGAACTGCTGGATACGTGTACCACACGCTTGTCCTATTCCCTCTCCAGGTACAGGTAGCTCCAGAAGAGAGCCCCACTACAGGAGATTTGCTAACGTCAGCAAAATCCGAAATATTTGACATAATAACGAAATAACACAATGTATCCAGAAACTTAGCCAAGGCGAATCAGCACTTGTTACTATTGTCGTCACGTTAAGGCGTCCTGAATACGGGCCTTGTCGAAATTGTTAAGTACTTAGCAGTACAAAAATATCACGCATAATAATAAATAACGTAAATGAAATTTATAGGGCAGCATGTAAGTAGAGTACCTAGGTACTAACAAACGTGTATAAACAGCGCACAAGACTGCACTATTATGCAGTTAAAAGAACACAATGGGGGCTTTACCGGGGTCTAAATATGGACTAACTTAAAAAAAAGATATAATGAATCTAAAAACAAGACAAAGACCAATTTTCCTAACTTAGGATTTTAAAGCTAACAGGGACTCTACTATACATTTTGCAGAAAAACTCCCTTAACAAATTTCGATTAAAACCTTACAGGAAATAATTTTAACCATATTTGAACCGTATAGAAAAGAAATACCCATGCAAACCGCCAAAAACTGTCATCCACCTTTACAAAAGAAATAGCATACAATATTATTGACAGATACGAAGTATGCTGGAGCAGCTTCAAAATGTGTGTAACGAGCTAAAAGATGAGAATGAAATCGCTATTATAAAAAAATACGGGAGCAAGGCAAAATATTATACAATTGCATTTACACGTAAGACAATGGTAGTCGAGTCTTTTGTATGTTCCAAAATTAGATTATAAACGTAATTATAAACATATCTTTTTCAAAACAAAACAAGATTCTCCCTATCCTCAATAAAGAAAAATTAAAAAATTAAAATGTGACTAAATGTTTTACTTGTATATGTGTGTAATTAATTTTACAAAACTTCTCTCAGTGGTTGGCATATGGGGCAAATGTATAACAACTGTTATATATATTTGGCCGTACATTCAACACATTGTTCAGCATAATAACAAGTCTCGATTAAATCCTTCGGTACATATTGTGACAGAATACTTTATTGATCAAGAGAAATATTACTACTTAATCACGCTCCATACATTAGCAGCTGGTTACATAGGGGCTGTCGGAATGGTAGCGACAGGAACGATGCTAATTGCATATTCTCAACATACCTGCGGAATTTTTAGTATAGCTAGGTGAGTACATAAATGCTATAAGAATGAATATAATTGTAATCAATATTTGTTTGTCATCTCAAAACAATTTATAATTAATGATAGGAATAAAATTATTTACAGTTATCGTATCAAACAAGCAATCAATATTTTACAAAAAGATATCCTAAAGAGTGAAAACAAAGTTTATAAAGAGATAACTTATGCCGTGGATATTCATTGCAAAGCTATGGAGTTGGTATATATTTGGGTAAATATACCGATCACGGGACCATCCCCCGATGACCTTGACCTTGACATATTTTGTCAAGGTCATGACCCTGAGTGACCTTCAAAAGTTTTTAGCCGTCGCTCGTTGTTTTTTAAAAAGTTATTAACAAAAAGAGTTTGACAAATATAGCAGTTATTTTGAGTACTACAAGACATGAACGACTAATATGTATGTGGAAATAATACATGTATGAACGAAGGAATTTCATTTAAAGCAGCGAATCGTTGATATATTGAACAGTCTTTTCGTTAAAGCAGAGAATAGTTAAATTTTGTAAACACACTGAATTGGTACGTGTGAAGGACATTACTACTTCGTAACTGCTTTATAAAAGTACTCAGTCACCGGAATAATCTTACCCAGTGAACATCACAACGTACAATTTCATAATGCATTTATATGAGTTTATTAATATAACAAACAACTTTGATTCTACTGAATACTGAATATTAAATACTGAATAAAATTTTTGTTTTATATATCTATTGACTTTTTAATATATCACAATTCTATGATTATTGTAAATTTTGCATATGTTAATCTAATTTCCGAAGATTTTTTGCATGACATTTTGGCTTTTTACAAGTATGTGCTTTCTAAGTTTAAACACATACAAAGCACACACTTGTAAAGCGCGCCACTAACCTATAGGTTAGTGACGCGCTTTACAAGTATGTGCTTTGTAAGTTGAAGCACACAAGGTCGGTAAATGGACGCGTCGGTAGCGACGCTACAAGGTCTTCTCACGGCCGCCATTTTGGTTCCAGTGACTGTGCATTAGTGCACGTCGTACAACAGTTGTTACTGTGTGCGCAGTTCGCCATTCGCTCTGCTGGTACGGCACTGTACAGTGTACGGGATTTCGCCAGAGGATTGTATGTATTCCCCCGTTTATGAAAATACACAAAATTACATTTATGTAACCCCAATAACGAATAGATTAGAATGTAATATTATAAACAACGTGCTAGGAAGTGCAATTTCTTATGTTTTACGAAAAAAATACGCTTGTAGTGATTGTTTACAAGCTTTTAATGATGATAATGGTCAATATTCGTTTTATACCAAAGCTCTTTCTTTTGGATTCTTATAAAATCCTTCAAATGGTATATTTAACTATATTTCTTTAGTTGAAGGTCATTTGCAAGCGCATTTTGATAGATGTGCTCTGCACCCTCGATTATTTGAGCATTTATTACAAATAATCGAAAAATGGGCACCTTATAAAGAATTAACTATCTCAAACATTTGTGCGGAACGTACTAAACCTTGTAATTTCTTCTACAATATTTTACGTCGATATATTCATATTGGACAAATTATTTTTGTTAACGAGCAAAAAAAGAAAATACGTTTATCGAAAAATAAATTTTTTGCTTCAAAAAGTGCTTATAGGCAATCTATTATCTAAAAATCAAAATTATTTGCAAAGCAATGTTGTTATTGTTTTCAAATATTTATTTTAATAGCAATATTACTTAAATAAATATTCTTTTTGCAATATTTCAATCGCCACTTAAGTCCATTTAAATGATATTGCTGTTAATTATTACTGGCGGAATAAAATGTATTATTTGCGTTATTATTTTATTATAATTACATGTTTATTAATAAAAATATAAGATTATTGGAACATTTAGAGGCCTATTCTGTAAACGTTAACGACATCATTACGTGCTTTGCGCAGATATAATGTACCATAGAAAAGCTGCACAAAGCACGTGACGATATCGTTAACGTTTACAGAATAAGCCCCTTAATTTCTAGTCTAATTATTTTAAAACTCAATGTTTATAATTAAGAGTTAGTAATAAAATTAGTTAATATATTTGAGAATGCATGCTGTTTATTTTTCTAATTTTGACCAAGTATTATTTATTTTTATGTTTTTTAACCTAACCTAACTTTTAAACAGCGTAAACATTAACATTTATCTAAAAATCAAACATTATATTTTTTTGCTGATCAGCTCAAGGTCCGTAGATAGACGCGACGTACCTGTCGTCGAGTTGTCGTCGCGTCTATCTACGGACCATGGATCAGCTGAGCGTTGTTGTCGCCATTTTGGGTCCAAACAGCTCGAAGTGCATGAGAAGACCTTATGTAGCGTCGCTACCGACGCGTCCATTTACCGACCTTGGAAGCACATACTCTCTATTCTCTGCTTTAAATAACTTTTCTTAATATACCAACAATTCGCTACTTTAACTAACTTTCCTTCGTTCATACATGTACTATTTCCATATAAATATCAGTCATTTATGTCTATTAGTACTAAAAAAAACTGCTATATTTGTCAAACTTTTTTGTTAATAACTTTTTAACAAACAACGAGCGACGGCTAAAAACTTTTGAAGGTCACTCAGGGTCATGACCTTTACAAAATATGTCAAGGTCAAGGTCATCGGGGGATGGTCCCCTGATCGGTATATTTACCTATATTTAATAAAGAGTATTTAGTACTACTGTAATAACTCAATTTATCTTGTACTTGAAGGCTAGCGGACTTTCAACTCTCAAACTTTGAGGGATCATTTTTCTTCTTGATAGTGATTGGAGTGACTTCTCTTAGCTGTAATCTTTTTTGGGTAAAATTCCTTATATGATATTTAATCGTGATTTTATGATATTAGAATTTTATGAAAAAGTTATTGAAATAAAAGAAATAGCGAAATACTTTTTTATTGTAGAACCTATACTTATTGAAAACAATAATTTGTAAAAATATAATTGTTACCTTTTAAGGTACTATACAATGATTTCTAATTATATAAGCTAAGTAACAAAAATTATCAATGAACAGCAAATAAAAACTTATTATTAAAATTAAACAATAATTCAATATTTTGTTCCGATGACATGTCATAATCTATTAACATTTATCAGGCAATATAAATAGAACAATATGATTCAATCGTGCTTAAAAAGTTAATAGAAAGTGCATAACGCATGTATCACAATTTTTAGGCTGCGTCAAATAGCGATAATATTCAGCAATTTATTTTTCCTTTTATAATAACAAGCGTCCTCTATGTGTACATGTTCGTATCAAACTATATTGCGCAGGAAATTACGGATCACAATGAACACGTATTTGCCACAGTGTAAGAGATATTACCATAATTTTGTCATATAAGACATTATAAGGGTATCCGTTTTGACTTTTGTCATAAAAATCTAAATTATAGAAAATATTACACAGTAAGAGTACTAATACGATTTGTGGAACAAATATAAATATTATATCCAAATATTTTTATCTTATTATAATTAATAATTGTTATTATTTTGTAGATACAATGTTCAGTGGTACGTGGCTCCGTTACGTATACAGAAAATGATATTGTTTCTATTGCAAAGGAGCATTAAGGCTTTTCATATGATTCTCGGTGGAATATTTGTGGGGTCCTTGGAAAATGCCGCTGCGGTAAAAAATATATATCTATCATGTATTATAGTTTATACTTTTATAGTAAAATCTTTTGTTATCCTTGCAAATATTGTTTAATCGATAATAACATTAACAATCATTCTAAAATATTTGCTATTTTAGAATCAAAACTCACATCACATAAATCATAGATGAATAAAGTTTCACTATAATAATTATATTTATAAAATGCTAACTATAACAACTCAGTAGAGCTAAGAAAATAGAATAATGGATAAAGAAAATTATTAAATTACCGTTTTATTTTTTGTTTTACTATATTCAAGAATATTATAAAATTAATAAAGTTTTACTTTAAGGATGATCGGGCATTACGACTAAAATAATGAAATCTCTTTGAATAAATTCTGTAGATTTTATCATAAAAAAAATTTTGTTAAAGTTTGAGGCTGCTTAGGAAGCTTGTTGTTGAAAAATTAAATAATAAAATTACACGTAGTCTTATGGAAAATAGGGAAAAAATATTATATCTCACAATCAGTAAAAAATAATGAAAAAAATATGAAATTTTGCAAGCAGGACGAGTAAGACTACATAATAATCTATAATATCAATTTTTAGCTTTATTAAGAGACTCGTTTTTTTTTAATTTAATAATGTTTCCGAAAAATTTCTCGATTAGGTTAAGTTACCCGAAAAGGACGCTCAATACGTACTTACATACGCTCAATTACAGATGAGGAGACTATGAGATACACGCACACTATCGAAAAAGCCATGCAATGTTGTCAAATTCAAGAAGTGATTTAAATTTAAAAACTGATTGTTCACAAGCAACCTAACTTTTAGCAGGGAAATGTGCCTGTACCGCTCGAACATCCTTAAAACGTCAGTTTGATTGTCCAAAAAAAATCGATTATCTAAACATATTGTCCCTAATTGTTTGGCTAAGAAAAGTTCTATTGTCTTTCTAATATAATTTATTACAGAATAAAACGGAAGATATATTTTGTTACAGCTAATGAGTACTTCGATATCCTATTTTACTGTTCTTTATTCTACGAGGCAGAATTAAGAGTATAAATTAATAACAATAAAATAAAATTGGTTTTAATATGGAAATAAGAAATGGGGAGGGGGGGGGGGGGGGGGGGGAGGAAAGCGGTAAATATGTAAGAAAATAAAATGTGGGACTTCGATCTCGCATTTTAGATAATAATAATAATAATAATCTTTATTAACGGGTAATAAACCCTTTAGCGTACAAAGGAGAAAGAAAATACAAGAACATAAAATTTTATAGCATAATATAAAGAGCATTTAAGAATACGAGAGTAGACGAGAAAGTTTTCGTTTAAAATTTGATACAGAGCCACCAAAAAAGTCAACTCTATTAGAGAAATTACTTACAGATATTATTAGCCTATTTACACAGGAATTTGCGCTATACAGAGTACGGTGATACCCGATGTAGAAGATGGAGTACTGTCTTAATTCTCTAGTCGGAATGTTAAAATTGATAGGTTCCAACAAATCAGGACAATCAGTAAAGTGATTGAGAAGTTTAAAAATAAAAGTAAGGTCAAAGGTTAGTCTCCTACTTTCCAAAGATAGCAGATTTAATCTATCTAATATAGCACAGTAGTCATGGCACCTTTTAATACGGAAATAAGAAATGGGTGGGAAGGGGGGGGGGGGGGAAGGAGGAAAACGGTAAATATGAAAGAAAATGAAATATGGGATTTCGATCTCGCATTTTAGATAATGTATGCTGAAGTATCAATTCTCTACGATGGAAGAAAAATAATTATTTAAGTGAGAAATCGGGATTCTAGATTGTAATAACTGCAGAATAATGCTGCAATGTTGAGTAAAATAAACATTTTTTGTTAATCAAAATTTAATTTAATTTTTACAAGAAAAGAAATGTTTCTTTTTAAACATGCAAAATTTTGAATGGTTCCACTTTTAAATAAAATGCAAAAGAAACTTTTTTTACGATTACTTAGTTCTCTTCTTATATAACGCAATCAACTGATACTTTATTTATTTAATGGTGTTTATACTTAAAACTTGATACCACCCTTTTTAACACCCTGTATATAGAACATAATCCAAGATTCTTTTCAACAGACAGACGCAGATAATTCTTATGAAATTTGGCTCTTAAACTCTGCAGATCTTACTTCACATATATTTATTATACAAATTAATAATCATGTCGATCTGTAACACTGTATAATATCTAGTCTAGATTATAGATTAAGTAATTATAAAGTTTTAATGAGAGATAATATTTCGTGTGCATAAATGTATTGTACGAATATTAAACGGGCAGAACATGGACTTCAAATACAGTCAAATTAATGGAAAGAGGATGCCAATAATAAAAGAATTGTTCAAAATTGTTTTCGATAGTTTTTACTATTTTATTGATTATAATGTGCATATATTAGTACATTAAATGCAGCGTATTAAAAAATAAATAATTTATCATTATTACTTTAAACTAAATATAATCCCCTTTGGCACATACATACACAGCAAGTGGCGCAAATGTTAAAAAATTGTAAGAAAGTAGGCATTAAGAATAGACATGCTTAAAAATGCATAATTTATAATTAGTGTATGTAGTGAAATTATTATCAATAAAGAAAACAAATGTATTTTTGAAGACATTACATAATTGACTAATTGTTAAGAATACTTACTAACATTAACATAATCCATTAATTTAAAGCTGATGTATCAATAATTAGCATTGCTTAGGCAAATATACCTTACGAGTGTCCACCTCAGAATAAAACACGTTGGACTGTGGTGCTCTGAAAAGTGGCTATATTGCGACTGCGCGGCTCATGTACGAAAGAAGTCCGCCTACGAACTTTCCCCCGTGAGAAAAGAACATCCGCTAAATTGCGTTTAGTGTAAAATCAATCGTTTATTCATGAACTTCTTCCCAAAGAAATTTCTTAAATTACGGAGGTCTAATCTTTTAGTAGTATTTTATATTGCTTTACACTATACTAGAAATAAATATAAATAAGGAAATTTACGAAAATTTGTGTTGGCAGAAAAAAAGTCACGATCACTGAGGAGAAAAGAGAGGAAATAAATTGATTTCCGTCGACTGCTTCTCCGTCAAACGCATCTCTGTGCTCGCGAAGAAATGATCTGTCTCAAAACTCGACATTTTAGCGTCAATCGAATTCTGTTGCTTGTCGCTGGTTTGTGGCCTTACCAACGATCGCCAATCGTCAAACTTCAGTTAATTTTACTTTTTGGCATTCTCACAACTTTCATTATATTCCAAGTATGTTAAGATTTTAATTTTATTATTATGAAATAAGCTATCAAATACTATATAACGTTATTTTAATTACACTATTATTAAATTATTAGGCTCGTTAAATAAACAATAAGAGTGAATAATGGGCCAATTATACGTGCAAATAATACGGTGTTGCTCTATAACATTTTATTTAAATTGACTCTATACAAATAATTAATTCTATAACAAGTAAAGGTTTTGGCTTCACTGAGACTTCTTCATTACTCGAAACAAATAAAGAAAAATTTTTAACATTACGGCGAGACTAATAACTAGTATGTATTCATTTACTATTCATAACTAGTTTGTATTCATTTTTTCTAATAACTAGTGTACGCGACAGATCGTATCACGACAATGGGATCACAGCAGAGGCTAAGAACAAATGTCCGGAGCGTTTGTTTTAAAAATTTCGCACTTATTAGCATTAAATTCGACGTGTTGCGTGACTTTGGTCGTTGATTAAACTGCGATGATGTCTTATTCGACGTTGCGAAGCGGGAATAAGTTCGTCCAATGTCCGGAAATGTGTGTCACGTTTCCGGATATTCGATGAACGTGACACGCATTTCCGGACATTGGACGAACTTATTCCCGCTTCGCAACGTCGAATAAGACATCATCGCAGTTTAAGGAGGCTTTAAAGATAATGCAAAATGATAAGAATGGCATGAAATTTATAATAGAAGTTTCTTTACAAATAACGGTTTCATGTAAATTTTTTCAGATTTTTTCACCAGCCCATTTTTGCGTAAATTAATATCAAAATTCCCCATTTTATAAGGGACTCTTATGAGAAACCTGATTCTCCATATCTATTTTTAATAAAAACATATATTTAAAATATTAAGAAGCAAATGAATTTATGTGTAATATGTGAAGTATACTATATTGAAAGTACGTACTAAAGTTCGAGCCATTTTACCACATAGTTTATTTGCAATACTAAAAAATATAAGTCAAGATATAATATTTTTGTCAACAGAGCTGTGTGATGGAAAAAACTTGACAACGCTGTTAAAAAACACGGAAAAATTCTGACATAAAATGTAACCTAATTAATTGAAAGTATTGTTTATAAAACATGAGACATTTAAAATGCAATTGCAGAGATATAAAATATTACACATAAAAGTATTTAATCAAAGACATTGATGCATATCACATATTTGTAATGTATTGGAACAATCACATATTACTATAGGTATTTTAAAATAAAATCGTGTTAGAAATTTAATTAACATTGCACTGTTTTGAAATTATATTTTCTCTGTTAGAGATATATTTGTGGAGGGGACATTACTTTCAGACAAATAATTATTATCAGTATTAATATATTTAAAACATTAAGATTAAATTTTTGGATTATACATTATTCGTAGAAATATAAAAACACGAAAAAATAAACCTATTTCTACGCTTTGATAGAGAGAAAGAAAAGAGAATCATATTACTTTCAACAACAACTTGAAACGTTTAACGTGGTTTTTAAGGATGAGGAGACAGACATTCTTCTTACAGATGAAAATTTTATGAGTGCGCGAACAGAAATAAAACGTGTAAGAGCCTAGTGTTTAAGTGCTAAATATATTTGAACAACTTTTATATTCTTAATAAGGACACAGTAATATTTATTAATAAGGATACAGTTAATAAAAGAAACAACAATAGGTACTCATATTTAGAGAATAAAGAGATTGATTTTTTAAACATATAATTTAACTAGAAATTTTGCTGTTAAGATAGACTAATAAATTAAGATATATTTAAATGAAGATATTAGTACGTCAGATATAGTACGTTGCAATGTATTCAAATGAGTTTTGAGTATTGTACAATGTACATACTATAATACTTCAAATATATACAATCACATAGTTTTAATTATTTTTATATTGCTTTCAAGTTTTTTTACCTGTTATTTGCCATCGACACGTTGGACATTTCTTCTAAATGATATATAATAATTAAAATATTTAAATATCTAAATCTTCCGGTAGTTAATAACGTAAGAAATAAAAAAAATAAGAGTATAACCACTATTATAAGTGAATAATATTATTAACTAGATATATCAATATTTAACATGAGCTAAAATCATTAATCACGCTGATGATCGCTAACTGATATTTATAAAAGTGTCACATATATGTCAGTTTGATGCAATTACTTTTAAATTGTACTTTTAAATTATGAGCTTTACCTGATAAGGTCGACATCAAAAGAGTTAGAGCTATTTAAAGGTAAAGAGATAAAGGTTAAGAGAGAGATAAAAGGGTTAAGAGATATTTCTTTCCAAGACGAAGTGTATTTTACGAATGCTCGTACTTGAATAAAGTTTTGATACTGAAAAGGAGAAAATGCGCCTGCGTAGCTTTCCTGGATATAGTTCAGTTTTATGGGAAAGACACATCCGTCGAATTACTTTTAGCAACTCGATCGCATAAATTATATTATAAGGAATGGTTATACGCAGCTCACTTAGAATTTGTTGAATAGAGCGTGTTTCGTTCTCACGGTGGTCTTGCTCAACTGTGCATTATTGTCAATTAAGGAATTTACGTTGAAATTTATGTGAAAAAAAGAGGGTATAGAATAATTTCATCGATTAGTAAAAAAAAGGAGGGGATGAGAACACACCGTCGCGTCGTCGACGTCTTCGCAGTAATGTTTTGGAGCGCATAGGGAGATGATCCGTTTGGAAGCTCAGTATTTCAGTCTTAATAAAATTCTATTGCTGGCTATCGGTTTGTGGCCCTATCAACAATCCAAACTCACTCGATTTCAGTTTATTTTCCTCTCCAGTATTCTGACAACGAGTATTATATTTCAGGTAATTAGAGAGCAATATAATGACATTGTATTATTTGTATTATCAACATTTGTATTATGAACCTCAATCAATTGATAACAATCTATACTTTATGCAGTCCAACTTTTATATTAAATATATTGTAATTACTTAGAGTACACATACTTGGAGTTATACTTAATTATAAATAAAATTAAATAAAATTATTTTTTGCAGCTGACGTCACTTATAACTTTAAGATGTACTTTTGAACTCGTCGCCAAGGTTGTGTCTTCCGCATCTTTCTTTGCTGTTTATTTGATACAGTACAATTCGTTCTGTGTTAACATGAAAACTGTAAGTTGCGAATATACGACAAAGCCGTAAAATAAAATAAGCTTTACAGTCAAATAAATATTTATACGCAAAATATATTCTGATGTATACAAAGACAATATAAGAATGTTGCTGAAATAATAGGCAAAAAACTTACTGATGCAACTTCAAGATATTTATGACGAATTAAAGGATGAAAAAGAAATTGCAATCATAAAAAAATATGGCTACAATGCGAAACGTTACACAGCTGTACTTACGGGTAAAACAAGATTTTTTGGCGATTACATTTCCTGCACATTTACATTGTTAAAATATTAGTGGAAAAAAATCGGTTTTAATATATTACAAAATTATGCTTGTTCTCATAATTTCTTTGCATATGTATATACCTATATACATATATATGTAGTATAAAAAGTTTGTTAAAGTATTTATTACATGTATTTAAAGCAATTAGTAGTAAATGTCTATAAGACAAATAAAATGTGTAAATAGCATAAACATATATACGTCTATGGTAAATAGCTATTAAATAAATAGCTATCAATTGTGCCATAGAAATTGATTATAGTTATAAAAGATGTTACATTTTAAAATACATGTTCCTGACACATGATACACATAAAACAATTTTGAAAAATTAAATAGCAAAAATTTAAATAACAATTACCTTCTTACGCTTTTTAGCAGCTGGGGTTTGCGGAATATCTTTTACTATTATCGCTCAATGTTGGATAAATATGTTTGATGTTGCTTTACCAGTAAATATATCTCAATCACGTCGAATGCAATTCGTAACGGAATATTTTGTCGATCAAGAAAAATATTTTTTCTTAATTCTATTACATATAAACGTAGCATTTTGCATAGGAACGGCTGCAACGATAGCAACAGGAACATTGCTCATTGGATATCTTCAGCTTATTTTTGGAATGTTCAAAATTTCTAGGTATGACATGAATATATAAAATGGCCACAAACATTCGAGTTGTGAACAGAACTATTGCTATTTCGGACGAAGGTATAAATAAAGTTCACTTTCCAAAAAAATGCGGTATTCAAAAATTGTGTAATTATTTATAGTTATCGTATCGAACGCGCAGTGAAGATCAATATTTCTCAAAATATTACCCTAAAAAATAGAATTTCAAAATCTGTAAGTTTAATCTGCGCTGTAGATATTCATCGGGAAGCAATGAGGTTAGATATACGCATTCATATATAAAAATATATGCATATAATATAAAGCACTAATATCTTTTTATATTTTTAAAGATTATCCAAATATTTAGTAACTAGATTTGAAATAATGTTCCTGTGTTTAACGGTAATCTTTATCATTTCCTTGTGTTTCAATTTTCTTCGGGTAAGTTTCGGATTTTATTTTCAAATCTATTTTTGAGCGATAAACATTTTCCATGATATAATTTTGTGGTAATAGAGGATTTATACTATACTTTTATTGCAATATTTTATTAATCAACATTTAATAATAATTTCTTATAAATATAAGTATAAATTAATTCTAACTCTTGTTAAAGAGATAAAACAACAGTAAAATGCGGATTGCTAGAACGCGTAGAAAATTAATTGCAATCTTGTATTTCGTAGATATTTCAGATTGTATCCTCCGAAGAAGCTATTAAAGAAGCTTTCTTCCCCATTATATTTGTATTTATTAATATAATTTATTTGTTTATATGCAACTTTTGTGGGCAGAATATCATAGATCACAATAATCAAGTATTCATTACTGCGTAAGAGACTTTTTTTGCAAGATATCGATAGTTTATTTTGCGGATGTCTATGTTGAAAGTAAAGCAGTACTTACAATTAGTGCCATTAGTATAACTATCAAATGAGTCATAAATTAATCATAAATCTTCCCATCTTTCTCTCAAATCAATGATTCTGTCTCTATAATTTCGTAGGTACAGCGTTCAATGGTATGTAGCTCCCTTGCATATTCAAAGAATGATACTCTTCTTGTTGCTAAAAGGCGCCAAAGATTTTACTATAATTCTCGGTGGAATATTTGTTTCATCCATCCAATGCTTTGCTACGGTAACAATAAGATACAGCCTTTGATTAAATATAATATATAATTTAGTATATTATAAACGGATAAAATTAAAAAGGAAGTGACTTTGATTCCAGTTGGTAAAGGCTTCAGTATCTTACTTTACTGTCATGTTATCTGTGGTATGACGAATATGAATCAGATATTAATCAGGAAAAATAAATTTTAAGAAGAATGAGCAGTATCTCTCACACACATGTAGAAAGTTCTATTAACTATGTAATTTACTACTTCATCAAAGTTTTAGTGTTACAAAAGACACAAAGAAATAAAATTATTTAATCCAACATATTGATGCGTTAAATCTCTTTAATTTATTGGGATCTGACATGGAGGCGGGGCTTATGCCAATATGGCGCAGAATAAGTAACACTTTTCCATATAAGGGGTCACTTTCTTCATTTTTAATGCACATTTCCAGGCCTTGAAACGATCAATTTTCTCTAAATTGCTAAATAAATGTTTGACATGTATGAAGCGCTCATTGGACTTGGAAAAACAATGAAATCGAACATTTAAATTCTTTTTAGCCTTACTTTCACAACTGCGAACTGAACAATTAATTCTGCTCGTAGATTTACAACGCAAAGAACAAAATTCAACATCTATATTAATAAAAATACAACGTAAAGCCAGTACGATCGCACGCCAAGCCTGTAAATGCCACGACACTGATAAAAATCTTTTGCTGAAATCGATGAAAAGTGAAATAAATAATATTAAATATTTATTTGATATATTAATCGCGCCAATTGCTAGTTTAAAATTTAAAAATGTTCTTAATAAAATCATTTTTAAATTATGAGCTTTACTAAACAAACCCGATGTTGAATAAATAAAAGCTAAGAGACACATCCCTCTTGAAAGCCAAGTGTATCTTATGAGTGCATGCACTAGAATGAAGTTCTGGCGCTGAGAAAGAGGAAATGCGCCTGCGCGGTTTCTCTTGTAGTAGCTCAATTTCATGAGAAAAATACATCTGCCGAAGTACACTTAGCGTCAAATCGATCGTATAAATATTTACTGAGAAATTGGTTGAATTGAAGCGCAATTAATCTTATGGCAAATTTTTACAAAAATATGCGTTAGAAATTATGGAATTTGCATTGACATTTGGAAGATAAAAAATATGGAATATTTAATCGACCAGTGGAAAAAGAAGGTGACAAGTGCACTCGTTTTCTATCTTCCCAGTAATATTTTGAAGCTTATAGAAAGATGACACGTTTACCCGCTCAATATTGCAGTCTCAATAGAATTTTATTGCTTACTGTCGGCTTATGGCCTTACCAACAATCTAAACTTACTCGATTTCAGTTCATTTTCTCGTATGTTATTCTGTTGGCGGGTGTTATATTTCAGGTAAAGTTAGAGTATAGTAACATTGTTGTATGATAAATTATCACATTTTAATCTTTCAATAGCAATGACAATTAATTATGCATGCATTTGATTTTTGTATGGTATATACATATATATATATACTATATATCGTTACTATTGATCATATGTATTGTATATGAAATTAAACTATTTATTTACAGCTAACACCATTAATAACATTTAAATGTACTTTGGAATTTGTTATCAAGGTGCTGTCTTCTGTATCTTTTTTTATAATGTTAATAATACAGTATAACGCATTCTGTCTTAACATTGAAGTTGTAAGTTGGTGTTACACAGAATCCGTCAAATAGAATTAACCTATCCATCGAATAAATTTTTATAGAAAGTACTATTTCTTGTGTGTGGTGTATACAAAAACAGTATAGAAAGTTGATAAACTGACAGGTGAAAAATTTACTGATGGAGCTTCAACATATACATAATAAATTAAAGGACAAAAATGAAATTGCTATTGTAGAAAAATATAGTTGTATCGCAAAACGTTACACGATGGCGCTTACGGGTAAGACATTATTTATTGAATTTTGCATGTAACCATATTTTCAATTTAATATCTATCAATAATTAAGTTGTCAAGTGAAGAGAAATCGATTTTAACATATTATAATATTTTTATACATACTCTTATATTGTATATATGACTTATTATATGAGTCTATTAAAGCACTTATCACGTGTGTGCACTTACGAAAAATGTCAAATGTGTTTAGTAATGGAATAAAATAAAAAAATAATTATCAATTTTGCAGAAAAATTTCGATTTTAATAAAATAAAAAATTATTTTGTAATATGTGCATATGGTATACCTTCATAAATCAATTTTATATACTAACGAGGGAATGTTTGGAGCTGTCCTTCACAAATTTTGATGGGCTTTGGATATGTTAATGTAGAGTAGCAAAAAATAACGGACACGCATTTTTTGTTGGCTTTGAAGCATGTTTAGGGGTTGAAAGAAATTCTATATATTTGATTAGGAGTGAATATCTCTGAAATCGTGAGGTATATGAAAAAATTTTTTAAACAAAAAGGCTATGGTATTAAGTAATCTCTGTAATCGTGTATTTAGATTTTTTAAATTATATTTTTGCAAAAATAAGAAAAGTAATTACAAGTGTTAAAAAATATAACATTAAAAAAAAATCTAAATACATTACCAGAGATTACTTAATATACTGTAACATTTTTGTATAAAACATTTTTTCATATACCTCACGGTTTCAGATATATTTACTCGTAATCAAATAAATATATGGAATTTCTTTCAAGGGGTCATTTCAACCCCTAAACGTGCTTCGAAATAAAAAAAACGTGTATGTTATTTTTCGCTACTTTACAACATATCCAAAACCCATCAAAATCGGTGAGAGACAGTTCCAAACGTTTCCTAAGAATTTACAATAAATAAATTTCTTTTTACTCCTTCTTAGCAGTTGGAATTTGCGGATTATTTAGTTTTGTTATAGCTCAAATTTGGTTAAATATAGCTGATGTTGATTTAGGAATGAACGCATCTGAACCATATTATTTTCTCGTTATGGAATATTTCATTGATCAAAAACAGTATGTTTATTTGATCCTGCTGCACATTAACATACTTATGTGCATTGGGGCGGTTATAATGGTGGGAATAGGCACAATGCTCATTACATATATTGAGCATGCTTGTGGAATGTTTAGAATTGCTAGGTACGAATGTGGATATAGGAATGTGACCATAATATGTAGTTTAAATTGTAATATAAAATTTGTCATCTTTATACAACATATTATATTAAAAAGAATTTGTGTGGAGCTGAGTTATTAGCAGAAAAATTATACTATTGTGAGTTGCTGTGTAATTAAAACACAAACATTTATAGCTATCGTATCGAGCATGCAATAAACATCAATATCCTACAAAATACGTTAAAAAATAAGATTTCGATGACTGATGGCATAATTTGTGCCGTGGACATTCATCGTCAAGCTATGAAGTTTGTATTTATACCAACAATATTCGTGCAATACATTTAGTAATATAATTTTTGTTCTTAAAGATTATCCAGGCATTTACTGTCCACATTCGAAATCATGATATTTTGTTTCACGGGATGTGTAGTCATTTGCTTTAGCCTCAATCTGTTTCAAGTAAGTTTTCGTGTAGTAATATATGAGAGTTGCAGCAAAAAAGCATCTGTAGATGCTATGAAAAAAATAACTCAAGAAATAGTACAAACATTCCCATTGTCATGAAACATGGTAATGTTATACAGGGTGTTTCAGAATTGCACGGCACTATTTTAGGGAAATATTTTCTAGAATTTTTTAATCGACTTTAACTGGCAATATTCAATCATCTTTCCGAAAAGAACGTTGAAAAACTGCGAGCCGACCAGATTTGTCAGATTCACACAGCACGTTTTTAGATCAAATCGAGACGATGAATTCGACCATGGATTTTGGTCAATTTAAATAGTTTTAATTTTTATTGCGAAAAATATTACCCCAGCCAGGGTTCGAACCTGGAACCTCCCGCATTCCGTTCGGGCGTCGTAACCAATTCGACTACCGGGGCATGTGGTAATATTTATCGCAATAACACATATTAAGATGACTTCTAAACAATAATAAGATAGAACACCGATATTTTTGTCAAAGGTGTGGGGGTGTGTGGGTATAATGACAAGTACATTATTTATTTCGCCAGTGATAATTAACAAGAATTTTTTAATCGACTTTAACTGGTAATATTCAATCATCTTTCCGAAAAGAACGTTGAAAAACTGCGAGCCGACCAGATTTGTCAGATTCACACAGCACGTTTTCAGATCAAATCGAGACGATGAATTCGACCATGGATTTTGGTCAATTTAAATAGTTTTAATTTTTATTGCAAAAAATATGAAAACGTGCTGTGTGAATCTGACAAATCTGGTCGGCTCGCAGTTTTTCAACGTTTTTTTTGGAAAGATGATTAAATATTGCCAGTTAAAGTCGATTAAAAAATTCTTGTTAATTATCACTGGTGAAATAAATAATGTACTTGTTATTATACCCACACTTTTGACAAAAATATCGGTGTTCCATCTTATTATTGTTTAGAAGTCATCTTAATATATGTTATTGCGATAAATATTACCACATGCCCCGGTAGTCGAATTGGTTACGACGCCCGAACGGAATGCGAGAGGTTCCAGGTTCGAATTCTGGCTGGGGTAATATTTTTCGCAATAAAAATTAAAACTATTTAAATTGACCAAAATCCATGGTCGAATTCATCGTCTCGATTTGATCTGAAAACGTGCTGTGTGAATCTGACAAATCTGGTCGGCTCGCAGTTTTTCAACGTTCTTTTCGGAAAGATGATTGAATATTGCCAGTTAAAGTCGATTAAAAAATTCTTGTTAATTATCACTGGCGAAATAAATAATGTACTTGTTAAATATTTTCTAGGCCAAAATGAACAAAAAAGTTTATATAAACATATGTCTTAAACTTATTTATTAGTAAGATATAAAGAGTAAAGATTATGTTTAACAGTAAAACATTTAAAGTATGTTTTTGAAGTGGCCGTTTTGTTGAATGCAGTGTTCAGCACCATGTTTCTCCGGCCATTACATGGCCACCATGATTGCCCGATCTAACGCCATTAAACTATTTTCTATGGGGTTGGATGAAGTCTTTAGTTTATTGTAGACCTATTGGGACGCAAGAAGAATTGAGAAATAGCATAATGGAAGTTGCAGCAACCATCAGGAATAATCCTGATATGTCATAAGAATGTTGAATGCTGCATTCAACAAAACAGCGGCCACTTAAAAAAAATACTCAAAATGTTTTATTGTTAAACATAATCTTTACTTTTTAATATCTTACTAATAAATAAGTTTAGGACATATGTTTATATAAACTTTTTTGTTCATTTTGACCTATAAAATATTTCTATAAAATAGTGTCGTGCAATTATGAAACACCCTGTATATCATTTATGCAAATTATCGTTCTCTAACCTGTTGAGGATTATTGTAAATCTACGTAATCTGAAACAACTTTCATATATTTATATAAAAATCAGACGTATTGGTACTTGTGTTTAAGGATGTATTTCCGATACAGTCCCTGCTAAAAGTTAAACTTTACATAAAAGAAGACTTTGCATGTATGTCAAACAACTCAAAATTTTTCATATGTTAAAAGGGATCACCGTTAACAGTTTAAGTAAGTTTTTTTGTTATTTAAATAATTAGTATTGTTTAAACAATTAAAAAAAAATTTTTTTTGCAAAAAATTTTGAAACTTAAAATACAATATCAATGATGTATGTTTTACACATAAAAAAGTTTTAGAAGTATCTGACTTTTTTATTTACATTAGAAGTAATTTACAGCAAAAATGTCGATTCTCCATAAGGGATAATGTTAATTTTATCAACTTTAAACTTAAATAACTCTTAAATCACTTTAAAATTTTACAGAAAACTTTTAATTTAATTTAGAAACATTTCACAGCTATTTCTGAATATATTTGAAATACCTCCAATACATCCTTAATTACAATAACTTTTAAACGGGTCAGACTATCGATCTGAAATTTAACACAGGTTTTTGGGATATATAAGTGCGCAATCTCTGTAAATTTCAGCTTGATCCCTCTATTTTGATTTAACGGATATACATCCTTAAAAAACAGGTACGTGTTCTATAGCAATTATCTGTTTCTGCGTAAATTACTAGAATAAATTATTTGTATATAGTCTTTATTATAAGAATGAAGAATACTTGTGTATATTATTCATAGGTTGATGTTTACTACGTACATACGCAGAACACTGATATAACTTCTATGAAATTTCTTAGCTTTTCCAGGTAGCATCATCTAAAAATAATGTCAAAGAATTTTTAACGCCATTTATATATGCTTCTACAAGCATCTTATACATGTTTCTGGCCAACTATGTCGGACAGAGTATAATCGACCACAATAATCACGTGTTCGTTACTGCGTAAGAGAAACATGCTTATTAAAGATAATGTACGAAAGTTCTCTTCTCAACGGTTACAGCAATAGATGCAGAAAGTTGATCCATTGCACTTTATATTGTCATCTTATAAGTTAAAATTAACTATAATAAAAAAATTCCTGTGTTAAGTTGGCGATTTGCTATCTATATTCAATCCCGTAGGTACAACGTTCAGTGGTACAGAACCCCTTTACATATACAAAGAATGATACTGTTCCTGTTGCAAAGAAGAGCTAAAGATTTTTCTTTAAATATTGGTGGAGTATTTGATGCATCCATAGAAGGTTTCGCCACGGTAATATTTTGTAGAATATTTTAGAATAGTAGCTTATACCTGGGTACACTAAAAGAGTATGTTTCTAACCGCAGCTAGTGAAGGCCTCGGTATCTTATTTTACTCTCATACATTCTACACGGTGACGAAATAAACATTAATTTATTATTACTATGATGAAGATATAGTTAATAAAGAAATGACGATATTTAAACTTACAAAATACATAGATTTATTTTTTTAAATATATAGTGCAGATAATTATTTTTCTGCTAAAAGAGAAGATTAAAGTTATTCAAATCAAGGTATTGGTATCACATGATGCTTAGCTATAATTGAAATATAAACAACGCATGTTTAAAAACTTTACATTGTCGTGAATTAACATTCTTTTCAATGCGCAATGTGTTACTAACATATTAAATCAAACGTTTCGTAATTAATTTATTATGTATTAATACTTATACATTCAGCGGTGAGTCATGTAGTGATACGGACGTGCTTTCTAACACGAGTTTTCTCGATCATCTCGATGTCCGCGATATTTATGCTTATTTGACGCGCAGACTTACAAATTACCAATGTAAAGTCTATAACTGTCACTTGAGAAGAGCCACAACCCATGGTCGAAACGTCGTGAATTTTTTAATAAATATGGCCAGTTGGGTTGATTATACCACAACTTTTTATTAATACTTATGTATATATTTAAGCAATAAGTTTTCGTGAATTAACGAATAATATATGTGCTAAAACATTAAGAAATAAAAAGGAACCTATTGTTAGTAGTGTATGACGTAATTATAGACAATGGGATAGCTGAAACATTAATTTACATAACATTTATTAAACATATGAATTGCGCCATCAATCGCAAATTTAAAATTTAAAAATGTATTGATCCAATAAAATTATTTTTATATTATGAGCTTTACTAGACAGATCCGACATCAAAAAAATTAAAGTTCTGAGATATTCCTCTCAAGAGCTAAGTGTATCCTGTGAATGGGTGAGGTGAAATGAAATTTCGTGCTAAAAGGGAAGAAATATGCCTGCGTGGCTTTCTTACGAGTAGCTCAATTTTATGATAAATATACATTTTTATCTTTAGTTATCTTTAGTGGTAAATCGACATCCGCTGTTTTCTGATAAATTGATTAAATTAAGGGAATTTGGATCTTCTAGCAAACTTTTGCCCAATCAACATTATAAATTATATAAAATTTGCGTTAAAATTTATATCTGAAGAAATAAAATATGGAGTATTCAATCTATCAGTGAAAAGAAGAGAGAAACGTACTCTCATCGATGTCTTCAGTCTTCGCAATAATACTTAATCTGATTATTTTTAAATTATAAGCTTTATCGAGTAGGTCCGACATCGATAGGATTACAGATGGCGATTTGTTCCTTTATTGGCGGAGGAGCTACACAAGTGTATCTTATATGAATACGTGCACAAGAATAAAATAGAGATATTGAAGAAGAAGGAATGTGCTTGCGTGACATTTGACATCTCAAAAAATTTCTTTTTTTATGGAAGAAAAACATGAATTTCTTTGAATATCAGCTCGATAGCTTTATTATAGACATTATTCAAAGAAATGATTCTAAAATATAACTAAGTTTATGATAACATAATGATATGATTGGTCATTATATAAATTACAGTATTTGCACTAAAATTTACACTAGAAGAAAGAATGTCCAGTCGATCGATGGAAAAAAGGGGGGATAAACGTAAGTTATAGACTTCTTCGCAATCACTCGCGTTCCGAACCTCATGAAGATATGATTCGCAAAGAAGATCAGTATTTTAGAGTAAATAGAATTTTACTGCTCACTATCGGCTTATGGCCATATCAACAATCCAACTTCACCAGATTACAACATATTTTCATCTCTGCTATATTAACAGCGTTTATTATATTTCAGGTAAGGAAATATAATATTGCAAATAATATATGATAACTACATTATTATGTAAGTTACGATATCAAACGGCAAGTTTTTATTAGATTTTTGTTTGCCTCACTCTGTGTTATATAACGATATTTGTATTACATATATTGTAACTATTATTTAAATAAAGTCAATTATTATATGAATAAAATTAAATAAAATTGTTTACTAACAGCTGACAGCATTTTTAACGTTAAGATTTACTTCGGAACTTTTCATGAAAATTTTGTCTGACACATCTTTCTTCGTTTTTCCTGTAATAAAATATTACACGTTCTGTTTTAACATCAAAGGTGTAAGTTAATCGTTTAAGAAATAGTCTTTTCGGACTTGTTAATTATTAAAATATTTTCTTTTTGATGTATATGCAAAAGTTGTTGGAATGACAGGTGAAGGATTTATTGATACAGCTTCAGGATATTTATAACAAACTAAAAAATAAAAATGAAATCGCTATCATAAAAAAATATGATTGCACTGCGAAATATTATACGGTTGTACTTACAAGTAAGACAACAGCTTTTACTGACTTTGGACATAATCATATTTATAACATAACATGTAAGCTATCAAGTAGAAAAAAAAAACAGTTTTAACAGATTATAGTATTTTAGTGTTGACATATACATAGATATACACATCCATACATACATACATACATACATACATACGCGCGTGTACGGAAAAGAAATATAAAGTTAGCTCAAAATTAAACGTCGACGTCATGGGCTGCCACAAACATAAATAGTTAATTCAATTTGATATTATTGGATCCAAATACTAAGATTATTAAAACAACTATATATCTGATGTTTTTATTCATTAAAGTTGATATGTTGCATCAATAAATTTTATTTCAATTACACTGATGCTGTTAATATAACATCATTTTTTTTCCGTATGCGCATATGTGTGCATGAGATTGCGTGCGTGCGTGCCTGCAGATGTGTCTATATTTTATGTGTGTGTATGTGTATGTGTTAGATGTAGGATATAATTGTGTTAGATATATTATAGCATTTTTCACGTAGGTATATGTGTTTGCGCAAATAACAAATGTGCTTACAAATAAAATTTAATAGAGGACTAACTATTAGTTACGAAATATTTATTAGATTTAATTTTAACTAGATCATGAAATGTATTGTTGTATGTCCAGTATACGCAAAACAATTTTTTTAATGTCATGCACTAGTAAATTAAATAATATTTTTTCTTCAACATTCTTTAGCACTTGGAGCTTGCGCCATGTTTGGTTCCGTTATGGTGCAAATTCCGTTATATATGGCTGATGTTAAGCCATCGACGAATGAATCTCGAGCATATCAATTTCTATTTACGATGGAGTATTTCATCGATCAAGAAAGGTATTTTTATTTGATTCTGTTGCACACCAACGCAGCTGTTGGCATTGGATTGTTTGCAGTAATAGCTATTGGTTCAATGATGATTGCATATGTTCAGCATACCTGTGGAATGTTTAGTGTTGCTAGGTACGAATACACAAATGGCCTTAATAACAAGAAATATAACTAGAAGTTTATATCTCTAAACAACATGTTAAATGAAAACTGTGTGGCGATGTTTTTGACTGAAAAATTGCGTCTTTCAATAAATTGCTGTATATATAATTACGATCTAAACATTTACAGCTATCGTATCGAGCATGCAATAAATATCAACATTTTACAAACAATTGCCACAAATAGAATTTTGATGGTCGAGGGCCTAATTTGTGCAATCGATATTCACCGGCAAGCTATGAAGTCTGTATCACTGTATCTACGATGACAATATTCATGCAATATTCACAATAATATTCTTTTGTTTTTGAAGATTGAACAAGCACTTTCTATCAACATTAGAGATAATGCTTTTTTGTTTAACAGCATGCAGTATGATTTCTTTAAGCCTAAACTTGTTTCAAGTAAGTTACCTAAACCGTGCAATAATGTATAAAAGCTACTCCAAAATGATTAGTAATATTGCTCAATAAATGACAAAAATCAACAAGGCAGACATGTCAGAATTACAAGCCGTTAATAATATCTTTATTATAAATGATATACACATAACTGATGAATGCAACATTTAAAATACTAAATGAAATGAGAAGAAAAATAACGAATAAAATATGCACTTTATCGCAAAAAGCACAGAAATGTTGCAGGTATATAATATATTTTTACGCCCGCGCTGAGAGACGGCCCTTTAATTCCGAGCTGAAGCGAGCGGCATTCCTGAGAAGTCGCGAAGTGTTCCCTTGACAACGGGCCGCTGTAGTATAACAGAGCCTTGGAGATTTCAAGCCCAACTCTGATTCGGTTCTGACGTGCTTTTCTGTATTCTCTCTTAATAAAAAGATTCCTTATCAAGTGATCGAGTTATTTCCGCGAGAGGGCGAGTGCGAGTGAGTGTGTGTGAGTGCCAGCCGAGAAGCCACGGACGCTACGCCGGCTCGGGCGTAACAATATTTATGCAAGTTCGCGAAATTTTTATTGGCAAATTTAATAAGCAATATTGCGAATAGACGTACTCGTGAAACAACTTTCACAGCTATGTTAAAATAGAATGTATTCTCATTGGAACTCGTGTTTAATTAGCGTTTTACAGTAATACCTCTTATCTGTATAAATCACTTGTTGTCTTTGCTCTAAGAATAAAGGAAATTTATTGTGTAGTCGTTGGTGGACATATGTATATGTTTTGGAATCTAATAATTCCTATGAAACGTGTTTTTTCACTTTTTCAGATAGTATCATCTGAAAATGATATCACAAAACTTCTATTGCCATTTGTATGTGTGTTAACAATTATTATATATATGTTTCTAGCCAATCTAATGGCACAGTTTGTAATTGACCATAATAATCACATATTCACTACTGCGTAAGAAATATTTATATGATATAGAACGTATTATAGAGATTCTTTCTTCATTGGCGGTATAACCAATAAATGTAGAAGTTGACTTAATGCAGAAAAAATTAGCTTCTAATTGTAAGCGCAGCAGACTAATAAATAAATTTTTATCTTAAGTTAGCAAATCATATTCATTTTTGTAGATACAATATTCAGTGGTATAAAACTCCTGTACATATACAGAGAATGATATTATTCTTGTTGCAAAGAGAAACAAGAAAATTTACTATAAATATATGTGGATTATTTGATGGATCCATGGAGTGTTTCGCTTGGGTAATATAATGTATAATTTTTTGGCAGTAGATTACACATGATTTTAATAAAAAAGAATGTTTATAATTGCAGATGGTGAAGGCGTCAATATCTTATTTCACTGTTATATGTTCTACACGGTCATAAAACATATACGAATTTAATAACACCATGGTGTAACACATCAGTTGATGGATAAATGTATTTACGCTTAAAAAATAAATAGATATATCTTTAAAAATATAAAGTAAATAAATATTTCTCTGTTAAAATAGAAGATCAAATTGAAGTATTCAGTACTTCAAGTTCTTCCAGTGCATCAAAATCGATCATTGCACTAGCTACAGCTCACATATAAGCTGCACATATGTATTTAAATATTTTCCATTGCCTTTACGTATGATTTTTTCCGCGCAATTTGTTATTAACACATTACATATATTATTCTAAGAGTATGTTTATAACCGCAGCTAGTGAAGGCCTCGGTATCTTATTTTACTCTCATACATTCTACACGGTGACGAATAACATTAATTTATTATTACTATGATGAAGATATAGTTAATAAAGAAACGACGATAACTTAGAAAATACGTAGATTTATTTTTTTAAATATATAGTGCAGATAATTATTTTTCTGCTAAAAGAGAAGATTAAAGTTATTCAAATCATGGTATTGGTATCACATGATGCTTAGCTATAATTGAAATATAAACAACGCATGTTTAAATACTTTATATTGTCGTGAATTAACATTCTTTTCAATGCGCAATGTGTTACTAACATATTAAATTAAACGTTTCGTAATTAATTTATTACGTATTAATACTTATGTATATATTTAAGCAATAAATTTTCGTGAATTAACGAATAATATATGTGCTAAAACATTAAGAAATAAAAAGGAACCTATTGTTAGTAGTGTATGACGTAATTATAGACAATGGGATAGCTGACACATTAATTTACAAAACATTTATTAAACATATGAATTGCGCCATCAATCGCAAATTTAAAATTTAAAAATGTATTGATCCAATAAAATTATTTTTATATTATGAGCTTTACTAGACAAATCCGACATCAAAAAAATTAAAGTTCTGAAACATTCCTCTCAAGAGCTAAGTGTATCCTGTGAATGGGTGAGGTAAAATGAAATTTCATGCTGAAAGGGAAGAAATATGCCTGCGTGGCTTTCTTACGAGTAGCTCAATTTTATGAGAAAAATACATTTTTATCTTTAGTTATCTTTAGTGGTAAATCGACATCCGCTGTTTTCTGAGAAATTGATTAAATTAAGGGAATTTGGATCTTCTAGCAAACTTTTGCCCAATCAACATTATAAATTATATAAAATTTGCGTTAAAATTTATATCTGAAAAAATAAAATATGGAGTATTCAATCCATCAGTGAAAAGAAGAGAGAAACGTACTCTCATCGATGTCTTCAGTCTTCGCAATAATACTTAATCTGATTATTTTTAATTTATAAGCTTTATCGAGTAGGTCCGACATCGATAGGATTACAGATGGCGATTTGTTCCTTTATTGGCGGAGGAGCTACACAAGTGTATCTTATATGAATGCGTGCACAAGAATAAAATAGAGATATTGAAAAAGAGGGAATGTGCTTGCGTGACATTTGACATCTCAAAAAATTTCCTTTTTTTATGGAAGAAAAACATGAATTTCTTTGAATATCAGCTAGATAGCTTTATTATAGACATTATTCAAAGAAATGATTCTAAAATATAACTAAGTTTATGATAACATAATGATATGATTGGTCATTATATAAATTACAGTATTTGCACTAAAATTTACACTAGAAGAAAGAATGTCCAGTCGATCGATGGAGAAAAGGGGGGATAAACGTACGTTATAGACTTCTTCGCAATCACTCGCGTTTCGAACCTCATGAAGATATGATTCGCAAAGAAGATCAGTATTTTAGAGTAAATAGAATTTTACTGCTCACTATCGGCTTATGGCCATATCAACAATCCAACTTCACCAGATTACAACATATTTTCATCTCTGCTATATTAACAGCGTTTATTATATTTCAGGTAAGGAAATATAATATTTCAAATAATATATGATAAGCAAATTTAAAGTACGACCGTATATAAGATAATAATCAATAATTAAAGAAAACGCCATAATCGGTCGAGACTGGATATTGGTTGTCCAATAAAATTATTCGTGAATTTTTAAGTACAAATCATCACTCTAGTAAACCACGCGCCGTTACTTACGGACGTAAACGTAGCCACAACTAAAGCTAGAAAGAGTACCTATTCTCACACAATTAAATTGAAAATTAATTTAATTGTCCACTAACACTCGTTAGTATATTCGAAAAAGGACGGGATATGTATAGAAGGATATAAGATAATAAAGAAAATGTTGCGAAAAATAACACCCCAGCCAGGATTCGAACCTGGACCTCCCTGCTTTCCAGGCGGGCGTCTCACCTATTCGACCACTGAGGCATGTGGTGATATTTATCGCAACAAACTATTTAACTGAGGAAGAACGTCTTTTTCCGGCGACGTATATAACAATAAGCAAATTTAATGTACTTAAAAATTCACGAATAATTTTATTGGACAACCAATATCCAGTCCCGACCGATTATGGCGTTTCCTTTAATTATTGATTATTATAATATATGATAACTACATTATTATGTAAGTTACGATATCAAACGGCAAGTTCTTATTAGATTTTTGTTTGTCTAACTGTGTGTTATATAACGATATTTGTATTACATATATTGCAACTATTATTTAAATAAAGTCAATTATTATTTGTGAATAAAATTAAATAAAATTGTTTACTAACAGCTGACAGTATTTTTAACGTTAAGATGTACTTTGGAACTCTTCATGAAGGTTTTGTCTTACACGACTTTCTTGGTTTTGCCTGTAATAAAATATTACACGTTCTGTTTTAACATCAAAGGTGTAAGTTAATCGTTTATGAAATAGCCTTTTCTGATTTGTTAATTATTAAAATATTAAAATATTTGCTTTAATGTATGCAAAAGTTGTTGGAATGACAGGTGAAGGATTTATTGATACAGCTTCAGGACATCTATAACAAACTAAAAAATAAAAATGAAATTGCTATCATAAGAAAATATGACCGCATTGCAAAATGTTATACAGTTGTACTTACAAGTAAGACAACTTTTACTGACTTTGGACATAATCATATTTATAACATAAATATGTAAGCTATCAAGTAGAAAAAAAGCAATTTTGCCAGATTATAGTATTTTATTGTTGACGTATACACATACATACACACATAGGTGCGTGCGCGCGAGCGCATATGTGTGCAGAGGAGTAAGCTTGCGTGTGTGTATGCGTGCGTGTGTGCGTGCCTGCAGATGCGTCTACATTATATGTATGTATGTATGTACTTATATATTTTATATATATAATTCTATTATAGCATTTGTTACGTATACATATGTACATGTGTTTGCGATAAATAACAAATGTGCTTACAAATAAAATTTAAAAAAGGACTAATTATTAATTACGCAGTATTTATTAAATTTAAAAGAGGACTAACTATTAGTTGCGCAGTATTTATTTAATTTTAAGTGGATTATGAAATGTATTACATGTTGTATGTCCAGTATACGTAAAACAATTTTTTAAATGTCACGCACTAGTAAATTAAATAATATTTTTTCTTCAACATTCTTTAGCACTTGGAGCTTGCAGTATGTTTGGTTCCGTTATGGTGCAAATTCCATTAAATATGGCTGATATTGATTCATCGACGAATGAATCTCGAGCATATCAATTTCTATTTACGATGGAGTACTTCATCGATCAAGAAAGGTATTTTTATTTGATTCTGTTGCACACCAACGCAGCTGTTGGCATTGGATTGTTTGCAGTAATAGCTATTGGTTCAATGATGATTGCATATATTCAGCATACCTGTGGAATGTTTAGTGTTGCTAGGTACGAATACACAAATGGCCTTAATAACAAGAAATGTAACGAAGTTTATATCTCTAAACAACATATTTAAACAGTGTAGCGATGCTTTTGACTAAAAAATTACGTCTTTCAATGAATTGTATA
This sequence comes from Leptothorax acervorum, assembly GCA_035220615.1. NCBI lineage: Eukaryota > Metazoa > Arthropoda > Insecta > Hymenoptera > Formicidae > Leptothorax > Leptothorax acervorum. Next base: position 772,287 of record JASTWQ010000059.1, read on the forward strand.
ATTACTAGACATCGGATTTTTCATATGCAGATTAGTGGAAAAGAGCAATTAATAACTAAGATTGTGTTATTTATAACATCCAACATATTTATAACTAACATATGTTGCAGTATAAATATGTTGGATATTATAAATAATATAATCTTAGTTATTAATCTGCAGATGAAAAATCCGATGTCTAATAATTACGATCTAAACATTTACAGTTATCGAATTAAGCATGCAATAAATATCAACATTTTACAAACCATTGCGCCAAAAAATAAAATTTTCATGATCGAGGGCATAATTTGTGCCATCGATATTCACCGGCAAGCTATGAAGTCTGTATCTAGGTACCATGACAATATTTTTGCAATATTCATAATAATATTCTTTTGTTTTTGAAGATTGACCAAGCACTTTCTATCAATATTAGAGATAATGATATTTTGTTTAACAGTATGCGGTGTGATTTCTTTGAGCCTAAACTTGTTTCAAGTAAGTTATTACCTATACTGTGCAATAATGTATAAAAGCAGAAAATATTAGTAATATTGCTCAGTAAATGACAAAGATTAACAAGGCAGACATGTTAGAATTATATAAGCCGTTAATAATATCTTCATTATAAATAATATAGATACACATGCCTAGTGAATGCAACATTTTAAATACTAAATGGCATGAGAAGAAAAATAATGAATAGTGTATGCACTTTATCGCAAAAAATGCAGAAATGTTGAAAGTATTTATATAATATATTTATTCGCGAAATTTTTATTGACAAACTTAATGAGCTATATTGCGCATATGCGTAATTGTAAAACGACTTTAAAAACTATGTATGTCATAGTAGAATGTATTCTCATTGGAACTCGTGTTTAATTAGCGTTTTACAGCAATACCTCTTATCTGATATGTATAAATCAATTGTTATCTTTGCTCTATGAATGAAGAAAACTTATTGTGTAGTCGTTGATGGACAAACCAACGACTATATGTTTTGGAGCCTAATAATTTCTATGAAACGTGTTTTTTTACTTTTTCAGATAGTATCATCTAATAATGATATAAAAAAACTTCTATTGCCATTGTTATGTGTGCCAACAATTATTATATATATGTTTTTAGCTAATTTAATGGGACAGATTGTAATAGACCACAATAATAACGTATTTACCACTGCGTAAGAAATATTTATATGATAAAGAATGTATAGAGATTCTTTCTTCAGTGGTGGTAACAATAAATGTAGAAGTTGACATAATGCAGAAAAAATTAGTTTCTACTTGTAAGCGCAGTAAACTAATAAATAAATTTTTATCTCAAGTTAGCAAATCATATTCACTTTTGTAGGTACAATGTTCAGTGGTATAAAACTCCTTTACATATACAGAGAATGATATTATTTTTGTTGCAAAGAGAAACCAAAAAATTTACTATAAATATATGTGGACTATTTGATGGATCCATGGAGTGTTTCGCTTGGGTAATATAATGTATAATTTTTCAACAGTAGATTACACATTAGTTTAATAAAAAAGAATGTTCATAATTGCAGATGGTGAAGGCTTCAATATCTTATTTCACTGTTATATGTTCTACACGGTCATAAAACATATATAGATACAAATTTAAACACCATGGTGTAACATATCAGTTGATGGATGAATGTATTTACGCTTAGAAAATAAATAGATATATCTTTGAACATATAACGTAGCTAAATATTTCTCTGCTAAAATAGAAGATCAAATTGAAGTATTCAGTACTTCAAGTTCTTCCAGTGCATCAAAATCGATCATTGTACTAGCTACAGTTCACATATAAGCTGCACATATTTAAATATTTTCCATTGTTTTTACGTAAGATTTTTTCCACGCGCAATTTGTTATTAACACATTACATATATTATTCTAAATTAATTTATTTTGTATTAACATTTACATAAATGTTTAAATGTATAGTTTTTGTTAAGTAACATATGTTGAAAAATTAAGAAAAATAAAAAGGAACGAGTATTGCCAGTAGTAAATAATATAATTATAGATAATTATACAGCTAACACATTCATATATTTAACATTTGTTAAAAATATTAATCGCGCCGATTGCTAGTTTAAAATTTATAAATATGTATATTTATTTAACAAAATTATTTTCAAATTATGAACTTTACCAGATAGATCCGGTGTCGAAAACATAAAAGCTATAAAATATTCCTCTGGAGAACTAAGTGTATCTTTATGAGTGCGTGCACTAGAAGTTTCGGCGCTGAGAAAGAGGAAGTGCGCCTGCGTGGTTTTTCTTAAAGTAGCTCAATACATGAGAAAAATACGTCTGTCGAATAAGTCGAATTACACTCGTTAGTGTCAAATCGATCGCATAAAAATATTTATATAATGAGTAATTGTTTGAATGAAAATACAATCAATCTTATGGCAAACTTTTATACAAATAGGCGTTATAAATTATGGAATTTGCATTGGTATGCACAAGGTAAAAGATATGAAATATTTAATCGACCAGTGTAAAAGAAATAAGTGCACTCGTCTTCTATCTTCCGAGTAATATTTTTGAGCTTACAGAACAATTGTCTGTGATTGCTAGAGAAAACGATTCAAGTTATTTAAATCAAAATGTTTGTACTTCAGGTTTTTACATGTGTCAAAATCGCACATTTTTACTAGCTGCAATTCGAGTATAAATAGTGTGTAAACATTTAAATATTTTTTTATATCGTCTTTGAATAATAATTTTCTTACGAGAAATTTGTTACTAACGTATTGAATATTACTGTATGCTTACATAATTTCTTTGTACGTACAGTTATACAATGAATAATTAGAGCTTTTTGTAATAAATAATCTGGATATGGGAAGCAACGAAAATGTAAAAAGGATAAACATATTACCATTAAACAGCAATATCGCTAGCGTAGGATATTAGCGATAACTAAAAATAACAATAATCAATGTTTTCTAAAAATATTAATCAGGTTAATCAATTAAAAATTTAAGTGTATCGTATATTTACCTAATATGATTATTTTTTAATGATAAGCTTTACCAAGTATGTCCGACATCGATAGGATTACAGATGGCGATTGTTGGTTTGGCAGAGGAGCTATACAAGTGTATTTTACGAATGCGTCCATGAGAGTGAAATAGCCGGTATTAAGAAAAAGGGAATGCGCCTGCGTGACTTTCGATTTTTCATAAAAGCCTTTCTTTTTAATAGAAAAAGTAATACAATAAATTTTCTCGGATGTCAGGTGGATAGCTTTATTACAGACATACATATAGTTCGAAGAAATGCTTCTATAAGTTATAAGTATGTATCTGATGACATATAATCATTTGGCCCATTATATAATTTACGTTATTTGCACTAAAATTTACACTAGAAGACCAGAATGTTTAGTCGATCGATGGAGAAAAGGGGGGATAAACGGACGTTATAGACTTCTTCGCAATCACTCGCGTTCCGAACCTTGTGAAGATATGATCCGCAAAGAAGATCAGTATTTTAGAGTAAATAGAATTTTACTGCTCGCTATCGGCTTATGGCCCTATCAACAATCCAACTTCACTACATTTCAATATATTTTCATTTCTGCTATATTGACAGCGTTTATTGTATTTCAGGTAAGAAAATATCATAATATTGCAAATCATGATATTACATCATTAGGTAAGTTATCAAACGGTAAGTTGTTATTATATTGTTATTTGTCTCATTCTTATTCATTGATATTTGTATTAAATATATTGCAACTGTTATTAATCAAATGTATAAGTAAAATTAAATAGAAATTGTCTATTAACAGCTGACAACGTTTCTGACATTAAATTGTACTTCGGAACTTCTCATGAAGGTTTTGTCTTCCGTATCTTTCTTCACTATTTTTATAATAAAGTATAACATGTTCCGTTTTCACATCGAACGTGTAAGTCAATCGCTTACGATGTTTTCGTTAAACGGGATAATCCTCCCCGTCTAGCGAACTTTTAAATCAAAACATTTGCTTTGATATATATGTACAAAAGTTGCTGCAATAACAGGTGAAGGATTTATTGATGCAGTTTCAGCACGTACATAATGGATTAAAGGATAAAAATGAAATCGCTATCATAAAGAAATATGACTGCATTGCGAAACGTTATACGATTACACTTACAAGTAAGACAACTTTTATTGATTTTGAATATAATCATCATTGTCAATATGATATGTAAACTATCAAGAACTATTCTTCCGAAAACGCTCATGCTCCGATTTAAGTCAATGTTTGTAAACTGCAGGTTCCTTTTAGATACAAAAGACGTATACCAAAAGGATTTTTTGCGACTTAAAAGTAAAACAACTTTTTTCAACATTTTTCATGTTTTCTTTTTTTATGTCTTTCATATTTTTTACATTTTTGTCAGTTATTAAAAAACATATTTGTACAAATTCCGCCATTAGCCAACTAACTCATTGTCAGTAGGTAGTAAGAACCATAGCAGCTCGCGAGAGATGTAAACAACACACATATATAATTGGTAATCAAAGTTATAACCGTGACTATATACATACGTCAGGATAAATTCTTTTGGTATATACGTCTTTTGTATCTAAAAAGGAATTTGTTTACAAACTTTGACCTAAATCGGAACATGAGCGTTTTCCGAAGTTTCGCTCATAAGTCTATTAAAGCATTTGTCACCTATATACATTTGTGATAAATAGCAAAAGTGTTTATATTATAGCAAATTGAAAAGAGAATTGGCTACGAGGGTCACTCAAATATAAACCGGAATTTTTGTGTAGCAGCCGAACATGCGAACGTGCCCTGTCGCGACGGTGTGGGAAAGTCAATGAGCGTATCTACCGTCTAAACTCGCTTAGCGAACAGTTCGTTTCGCCGCGTGATCATCCTCTTAGTATAGCTAACATGATGTCCTCCCCGCAGAGAGGATTGATTCGCACAATTCTTTGGGCCTAACAAACCCACGGACTCGAGTTCAATACTGCGGACACACACACACACACACTCATTTACACACATTTCCGAGTCTGCATTCTTTATACATATACTTCATATCTGATTAGTGAGGTGTTATCTGACTTTTGCATTTTAACGATTTTAACGAGAAGATGCTGACCATATCGAGCCCGTTGGGGGATCGGGTGACATAAAAATAAGAAGAAGAGAAGCTATAACACGATGAGCGAGCAAGAAATATCTAATATCATCGTTGCGCAACGCATTATTATTAATTTTTTTAACAAACGAGAAGGCTAGACAAAGCAAAATTTTGCAAATATTACGCGCGCGGTTCGGGAATGAGCAGTTATCACAGTCGCAAGTGTTTGCGTAACATAATAAGTCGTTCTCTGGTGACCGTAAAAGTGTACAAAATTTGATTTATCAGCGTCGACTGAAAACCAGCATAACTCCCAAAAAAATTCATGACTTTACTGAAAGTGACCAGTAGGATAACGTAATGGATCGATTAGTGGAAAAACTGGGATAAGTCATGGCAGTGTGCAATCCACAACGCTACGTCCCATACCACCGCTATAACCCAAGAGAAACTAGCGCAACTGCACTGGGCCACTGTTGAACATTCCCCTTACAACCCTAATTTGTCACCATCATCTGTTTGGATCGCTGAAGAAAGAGTTAAGAAAACAACGGTTTTCAAACGACGAAGAGGTGAAAGAATTTGTGTGCAATTGGCTTCGGACACGCCTCACTACTTATGAAATCGGAATAAAAAAACTGCCAATCCGCTGGCAAAATTGCGCGTAGATGTTAGTGAAAACTACGTAGAAAAATGACGCGTTTACTTTGGAAATAAATTAAATGATATATTAGTTTTGAAAAAATTCCGGTTTATATTTGACTGGTCCTCGTATCAGTATCGCAGGATTCGATTTTTTCCGAATTAAAAAACGTTTCGTGAAGTACGAGCGATAAACATAAAGTAATTTCATAATGTTATACACAAGTAATTTAAGTAATAATTTCTTTCTAACGTTTTTTAGCATTTGGAATTTGTGCAATATCTCTTAGTATTATATTTCAATTTTGGACAAATATGGCTGATGTTGATTTACCGACAAACGTATCTCGATCATACCATTTGCTCTTTAAGCTGGAGTACTTCATCGATCAAGAAAAGTATTTTTATTTGATTTTGTTGCACATCAACGCAGCTATTTGCGTTGGGATGGCAGTAATGTTAGGAACAGGTACAATGTTCATTGCGTGTATTCAGCATACCTGTGGAATGTTTAGAATTGCTAGGTACGAACAGAGAAATAATCATAAAAATATGAAATGTATATAACTAGAAATTTATATCTCTAAACAACATATTAAAAAACGTTTGTGTAGAGATGCTTTTAATTGAAAACATGCGTTATTCAATAAATTATGACACAAACATTTACAGTTATCGTATCGAGCATGCAATAAATATCAACATTCGACAAAATATTACGCTGCAGAATGAGATTTTGATGACCGAGGGCACAATTTGTGCCGTCGACATTCATCGGCAAGCTATAAAGTTTGTATCTATGACGACAATATTCACTCAATAATCACAATAATATTTTTTTGTTTTTAAAGATTGAACAAGCACTTAATGTCAGTATTGGAGATAATGTTTTTTTGTTTAATAGCGTGTTGTGTGACTTGTTTAAGCCTCAACTTGTTTCAAGTAAGTCATATGGTATAATTATGTATAAAAATTATTCTCTCCGAAATTATTTGCAATGTTGCTCACAATCAGTAAGTATGGCAAGAATCAATACAGCTGATATAGGTACTAGAATTATGAATCACCAATAAAAGCTATTATAAATGACATACAAATGACGAATGGAACAGTAGTTTAGATACCTACTATCCCTGCGTTCGTTTATTCCAATTGGGAGCTATTGGGAAAATAAAATCTATAATACACGTTACGTGTATTACATATTTTGTTTTCCCAATAGCTCTCAATGGGAATAAACATACGCAGGGCTTAATATAAATAACAAAAGAAGAAAAAACGAAAACGCGCCTTCTGTCGCAAAAACGCAAAAATGTTTTAGATATATAATGTTTGTGCAAGTTGGCCGAATTTTTATTGATAAACTTAATATACAATATTGCAAATAGACGTAATCTTGAAACAACATTCACAGATCTATGTTAAAATAGGATACATTCTCATTTTCGTACTTGTGTTTAATAAGCGCTTTATATAGCAATGTATCTTATCGGTATAAATCACTTGTAATCCTAGCTTTAAAAATGAAGAAAACTTTTTGCATAGTATGTATATGTTAATAGAAATAGTATACTATGGAGACTAATTTTTTTTTATTTTCATGATAAAATATATTTTTAACAACACCTGCACAGAAAGTTTGACTTTCCCTCCCTATAGAGCGGGACGAAAGTGGCCAATTTCACGCGAGCGGGAGGGAAAGTATCATTCCCTCCCGCCGGGAGGAAATAAATACTTTTCCTTCCGCTAAGCAGGGAGGGAAAGTAAAATAACAGGTCTAACTCTGTTTACGAGCGCGTCTAGCTCTATTCTGTAACTTTAACGACAGTATTGTTATCGTTACAAGGTATATTATCGTTGCGCAGCTTTTTTACCATACAATAAACTTGCCCCGTATGGCGGTATATATAATTTTATTTTATTCAAATTTCGCTCTACAGGCATTAAAAGGTCGATCATTTCCGTAAAGGTGTTGTGAAAAATGTCGTGTGCACCACGGAAAGAAAGCTTTTTCAGACTCGTGTGATTGCCGTTCTCGCCTTTGGCTCGGGCGGCAAACCTTCACACTCGTCTGAAAAACATCGCTTTCTTCCCTAGGTGCACAATATACTATTCTCACTTTTTCAGATAGCTTCATTTGAAAAAGACGACAAGAATTTTTTAGTGCCATTTATATGTGCGTTAACATGTATCGTATATATGTTTTTATCCAATCTTATGGGGCAGATTGTAATTGATCACAATAATAACGTATTCACTACTGCGTAAGAAATATTCTTATGATAGAGAACGTATAGAGGTTATTCCTTTAGTAATTGTAACATTAAATGTAGAAATTTATTTGTTGCAGAAAGTAGCTTAAAGTAATAAATTAATTAATAAAAGAATTCGTATCTCAAGTTAGTATTTCATGTTTAATTTCATAGATATAACGCTCAATGGTACAGAACTCCCTTACATATACAGAGAATGATATTATTCATGTTGCAAATAGGAATCAAAGAATTTTGTTTAAATATCGGTGGAGTATTTGATGCATCCATAGAAGGTTTTGCAACGGTAATATTTTGTAAAATATTTTACATTTTAGAATAGTAGCTGACATATGGATACAATAAAAAAGAATGTTTATAATTGCAGTTAGTAAAGGCCTCGATATCTTATTTCACTGTCATATATTCTACACGATAATGAAATAAATACAAATTTAACTACACCATGGTGAGGATGTGATTAGAAAAGTTTACGCTTTTTTACAACAATACTTACGCTTAAAAAATAAAAAAACTAATTTTTTTCTAGTATGCAAGATAACTTGATATTTTATTACTAAAAAAGAAGATTAAAATATTTAAAACAAAATATTGATATTTCAGGTTTTTGTAAGGAATCGAACAGACATTTGTGTACTAGTTGTAATTCAAATATAGACAGTGTATAAATATTTATGTATTTTTCTTCGCCTTTAATTAATAATTTTCTTACATGCAATTTGTCACTAACATGTTGAACATTATGCTTTTACACAATGTATGTTGTATCTACAGTTATGTAAATTATATAATTAAGTTTAGAGTTTTCTGTAATAAATCATTATATGGGAAACAAATAAAAAAGTAAATAAGATAAATAATATTGGGCGCAATAACAATATTGCTAGTAAATAATACTACTAGCGATACTCATAAATAAATAATACAATTAAAATTTATGTTTGTTAAAGATATTTATCAGATTAATCACTTTAAAAGAGTAATTTTTAAGAGTATCGCGTAATTGTTTAACCAGATTATTTTTAAATTATGAGCTTCACCATAAAATACTCCCGAACATCCCCGACATCGAAACCGATTATATGTAGATAGAGAATGCTTCCTCTGGCAGAGGAGGTACGCAAGTGTATCTTATGAATGCGTGTATAAGAAAATGAAGTAGAGATATTGAAAAAGAGGGAATGTGCTTGCGTGACATTTGACATCTCAAAAAACTTCCTTTTTTTATGGAAGAAAAACATGAATTTCTTTGAATGTCAGCTATATAACTTTATTATAGATCATTTAAAGAAATGATTCTAAAATATAACTAAGTTTATGTGACGACATAATGATTTAATCGACCATTATGTAAATTACAGTATTTGCACTGAAATTTACACTAGAAGAAAGAACGTCCAGTCGATCGATGGAGAAAAGGGGGGATAAACGCACGTTATAGACTTCTTCGCAATCATTCGCGTTCCAAACCTCATGAGGATATGATCCGCAAAGGAGATCAGTATTTTAGAGTAAATAGAATTTTACTGCTCAGTATCGGCTTATGGCCATATCAACAATCCAACTTCACCAGAATACAACATATTTTCATCTCAGCTATATTAACAGCGTTTATTATATTTCAGGTAAGAAAATATCATAATATTGCAAATAATATATGATAACTACATTTTTATGTAAGTTATCAAACGCCAAGTTCTTATTATATTTTTGTTTGTCTCACTCTGCGTTATATAACAATATTTGTATTACATATATTGTAATTATTATTTAAATAAAGTCAATTATTATGTGAATAAAATTAAATAAAATTGTTTACTAACAGCTGACAGCATTTTTAACGTTAAGATGTACTTTGGAACTCTTCATGAAGGTTTTGTCTTACACGTCTTTCTTTGTTATTTATGTAATAAAATATTACACGTTCTGTTTTAACATCAAAGGTGTAAGTTAATCGTTTATGAAATAGCCTTTTCTGATTTGTTATTTATTAAAATATTAAAATATTTGCTTTAATGTATGCAAAAGTTGTTGGAATGATAGGTAAAGGATTTATTGATGCAGCTTCAGCACATACATAACGAACTAAAAAATAAAAATGAAATCGCTATCATAAGAAAATATGACCGCATTGCAAAATGTTATACAGTTGTACTTACAAGTAAGACAACTTTTACTGACTTTAGACTTAATCATATTTATAACATAAATATGTAAGCTATCAAGTAGAAAAAAAAATTTTGTATAGTCTTATAGTATTTTAGTGATGACGTATATACATACACACATATGCGCACGCGCGAGCGCATATGTGTGCATGGGGTAAAATTGCTGTTTAAGGGATCCATCTCCAATGATCTTGTCCTTGACATATGTTGTCAAGGGTATCACCCTGAGTAACGTACAAAAGGTTTTATCCTTCGCTTGTTGTTTAAAAGTTATTAACAAAAAAATTTAAATGAAATATACGTAATTTTCGAACATCGTGTATAAGAATAGTGAGTTTGTATGTTGATCTACTGTAGGACATCATACTCTGAGAGAATTAATCAATTTTATATAATAATGTAAAAAAAAAAAAATTTTTTTTAAATTATACCGGCACCACTTTCAATTTTCTTTAAATTTACTTAAAATTACACATGTAGGCGGGGGAGGGGCAACGCCCCTCCCTCGCAAGCAGAGGTGGATGGGAATAAGAGCTGCGCCCACACGTGTACTGTCTATACACGCATATATCAACAAATTACTTCCCTTAGCACTGACACAAACTGTTACATTTCTTAAACTTTTTTGTTAATAACGTTACTCAGGGTGATTATACCCTTGACAAGGTCATTGGAGGTGAGTCCCCTAAACAGCAGTTTTACCCGGTATACGTAGAACAATTTTTTAAATGTTATGCACTAGTAAATTGAATAATATTTTCTTTTCAACATTCTTTAGCACTTGGAGCTTGCGGCATGTTTGTTTACGTTATGGCGCAAATTTCGTTAAATATGGCTGATGTTGATCCATCGACGAATGAATCTCGATCACATCAATTTCTATTTACGATGGAGTATTTCATCGATCAAGAAAAGTATTTTTATTTAATTCTGTTGCACACCAACGCAGCTGTTTGCATTGGATTGTTTGCATTAATAGCAATTGGTTCAATAATGATTGCATATGTTCAGCATACCTGTGGAATGTTCAGTATTGCTAGGTACGAATACACAAATGGCCTTAAGAAATGTAAGAAATGTAGAAGTTTATATCTCTAAACAACATATTAAATGAAAACTGTGTAACGATGTTTTTGACTGAAAAATTGTGTCTTTCAATGAATTGCTGTATAATTACGATCTAAACACTTACAGTTATCGTATCGAGCATGCAATAAATATCAACATTTTACAAACTATTACGCCGATAAATAAAATTTTGATGATCGAGGGTATAATTTGTGCCGTCAATATTCATCAGCAAGCTATGAAGTCTGTATATATCTGATATACGATGTACATCTGATATACTATCTGTATACGATGACAATATTTATGTAATATTCATAATAATATTTTTTTATTTTTGAAGATTAACCAAACACTTAATGTCAATATTAGATATAATGATGTTTTGTTTAATAATATGTGGTGTGACTTCTTTGAGCCTTAACTTGTTTCAAGTAAGTTACATGTACCATATAATTATATATAAAAGCTAGGTAATCCGAAATTATTAGTAATATTGCTCAATAAATGAATAATATCAACAAGGCAAATATGTCAGAATTATAAACCGTTAATAATAGTAGAGGAAGTGCACCAAATGTGGGCCCCCATTTTGTTTTTGCCTTATACAAAAGAAACCATAAAGCCAAAAAAAATCACTAAAGCTGGAAATAGTACTTTATTTAGTTACTTTTCAGGTCCTACCCTGAGAAATTAAAAAAAAAATTTTTTGTTGTGAAAAAGCAATTTTTCGAAAAGACTGCATTTTTGGCATTAAAAAAAAACCGTTCCTAAAGTGGGCCCCGTAAATATTTACAAATAAATAAAGCAACAAAATAAATTAAAGTAATGTAAGCTGAAAAACAATACATAGAAAACTGTGGAATAACAATAATTCATTATAAGCACACTTTATTACATGAAACTTTAAATAACTTCAAATACAATGAAACATGAAAATTTAAAATTAAATATGAAACTTCAAACAATCAAAGACATTTTAGTGACAGTAATCGCAAATCCAAATGTCTTTTTCAGGCCCAGCATAATCTACTTTACGAACTGCGTGGGGGCCCACTTTAAGACCACACGCGTTGTTTTTTTAAATGCTAATTATTTCGCACCTATTCCCGTAAACTACTTAATAACTACATGAAAAAATAGGTCTTATAATGAGGATTAAATATATAATAGTTGAACCACTTACCACTAAAGTGATAGCAATAAAAACATTGAACGTGGGAGTAATAAAAGTTTTCGTAACCTCAGATATCATTCACATGGTGACTGGAGAACAATGGACGCAGTAAACAACATGAGCGCCAGCACTGCATGCGGTCATAACGTACATAACACTATCAGTTCCATGTATTGCTGCCAGTCTACAGCACCATGCGGAGCTAGAATACAGGGGGGTCCCGCTTTAGAGACCCGGGCCCGGGTTTGGTGCACTTCCTCTATCTTCATTATAAATGATATGCACACACATGACTGATAAATGCAACATTTTATAATAAGTACTAACTGACATGAGAAGATAAATAACGAATAGAATATGCACTGCAAGTATATAATATATCCGTACAAAACTCTTACCTTTTTAAAAAAAGGTAAAGAAAGCGCAAAGTGTACGTGCTCCGTACAAAATCTTTAATGAAAAAAATTTGATCTAATTTAGTTTTATAATCCGATTTGTATTTTTTACAAAAACAGTGATATCAGAAGGTTTACGCCAAGTGAACATGATATTAAAATACCACCTACACAACTGCTTTGACCATTCCAACCTTTCATAGATAATATAATTCCGTTCCCTTAATTAAGAAGCATTGATATTAATATAAATTTTAAATTATATTATTTAAATAGTTATAATATTCATTATTTAAATTATTATACAATATATATAATTTTAAAAATATAATTTATAAATTATTTATAAATTAATTTTATAGAAAAAAGTTTACACGAAAAACATTTGGCGCGCCCTTTTTGTGCTACTCGACATGTGTTACAAACATATTTTTAACATAAAAAGGGCGCGCAGAGTGTTTTTTTGTGTAAATTTTTCTATGGGAGACAAAGTTAATGAGCAATATTGTAAATAGACATAATCGTGAAACAACTTTCATAATGATGTTAAAGTAGAATGTATGTAGGTATTCTCGTTGATACTTGTGTTCAATTAGTGTTTCACAGTAATATCTCTTATCTGTATAAATCACTTGTAATCTTTGCTCTAAGAACGAAGAAATTCAACTTATCGTACAGTCGTTGAATAATTACGTCTCATATATTTTGTAGCATAATAATTCTTATAAAATTTGTTTTTTTATCTTTTCCAGATAGCATCATCTGAAAATGATATCGAGAAGCTTTTATTGCCATGTGTACATGCGTCAATATGTATCTTATACATGTTTTTAGCCAATCTAATAGGACAGATTGTAATTGACCACAATAATCACGTATTCATTACTGCGTAAGAAATATTCATGTGATAGAGAACGTATAGAGATTCTTTTTTCAGTGGTCGTAACAGCTAGTAAATGTAGAAGTTGACTTAATACAGAAAAAATTAGCCTCTAACAGTAAACTAATAAAAAATTTCTATCTTAAGTTATCAAATCATGTTCATTTTGTTTAGGTACAATGTTCAGTGGTATAAAACTCCTTTACATATACAGAGAATGATAATATTTTTGTTGCAAAGAGGAACCAAGGAATTTACTTTAAATGTCAGTGGACTATTTGATGCATCCATGGAGTGTTTTGCTATGGTAATATAATGTATATTTTTTCGAAAATATTATCGTATATTACACATGGATTTAAAAAAAGAGAATGTTTATAATTGCAGCTACTAAAGGCCTCATTATCTTATTTCACTGTCATACGTTCTACACGGTAATGAAATAAATATGAATTTAATAACATATGGTGAGGATGTGATTAGAAAAGTTTTTGCATATTTAAAACAGTATTTTCGCTTAGACAACATAGAGACTTATCTTTTGTGTATGTAAGATAATTAGATGTTTCGTTGCTACAGGAAATAATTAAAGTTATTTAAATCAAAATGTTTGTACAGTCGGTCACATAAAGGTTGCAACACTTAATTTTTGCACAGGTGATTTGTTTTGGTTCGTAGTGTCAAAATATTTGTGCGTTTCAAAACCCATCCAAAAATTAAGTGTTGCAACTTTTATGTGACCCACCGTACTTCAGGTTTTTACAATGTATTAAAATCGAACATTTGTAGTAGCTATGATTCAAGTATAAACAGTGTGTAAACATTTAAACATTTTTTATATTGTCTGAATAATAATTTTCTTACGCGCAATTTGTTACTGACGTGTTAAACATTATGCTTACATAATTTCTTTGTGCCTACAGTTATATGAATAATTATGTGTGTTTAGAGTTTTTTTTGATAAATATTCGTATAAATAACAGCGAGAAAGTAAAAAGGATAAACATGTTGCCATTGAGCAACAAAATCGTTAGTAAACAATATTATTAATAATAACTAAAATAGCTGATACAATCAATATTTGCTAAAAATATTAATCAGGTTAATTAATTTGAAATTTAATTAAGAGTATCATGCATTTTCCTAATCTGTTCATTTTTAAGTTATGAACTTTACCAAGTAGGTCAGACATTGAAGAGATTACAAATGGCGATTATTCCTTTGGCAGAGGAGCTACACAAGTGTATTTTACGAATGCGTGCATGAGAATGAAATATAGAGGTATTAAAAAAAAGGGAATGCACTTGCATGACTTGATTTTTCATAAAAGCCTTTCTTTTCAACGGAAAAAAATAATACCATAAATTTTCTCGGATGTCAATGTGGATAGCTTTATTATAGACATACATATAGTTCGAAGAAATACTTCTAAATTATATCTCAAACTTCGTTAAAAAAGCTGTAACCGGCCGAATTTCCGGATTCGGCCATGACACCTTACAATAAAATGGCAACGGTGTATTAGTGCGTATGTAATACCACATACGCAAGCGTTTAAATTAAAAAAACTTCTGTCGTTACTTCTGTTTCTGCGGATGTCACTTCTTTTACGATTGAATTTGGCACTACTTCTTCGATTAAGTCTGACACTTCTTCTTTGAAAAAACCATCTTTTGTAGTATTTATTTATTTTGAAATAAAATAACTACTCGGCATCTTTCCACAATTTTCACAATTGCAACTTCACAATTATAAATATTGAGTATCACCACGCCGAGTATATTATATACGCACTAACATACGCACCGCCACTATTTTGTTGTAAAGTGTTATGACCAAACCCAGAAACCCGCCAGTCAGAGCATTTACATATATTATACGCCCAAATCCGAAGTTAGCGATTTAGTAGCAGTATAGAAATCTGTGACCTATATTAACAATAATATATTTATGAAATACATTTAATAATATTCTTTTTGTTTTAAATATTAATTGTCTAAACATTTCATGTTCATGTTCGAGAAAATATTGTAAGTACTGCTTAATTAGTAATTGTTGTACAGTAATTTGCTTGAGCCTCAATCATGTTTCAAGTAAATTTCGTTTAATAATACAGGAAAATTGCACCAAAATTATATAGGTATATACAGAGTGTCCTAAAACTCGCGGATACGGAGTCCAAGACGTGATTCTTTATGCAAAAAGAAACAACTTTTTCCTTTAACAAAATTGCGTCTGACAAGTTGTTGCTGTAGGAGAGCGGGTTATAGTTAACGAATGAGCGCTCTCGTCTGTGTGGCGCTCAGGGCTGGCGCGTGCTCCTCAGTCGCTCGTACTCAGTCCTTGATTGTTTTTTTTCGGTATACCGATATTTTAAACACAGTTTTAAAACAATTATGTACAAAGTGTCGGGAGAATCTAAAAAAATTGTAAAAGGATAAAAATTTTCATCCTTTTACAATTTTTTTAGATTCTTCCAACATTTGTACATAATTGTTTTAAATGTAATGTTGAGTAGTACAGAATCTCTTTACACATACAAAGAATGATACTATTCTTGTTGCAAAAAGGATCCAAAGAATATATTTTAACTATCGGTGGAGTAATAGGTATGTGGGTCGATAGAAACTTTCGCCTCGGTAATATTTTCTAAAATATTTTGAAATAGTATACAAAAAATACAATAAAAGAGTATGTTTATAGCTGCAAATGACGAAGACTTCGACATCTTATTTCACTGTCATATGTTTTACACGGATGTAAAACATATACGAATGTAATAACACCATAGTAAGAATATAGTTAAATAGATAAATGTATATTTATGCTTAGAAAATAAATTAATATCTTTGAATATATAATGTAGATAAATATTTCTCTACTAAAAAAGAAGATAAAGTTAAGGTATATGTAACTTTTTTTTCACAACACCTCCACGGAAAGTCCGACTTTCCATGCCTGTAGAGCGGGGCGAAAGTGGCCAATTTTACGCCAGGGCTTACTTTCCTCCCTAGGGAACAAAATAATACTTTTCCGCCCGCTAAGCGGGGCTTAGCGAGCGGAAAAGTATCATTTTCTTCCCTAGGGAGGAAAGTAAGCCCTGGCGTGAAATTGGCCACTGTCGCCTCGCTCTACAGAGTACAGGCATCGAAATTCGAACATTTCCGTAAAGGTATTGTGAAAAATATCGTGTGCACCACGGGTTGAAAGCTTTTTTTCAGACTCATGTGATTGCCGCCCTCATCTTCGGCTCGGGCGACAACCTTTACACTCGTCTGAAAAACGTAGCTTTCTTTCCTAGGTGCACAATATAGGTACTATTTAAGTTTTTTCCAATGCATCGAAATCGGTCTTTGTACTATAGTTCACATATAAGCAGCACATATTTAAATATTTTCCATTGCCCTTATGTAAGATTTTTCCTACGTACAATTTGTTACGAACACATTACATATTTATACTCAATTAATTTATTGCGTATCAACATTTATATAAATATTTAAGTGTATATTTTCTGTTAATAAATAACATATGTTGAAAAATATTAAAAGGAAAGACTATATTGCAGTAAATGATATAAATATATAATAAATAATGAGTATGATATATATGTTATTTGCAATTGCCGAATTTGCTCATTGCCCGAATTTTTTAACCACAACGCGATATGGGTAAGCTTCTTCCGCAACGCGTTCTGGGTATTTGTGGCGTCGGAAAACACCCACAACGCGTTGTGGGTATATTTCAGTTTGCTCAATAGCCAAAAAATAATTTTTTGCTCTGTGGCCACTACGAATAAATATGTCGCAGCCATATGCGGTAATTTAGCACTTTATGAAGTGTCTAGACACATTAGACACATGCTGTAATTCAATCTTTAAATCAATAATTAGCGTACACACACACACACGGGGGCCTTTGGCCCCCTACTGCACCCCCCCCCCCCCGGTCAGGGTGGACCTCGCTTCACCTTACAAAGCACCTTGTGTGTGTGTGTGTGTGTGTGTGTGTGTGTACAGTAATTTTTGATTTGAAGATTGAATTACAGCATGTGTCTAATGTGTCTAGAGACACTTCATAAAGTGCTAAATTACCGCATACGGCTGCGACATATTTATTCGTAGTGGCCACAAAGCGAAAAATTATTTTCAGAACACCTCCACGAAAAGTCCGACTTTTCATGCCTGTAAAGCGGGGCGAAAGTGCCCAATTTCACACCAGGACTTACTTTCCCTCTTTAGGGAGGAAATGATACTTTCGGAGCTTAGCGGGCGGGAAAGTATCATTTCCTCCCTAATAAGGAGGGAAAGTAAGGAGGGAGCCCTGGCGTGAAATTGGCCACTGTCGCCTCGCTCTACAGGCATCGAAATTTGAACATTTCCGTAAAGGTGTTGTGAAAAATATCGTGTGTACCACGGGGAGAAAGCTTTTTTTTCAGACTCGTGTGATTGCCGCCCAAGCCGAAGGTGAGGGCGGCAAACCTTCACTCATATGAAAAACGTAACGTTTTCTCCCCTAGGTGCACAATATACTATTTTCGGCTATTGAGCAAACTGAAATACCAACAACGCGTTGTGGGTGTTTTCCGACGTTCACAACGCGTTGTGGGTATTTCATAAATACCCAGAACGCGTTGTGGAAATTTGAGCTTACCCATATCGCGTTGTAGTTAAAAATTTCGGGCAATAAGCAAATTCGGCAATTGCGAATAACATATATAATGAATGGCATAGGGAACTAGATAGCTAACACATTAATATTTAATAATTGTTAAAAATATTAATCGCTCAGATTGTCATGTTAAAAATTTATCTGTACTTATTGAATAAAATCATTTTTAAATTATAAGCTTTACCAAGTGGGTCTGATGTCGAATAAATAAAAGCAAAGAGGCATCCCTCTCGAGAACCAAGTGTATCTTATGAGTGCGTGCACTAGAATGAAGTACCGGCGCTGAGAAAGATGAAGTGCGCCTGCGTGGTCCTTCTTCAAGTATACTCTATTTCATGAGAGAAATACATCTGTCGAATTACTACCTTTAGTGTCGCATAATCGATCGCATAAATATTTATTGAGAAATAGGTTGAATTTAGCGTAGTTGACCATATGGCAAACTTTCATACAAATAGACGTTATAAATTATGGAATTTGCATTGACATTTAGAAGGTATAAAAGATATAAAATATTTAATCGACCAGTGGAAAAAAAGCATAAGTGTTCTTGTCTTCCATCTTCCCAGTAATATTTTGAAGCTTACAAAGAGATGACACGTATACCCGCTCAATATTGCAGTCTCAATAGAATCCTATTGATCACTGTCGGCTTATGGCCTTACCAACAATCTAAATTTACTCGATTTCAGTTCATTTTCTTCTATGCTATTCTGTCAGCGGGTATCATATTTCAGGTAAAGCTAGAATATAGTAACATTGTTGTATGATAAATTATCACATTTTAATTCTTCAATAGCAATGACAATTATGCAATTTCATTTTTGTATCAAATATATGGTATCAATCATTACTATTAATCATATGTTATATTGTATATAATGAAATTAAAATATTTATTTACAGCTAACACCATTAATAACATTTAAATGTACTTTGGAATTTGTTATCAAGGTGCTGTCTTCCGTATCTTTTTTTATAATGTTAATAATACAGTATAACGCATTCTGTCTTAACATTGAAGTTGTAAGTTAATGGCTTACAGAGTATCCGTTAAATAGGATTAACTTTCCATTAAATAAATTTTTAAAAAAATTATTTTTTGGTGTATACAAAGACAGTATAGAAAGTTGATGAATTAACAGATAAAACATTACCTGATAAAGCTTCAACATATACATAATGAATTAACGGACGAAAATGAAATTGCTATTGCAGAAAAATATAGTTGTATCGCAAAACGTTACACGATTGGGCTTACGGGTAAGACATTATTTTGTCTTTTGATTTTTGCATGTAAACATATTTTCAATTTAATATCTAACAATAAGCTGTCAAGTGGACAAAAATCAATTTTAGCATATCATAGTACTTTTATAGGTACATACTTATACATATATGTCTAATTATATGAGTTTATTAAAGCATGGCACTTATCACGTGTATGCATTTGCGATAAATGGTGTTTAATAATCGAATAAAGTAGAAAAATACTTATTAATTTTACAGTAGAATTTGATTTTATGGGATTGAAAATTATTTTATAATATTTGCGAACGGTATACATAAACCAATTTTATATACTAAGAATTTAAATAACATATACTTTTTACTTCTTCTTAGTAGTTGGAATTTCCGGAGCATTTACTTTTATTACAACTTATATTTGGTCAAATATAGCTGATGATAATTTACCAATGAATACATCTGAACAATATTATTTACTTATTACGGAATATTTCATTGATCAGCAAAAGTATTTATATTTGATACTGTTGCACATCAGTGCAGTAATTTTCGTTGGGGTGGTTATAATGTTGGGAACAGGTTCAATGTTCATTAGTTATATTGAGCATACCTGTGGAATGTTTAAAATTGCTAGGTATGAATGTGGAGATAGAAATGTGCGCATAATAACTTAATCTGTTATACAAAATTTGTTATTTTTATAAATCATATTATATTAAAGTAAATATGTCTGGAGGTGTATTTTTAACAGAAAAATTGTACTGTTGTGAGTTGTTGTATAATTAATACACAAACATTTATAGCTATCGTATCAAGCATGCAATAAACATCGATATTCTACAAAATATCACGTTAAAAAATAATATTTTGATGACCGAGGGTATTATTTGTGCCGTGGACATTCATCGTCAAGCTATGAAGTTTGTATCTACACCAACAATATTTGTGCAATACATTTAAGTAGTAATATTATTTTTTGTTTTTGAAGATTAGCCAAGCATTTAATGTCAAAATTTGAAATCATGGTATTTTGTATTACGGGGTGTATAATAATTTGCTTTAGCCTCAATCTGTTTCAGGTAAGTTTTCGGTTTTGTATAACAATATAGGTATAAGAGTTGCATTGAAATTACGTATTAATAATAATATTAATAATACATTTATCAAGAGACACGGTAGTGTCTCGCGCCATATGTATGTATATACCTATGCGCGCCCGCGACACGGGTAGCGAGACAGAATGTAGGTAGCTATATTCCAGGTGTTCGAAAATTCTCGGAATGGTCTAATATTTCGGAAAGAAAGCATTTTTTACAAAAAAATGTTCGAGACAAAAATTGTAACGTTTAATACTTTAATGAGTGCAGTTAACGGTCTGAACAGTTCATCTTAGATAGCATTGCTAAGGTTATATCAAGCCCACTTTGTTTTTTTAAATTGGAATTTTCATTTTTTATTGCATATTCTTGTAGCTCTTGTCAAGGCGATTTCAAAATATTACTTATTTGCTTCTCTTGGTAAACTTTTCCTAAAATATGAAGTTTAAAAATTAATGAAGATCGTACGTTTGGGATTACGCTTTTGTGTATGTGTGTGTGTGTGTGTATGAATGCAATCTTGGTTTTTAAATTTTAAAGGCTTAAACTGATGTCCTTGTACTTCTTGGCAATACGCTAATCGGTAAGAAAAACTTGATACTGCATTCCTAATGAAATTTTTTAGTATTAGTCTTATCTCTACCACAATTCCTTACTTCAATTCTTCAAGATTTTAAGAGGTTTAATAATGTAAATTTTACTTTTTATATATCCCCATAAAAAAAAATCGAGAGGAGTCAAGTCCGATAATCGTGCCATGCAGACCATGCAAAAAATATTACTTTAATAATCTGTCAAAAAACTTGTATAAAAGAATGTTAAATATTTAATGTAAAAATATATATTTAGAAAACTATATTGCTTAAAAAAATTCTACAAAAAGTAAAAAAGAATGCACCAATTGGCAATAGAATTGTATTTACAAAAAATAGGCACAAAGTTACAGAAGAATAACTTAAGAAAATATATTAAAGCAGAAATTAATATTAAATAATATATGTATAAGGAGATACAACATATAGAATCTAAATATATCTTATCTATTATTTAAATTAGTATATTTCTTACAAAAATAATGCCAACAGTTGAATTAATATTGATAATAAACACTATTTTATTAATAATAAAAACTTTTTAAAAAATAGTTATAAAAATAGTATATAAATAATATTTACAAAATTATTTTTTAAATTATATATATAGGTATACACATATATATATAAAAGCATAGAGCATGAAATCGAAATTTAAAAATACTAGGCGTTGCTCGATATTAAAAGATACAAAATGTGTATAAAGTGTATAAAGTGCATAACTTATATCGATGAACTTTATATACGTATAATAAATAAAGTTGCTTTTAATTTAAAACTATCACAGGGCATGCTTTTATAGCAAAGATAGATTAATATACAACATTGTTTTGCACAATTGCCATTTTGACAGGCGCGGACATTTTGCACTTTTTTAAAAAAGGTAAATTTATGGTGATATATATAACAAAAATCGGCAAATCAATGCCATTGTTATATAAATCTTAAACAAAAGTTAATGGTACAGATAACAAAGTGAATAGTACAGATAATAAAGGCAACACATGTACATATCTGTAGATGTCATAAGAAGAAAAATAACATAAAATATAGCCGAATACACACTCTATCATGAAACATATAGTAACCCATCTAAGTACATATCATGTATGCAAATTTGCCGGATTTTTATTGCAAAACTTGCTGAGGATTATTTAAAATCTACACAATCCGGAAACAACCCTCATATATTTATGTCAAACAGGGCGTATTGGCATTTGCATTAATACCAACGCTTTATAGCAATTATTTGTTTTTGCATGAACTACCTGTATAAATTATTTGTATCAATCAGCTGTATAAATGAGGAAAATTTAGCGTATTATATTATTCATAGGTTAATAATTAAAACGTACATACGCACGAGATTGATAATTTCCATAAAATTTCTTAGATTTTCCAGATAGCGTCATCTAAAAATAACGTCAGAGAATTTGTACTGCCGTTCATGTATGCGCTTACAAGTTTCTTGTACATGTTTATAGCCAACTATATCGGACAGAGCATAATTAATCACAATAATCATATATTCGTTACTGCGTAAGAGAAACACTCTTATAAACATTCAATATTTTTATAAGAAATGACATATGTGAACGTTCTTGTTTCAGCAAGTGCAACAATACATGTTGAAAATTGATCTGTTGCATATTAATTGAATCAGTATATAATACCATACATGCTGACAATAACTAATAAAAAATTCCTATCTTAAGTTAGTGTGATCCGCTATGTATCTATATTTAATTTCGTAGATACAACGTTCAGTGGTACAGAACGCCTTTACACATACAAAAAATGATATTATTTCTATTGCAAAGAGGATCCAAAGAATTTACTTTAAGTGTCAGTGGATTATACTATGGATCCATAGAAAATTTCGCCACGGTAATATTTCCTAAAATATTTTTTAAGTTAGTATACATAAATAAAATAAAAGAGTATGTTTATAACTGCAGCTAGTGAAAGCCTCGGTGTCTTATTTTACTGTCATATATTCTACACAGTCATGAAACATGTCCGAATTTAATAACACCATGGTGGGAATTATAGTTAAATAGACGAATGTATTTATGCTTAGAAAATAAATAGATATATCTTTGAACATGCAGATAACATTTTGATAAATGTAGATAAATATTTCTCTGCTAATAGAGAAGATCCAATTAATTGGTAGGGGAAGGTGGGGCAAGACGGGGTGGCGGGCAAGACGGGGTACCTCCTGTATCATGTGATTCAAACGTCCCAATCACAATCGAGCATACTCGTTAGACATGTCACCTTCGTCGCCGACAGTGACCAGCAAGCCAGCAAAGCACGTGGCTGCGTGATGAAGTTAGACCACAATTTATCATTTCTTACGATTTCCTGTTATTTTCGTACCAGCCAAATTTCGTATCAGCCAAGTATGTGGCAAATGGGCTCATGGTTCGTGTGCAGATGTAAAAGACGACGTTGATGAAGCCATACATGTGTGCCCTCGCTGTCAACCCGATAAATAATTGATTTTATATTATTTGTTAATAGGTACCCCATTTGGTTCACGGGGATACCCCATCTTGCCCCACCCGTGGGGCAAGATGGGGAGAAACAACTTTTTGGAATTTTTGTTTATATAGTTTCAAAAATTTAAAGAAACGGTTTATTTGTACTTAAATCAAAAGTTCGATTTCCAAAGAATGTTTAAGAATTAAAGTTTATTCATTAATTATGAAAACCTGTGTTTTATGCATCATCAAACCTTAGCTACCCCGTCTTGCCCCACCTTCCCCTATACTCAAGTTTATCCATTGCATTATGATCGGTCATTGTTCTAGTTATAGTTTACATATAAACAGCACATATTTAAATATTTTTCATTGCCTTATGTAAGATTTTTTCCATACGTAATTTATTATTAACACATTACATATTATTATTAATTAATTTGTTTTGTATTATTATTTACATAAATGTTTAAGTTTCTAAAATTAACAAATAAAAAGAAAAGGGTATTGGCAGTAGTCATATTGGCAACTAGATAGCTAATACATTAATACATAACATTTGTTAAAAATGTTAATGGCGTCGATTGCTAGTTTATAATTTAAAAATGTACTTACATAACAAAATTATTTTTAAGTTATGAGCTTTACTAGAGAGTTCCGTTCCGGGTTTCGGTGTTCGAATAAATAAAAGCTAAAAGACATCCCTCTCGAGAACCAAGTGTATCGTATGAGTGCGTACACTAGAATGAAGTTCCGACGATGAGAAAGAAGGACGTGCGCCTGCGCGGTTTCTTTTGAAGTAGCTCAATTTCATAAGAAAAATACATCTGTCGAATTACCTTTAGCGTTAAATCGATCGCATAAATATTTACTGAGAAATTTGTTAAATTGAAGCGCAATTAATCTTATAGAATTTGCATTTACATTTAGAGAACAAAAAATATGGAATATTTCACAGACCTATGGAAAAAGAAAGGATAAATGCATTCGTCTTTTATATTCCCAGTAATATTTTGAAGCTTACAGAGAGATGACACGTCTACCAGTTCAATATTGCAGTCTCAATAGAACTCTATTGCTCACTATCGGCTTATGGCCTTACCAACAATCTAAATGTACCCGAGTTCATTTAATTTTCTTCTATGCTATTCTGTTGACAGGTATTATATTTCAGGTAAAATTAGAGTAACATTGTTATATGATAAAAATGAGTACACTTTAATCTTTCAATAGCAATGACATTTATGTAATTTGATTCGTGTATCAAATATATGCAGGTATCGTTACTATTTTATATGTACACCTGAAAACTCTTATTTATTTGCAGTTAACCCCATTAATAACATTAAAATGTACTTCAAATCTTGTTATCAAGGTGCTGTCTTCCGTATCTCTCTCTGTGTTGTTCATGTTAGAGTATAACGCATTCTGCTTTAATACTCAAGTTGTAAGTTGATGTTATACAGTATTCATCAAATAGGATTAACTTGTTCATTAATAAATTTTTATAAAAAGTACTATTATTTTATGTATACGAAGACTGTATAGAAAGTTGATAAATTGGCAGGTAAAAATATAATGATAGAGCTTCAACATATACATAATGAATTAATAGACGAAAACGAAATTGCTATTGTAGAAAAATATAGTAATATCGCGAAACGTTATACGATTGCACTTACAAGTAAGACAATATTTATTGATCTTTGCATGTGTGTGTAATCATATTTCCAATTTAATATCTAACGCTGTCAAGTAAAGAGAAATCAATTCTAGCACATTAGAATGCTTTTATATACATATCGCTGTGTAAATAGTGAACGCGAATTAGATGCTACCCCGTTATACAATAATATTTATAACTTATTATATTATAGGTTTATTAAAGCACTTGTTACGTATCTGCTTTTGCATGTATTTAATAATCAAATAATATAGAGAAGTATAGCTATATCAATTTTACAGTAAAATTCGATTTCAATAGAATTAAAAATTATTTTATAATACATAAGTATGAGAAACATGATAATTGATTTTATATACTAATTGTAAGATGTAAATAAAATGTATTCTTTTTATTGCTTTTAGCAGTTGGAATTTGTGCAGTAATTACTATTGTTATATCTCAAGTTTGGTCGAATATGGCTGATGTTGATTTACGAGTGAACGCATCTGAACCACATTATTTACTGATTACGGAATATTTCATTGATCCAAAAAAGTATGGTTATTTGATTCTGTTGCATATGTACGCAGTATTTTGCATCGGGTTGGTTACATTAGTTGGAACAGGTACAATGCTCATTACATATATTGAGCATACTTGTGGAATGCTTAGAATTGCTAGGTACGAATGTGGACATCAGAATGTGAGCAACATTTACTGTTATATAGAATTTTTTATCTTTATACAACACATTATACACGGAAAAAAACGATTTTGCTGAAATATGTAAAATTTTGATAGTCCAGTAAAATTTTTATGCCAGATACAGATCTGAATATATTTTAGTTGGACTATCAAAATTTTCTTGCTGGCTTGTTTTTGGTTCTCAACCAAATTTTTGTGATCTCAAAGCACATGGTATTGTGCTAACGTGACAAAATAGTTTTGATAATTTGTTAAAACAATTTTACTGTATGAAAAAAAGATCTCCATCAATGCAGAAAAATGTTTTTGATGAAATATTATTTGATTTTGATCAACTACCTGTATAAATTATTTGTATCAATCAGCTGTATAAATGAGGAAAATTTAGCGTATTATATTATTCATAGGTTAGTGATTAAAACGTACATACGCACGAGATTGATAATTTCCATAAAATTTCTTAGATTTTCCAGATAGCGTCATCTAAAAATAACGTCAGAGAATTTGTACTGCCGTTCATGTATGCGCTTACAAGTTTCTTGTACATGTTTATAGCCAACTATATCGGACAGAGCATAATTAATCACAATAATCATATATTCGTTACTGCGTAAGAGAAACACTCTTATAAACATTCAATATTTTTATAAGAAATGACATATGTGAACGTTCTTGTTTCAGCAAGTGCAACAATACATGTTGAAAATTGATCTGTTGCATATTAATTGAATCAGTATATAATACCATACATGCTGACAATAACTAATAAAAAATTCCTATCTTAAGTTAGTGTGATCCGCTATGTATCTATATTTAATTTCGTAGATACAACGTTCAGTGGTACAGAACGCCTTTACACATACAAAAAATGATATTATTTCTATTGCAAAGAGGATCCAAAGAATTTACTTTAAGTGTCAGTGGATTATACTATGGATCCATAGAAAATTTCGCCACGGTAATATTTCCTAAAATATTTTTTAAGTTAGTATACATAAATAAAATAAAAGAGTATGTTTATAACTGCAGCTAGTGAAAGCCTCGGTGTCTTATTTTACTGTCATATATTCTACACAGTCATAAACATGTCCGAATTTAATAACACCATGGTGAGAATTTATAGTTAAATAGACGAATGTATTTATGCTTAGAAAATAAATAGATATATCTTTGAACATGCAGATAACATTTTGATAAATGTAGATAAATATTTCTCTGCTAATAGAGAAGATCCAATTAATTGGTAGGGGAAGGTGGGGCAAGACGGGGTGGCGGGCAAGACGTGGTACCTCCTGTATCATGTGATTCAAACGTCCCAATCACAATCGAGCATACTCGTTAGACATGTCACCTTCGTCGCCGACAGTGACCAGCAAGCCAGCAAAGCACGTGGCTGCGTGATGAAGTTAGACCACAATTTATCATTTCTTACGATTTCCTGTTATTTTCGTACCAGCCAAATTTCGTATCAGCCAAGTATGTGGCAAATGGGCTCATGGTTCGTGTGCAGATGTAAAAGACGACGTTGATGAAGCCATACATGTGTGCCCTCGCTGTCAACCCGATAAATAATTGATTTTATATTATTTGTTAATAGGTACCCCATTTGGTTCACGGGGATACCCCATCTTGCCCCACCCGTGGGGCAAGATGGGGAGAAACAACTTTTTTTGAATTTTTGTTTATATAGTTTCAAAAACTTTAAAGAAACGGTTAATTTGTACTTAAATCGAAAGGTCGATTTCCAAAGAATGTTTAAGAATTAAAGTTTATTCATTAATTATGAAAACCTGTGTTTTATGCATCATCAAACCTTAGCTACCCCGTCTTGCCCCACCTTCCCCTATACTCAAGTTTATCCATTGCATTATGATCGGTCATTGTTCTAGTTATAGTTTACATATAAACAGCACATATTTAAATATTTTTCATTGCCTTATGTAAGATTTTTTCCATACGTAATTTATTATTAACACATTACATATTATTATTAATTAATTTGTTTTGTATTATTATTTACATAAATGTTTAAGTTTCTAAAATTAACAAATAAAAAGAAAAGGGTATTGGCAGTAGTCATATTGGCAACTAGATAGCTAATACATTAATACATAACATTTGTTAAAAATGTTAATGGCGTCGATTGCTAGTTTATAATTTAAAAATGTACTTACATAACAAAATTATTTTTAAGTTATGAGCTTTACTAGAGAGTTCCGGGTTTCGGTGTTCGAATAAATAAAAGCTAAAAGACATCCCTCTCGAGAACCAAGTGTATCGTATGAGTGCGTACACTAGAATGAAGTTCCGACGATGAGAAAGAAGGACGTGCGCCTGCGCGGTTTCTTTTGAAGTAGCTCAATTTCATAAGAAAAATACATCTGTCGAATTACCTTTAGCGTTAAATCGATCGCATAAATATTTACTGAGAAATTGGTTAAATTGAAGCGCATTAATCTTATAGAAGTTGCATTTACATTTAGAGAACAAAAAATATGGAATATTTCACAGACCTATGGAAAAAGAAAGGATAAATGCACTCGTCTTTTATATTCCCAGTAATATTTTGAAGCTTACAGAGAGATGACACGTCTACCAGTTCAATATTGCAGTCTTAATAGAATTCTATTACTCACTATCGGCTTATGGCCTTACCAACAATCTAAATATACCCGAGTTCATTTAATTTTCTTCTATGCTATTCTGTTGACGGGTATTATATTTCAGGTAAAATTAGAGTAACATTGTTATATGATAAAAATGAGTACACTTTAATCTTTCAATAGCAATGACATTTATGTAATTTGATTCTTGTATCAAATATATGCAGGTATCGTTACTATTTTACATGTACACCTAAAAACTCTTATTTATTTGCAGTTAACCCCATTAATAACATTAAAATGTACTTCAAGTCTTGTTATCAAGGTGCTGTCTTCCGTATCTCTCTCTGTGTTGTTCATGTTACAGTATAACGCATTCTGCTTTAATACTCAAGTTGTAAGTTAATGTTATACAGTATCCATCAAATAGGATTAACTTTTTCATTAATGAATTTTTATAAAAAGTACTATTATTTTATGTATACAAAGACCGTATAGAAAGTTGATAAATTGGCAGGTAAAAAATTTACTGAGGGAACTTCAACATATACATAATGAATTAAAAGACAAAAATGAAATTGCTATTGTAGAAAAATATAGTAATATCGCAAAACGTTATACGATTGCACTTACAAGTAAGACAATATTTATTGATCTTTGCATGTGTGTGTAATCATATTTCCAATTTAATATCTAATGCTGTCAAGTAAAGAGAAATCAATTCTAGCACATTAGAATGCTTTTATATACATATCGCTGTGTAAATAGTGAACGCGAATCAGATGCTACCCGTTATACATTTATATATAACTTATTATATTATAGGTTTATTAAGGTACTTGTTACGTATCTGCTTTTGCATGTATTTAATAATCAAATAATATAGAAGAGTATAGCTATATCAATTTTACGGTAAAATTCGATTTCAATAGAATTAAAAATTATTTTATAATACATAAGTATGACAAACATAATAATTGATTTTATATACTAATTGTAAGATGTAAATAAAATGTAATCTTTTTATTGCTCTTTAGCAGTTGGAATTTGTGCAGTAATTACTATTGTTATACCTCAAGTTTGGTCGAATATGGCTGATGTTGATTTACGAGTGAACGCATCTGAACCACATTATTTACTGATTACGGAATATTTCATTGATCCGAAAAAGTATGGTTATTTGATTCTGTTGCATATGTACGCAGTATTTTGCATCGGGTCGGTTACATTAGTTGGAACAGGTACAATGCTCATTACATATATTGAGCATACTTGTGGAATGCTTAGAATTGCTAGGTACGAATGTGGACATCAGAATGTGAGCATAATTTACTGTTATATAGAATTCTTTATCTTTATACAACACATTATACACGGAAAAAACGATTTTGCTGAAATATGTAAAAATTTTGATGGTCCAATAAAATTTTTATGCCAGATACAGATCTGAATATATTTTAGTTGGACTATCAAAATTTTCTTGCTGGCTTGTTTTTGGTTCTCAACCAAATTCTTGTGATCTCAAAGCACATGGTATTCTAGCGTGACAAAATAGTTTTGATAATTTGTTAAAACAATTTTACTGTATGAAAAAAAGATCTCCATCAATGCAGAAAAATGTTTTTGATGAAATATTAAATATGTGTGATGAAAAATTGTGATCATTGATCAATTTCATGCAGCGTATTATACTATAAAAGCAGCCTAGGTATTCCTGCAAAAAATTAAAGACAGAATAATAATATTTATTATATATTTATTATGATAGATACATAGGGTGCATCCACGCAGCTGCAGAGAAACTCTTCAACTTCCTTATCAACCCATTATGACATTATGAGCCACTGATAAGCAGCCCATCCGCGTACGAATTTGGCTCGCAAGTCCGGCTCGGCGAGCTTTATCCGCGAGCCGGACTCGAACGTTTTTCTCCACATACACTCCCGAATAGTCCCAAAACTTGGCTCGTCGGACGCCGACGATAACACTCCGACAATACGATGCAACGATTATGCTATCGTCGCGTCGCGTAAAAGAGTCACGGGGCGGTCTCGGTACTCTCGCTTCGCGCGTATTCTTAGCGCGAGACACTACCGTGTGTCTCTTGACTCGATCTCTATGCGATTAAACATGCGTGAACATGCTGAAGACAATAGACTAGCGTAATTGCGTCGCAACGCTATTTATGCCAGAGCGCTGCGGTGGCTGAGAATTTCGATAATACTTCAAAAGTGTTTTGCTGAAGAACCAAGATTAAAATAATACTGATGAGCGGACACAATACTTTAGACGACTTGTCGCAATATTAAATACCAAATCGTTTTATTCAAACAACGCTCAAGTTTATTGCTAGAATATCACAATTTTTTACAGCATTATTATCCTATTTTGTTGAACGGACAATTATTAAGCTAGCAAAATCCTGTTGTGGTCAGCTAGCAAAAGTGTTCTTTCCGTGTATTAAAAAAGTTTGTGTGGAGCTGTATTCTTAGCAAAGAAATTGTATTAGTGTAAATTGCTGTATAAATTATACACAAACATTTATAGCTACCGTATCAAGCATGCTATAAACATTGATATTCTACAAAATATTACGTTAAAGAATAAGATTTTGATGACCGAGGGTATAATTTGTGCCGTGGATATTCATCGTCAAGCTATAAAGTTTGTACTTATACCAACAATAATATACGTGCGATATATTTAACATTTAGTAATATTTTTTTATTCTTGAAGATTCTCCAAGTATGTACTGTCCACATTTGAAATCATGATATCTTGTTTCACGGGATGTGTAGTAGTTTGCTTTAGCGTCAATTTGTTTCAAGTAAGTTTCCGGTTTCGTGTAATAATGTATGCGAGTTGCATCAAAATGATTTATTAATAATAATTCTATATAAATAAAACAAGAATTGACAAATCAATACCATATAAATGTTCCACATGGGCCAATAAATGATGAATGCAGTACTGTACATATCTATAGATGTCATGAGAAGAAAAATAATACTAGAAATAGCCGAACATTTACGCTGTCATAAAATATATTAATGTTATATATTGTTTATGCAAATTTGCAAAATTTTCCGTTGAGAAACTTGTTGAGGAGTATTTTAAATCTACATAATCTGAAAACAACTTTCACATATATAAAACTAGACGTATTAGCATTTGTGTTTAGTCAACGTTTTATCCGTTTATAGTCAACGCGCATTATCCGTTTCTGTATAAATCACTCGAATAAATTATTTTTATTTATTTTACAATCTTATTAGTTATAAAAATGAAGAGCTAGTACTTGTGTATTAATCATAGGTTGATATTTATTACGTTCATAAACAGAAAACTGATAATCTGCATGAAATACTTATAATATAGGTATTTCTTATCTTTTCCAGATATCATCATTTGAAAATAATGTTAACGAATGTTTATTGCCGTTTCTTGCCGCTATTATAAGCATGTTACACATGTTTATAGCCAACTATGTCGGACAGAGTGTAATCGATCACAATAATAACGTATTCGTTACTGCGTAAGAGATAAATGTTTATTAAAGAGACATAATATATATATATATATATATATATATAAAAGTTCTCTTCTCAACAATTGCAACAATAGATGCAAGAAATTGATCTATTGCATATTATATTATCATATACGCTGAAGTTAATTAATAAAAAAATTCCTGTCTTAAGTATCCGTTATCTACATATATATATTCAAATCCATAGGTACAACGTTCAGTGGTATAAAACTCCTTTACATATACAAAAAATGATACTGTTCCTTTTGCAAAAGAGAACCAAAAAATTTTCTTTAAATATTGGTGGAATATTTGATGCATCCATGGAGGGTTTTGCCACGGTAATATTTCGTAGAATACTTTAGAATTGTATAGCTTTTATTTTATACACGGAACAATAAAAGAGTATGTTTATAACTGCAGCTAGTGAAGGCTTCGGTATCTTATTTTACACTTATACATTCTACACGATGACGAAATAAACATTAATTTATTATTACCATGATAAAGATGTAATTAATGAAGATATGACAGTATTCAGGCTTAGAAAATACATAGATTTATTTTTTTCAAACATATAGTGCAGATAGTTACTTTCCTGCTAAAAGAGGTGATTAAAGTTATTTAAATCAAGGTATTGGTATCACAGGTATTTGCAATGCATTGAAATTGATCATTGTATTAGCTGATGTAATTGAAATATAAACAGCGCATGTGTTTAAATACTTTATATTGTCGTAAAGTAAGATTTTTTTTAATGCGGAATGTGTTACTTACATATTATTTATTAAATTAAACATTACTCTTAATTTTTTTATTTTGTCTTAATATTTAAGTAAATATTTAAGTTGTAATTTTTTGTTAATAAATAATATATGTGCTGAAAATTAAGAAATAAAAAGAAAGGAGTATTACCAGTAGTGAATGATGTAATTATTACAGACAGTGGGATAGCTGACTGGTTAGTACTTAACATTTATTAAATATAAGAATCGCGCCGATCGCTATAATTTAAAATTTAAAAATGTATTAATCACAAAATTATTTTTTTATTATAAACTTTACTTCAGGTAGATCGACATCGAAAAAATTACAGCTGATAAGTGTATCCTGTGAATGCTTGCAGTGAAATAAAGTTTCGGTGCTGAGAGGAAGGAAATACGCCTGAGTGGCTTTCTTGCAAGTAGTTTCTCAATTTTTTGAGAAAAACACATCTGTCGAGATACCTTTAGTGGTAAATCGATAACATTAATATCCTCAATTTGCCGAGAAATTGATAGAATTGAGAGCATTTGGATCTCCTGGCAAACTTTTACAAAATCAACATTATAAATTATGGAATTTGCGTTGAAGTTTATATCAGAAAAGATAAGATGTGAAATATTCAATCGACCAGTGAAAAGAGGAGAGTGGGCGCACACTCATCGATGTCTTTAGTCTTCGCAGTAATACTCTAGAAGCTCGCAGAGAAACGACAAATCTAGAAGCTCGATATTACAGTCTCAATAGACTTCTATTGCTTGCTATTGGTTTATGGCCCTATCAGCAATCCAAATTTACTCAATTTCAGTTTATTTTTTTCTCTATTATTCTGTCAGCAGGTATTATATTTCAGGTAAGAAAAGAATATTTTAACATTATTATAAGATCAAATTTCACTGTACGACTATTTTTCACTGTTAAATAATTTAATCTAGTTATATTATGTAATTTGATTTTGGTATCAAATTAAAATACTACATAACGTGCTATGCGCGCATGCAATTTGTTCTTTAATACTGTATGCATGTGCCTGTATTAAAACTTCTATGTATAAATTAATCAGATAAAGCATTTGATACAAACAAAATACATATAGGTAGTTTAAAAAATGTATATATATAATTCCACCTTGCAAATTGTATCTATATTTTTCCTTAATTATAATTAGAAACTATCTTTATATCAAACATAGAAATAAATTTAACATAATATGTGTGTAAAATTAAAATTAGAAAATACTTTTTTATAAAAATTTATTCTATCATCCTTTGACGCATTTTATCGTGATAATATTGTGATATATGCATAAGATGGAATAACTTGTTTGACAACTAAAAATATGATCAACATATTCTTCACGCTGATAGTTACTCTCATTGTATGAAGTAATTAAAGCGAGAGAATCTATCATATCATGGACGAGCGGCAACAATAAATTTCTTAAAACGGATACAAATTTGTAACGCATCCGCATATCGTACCAGTTTAAACAGTGTGTTGCACTGTTATGCATATTAACTCATATCATCGTATCATATCATGAAATTAATACGCAACGATCCTATGATACGTAAATGTGCAACAAGTGTGTATCCGCCTTAATTTACATGCCTTTTCCAAAAATCGACATATTGTACCTATAATATATTCATCATTATTTTTAATCATACTTATACGTGAATTTGTGTAAAACTATCTCTACTTGCAGTTGACACCATTAATAATATTAAAATGTACTTCGGACCTTGTTGCCAAGGTGCTGTCTTCCGTACCTTTCTTTGCAATATTCATAATAAAGTATAACGCATTCTGTCTTAATATTAAATTTGTAAGTTAACGGCTTACAGAGTATCCGTTAAATAGGATTAACTTGTCCGTCAAATATATTTTTATAGCAAAAAGTGTTATTTTAAATGTATACAACGATAGTACAGAAAGATAATAAAATAACAGGTGAAAAAATTACTGATGGAACTTCAACATATACTTAACGAATTAAAAGATGAAAACGAAATTGCTATTGTAGAAAAATATAATTGTGTCGCCAAACGTTATACGATTGCGCTTACGGGTAAGGCAATGTTTATTGACTTTTGCATGTAATTATATTTTCGATTTAATATCTATGTTATTGTTTATATATATTATTGTTAGGCAACTGTCAAGTAGAGTGAAATTGATTTTAGCATATTATAACTTTTATACATACATTTCTGGGTACATATATAATTTATTACATGGGTTTATTAAAGCACTTGTCACGTATGTGCATTTGCGATAAACGGCAAATGTGCTTATAAATAAAATAAAATAGAAAAATAATTATCAATTTTGCAATAAAATTTGGTTCTATTAAAAAATAATTCATAATACACATATGTGTACGGTATACATAGAAAGTAATTTTATAATATTACACACTACAAATTTAAATGACAATTTACTTACACGTTTTAGGAGGTGGAATTTTCGGAATAGCTGTTAGTATTATAGCTCAATTTTGGTCGAATCTAATTAATGTTGATGTGCCGATGAATATGTCTCAACCACATCATTTACTGATTATGACGGAGTACTTCGTCGATCAAGAGAAGTATTTCTATTTGATTCTGTTGCATATGTACCTAGTAATTAGCGTCGGAGTGGCTACAATGGTGTCAATAGGTGCAATGTGTATTACGTATCTTCAACATACATGTGGAATGTTTAGAATTGCTAGGTAGGAATATATGTAAGAATGAGCATATTCTATAACAGTCCAATAATTTGAACTGTTATACAAAATTTGTTATACACAAAAATGTTATCTTTATGTAACATGATATACACAAACATTTTTTGACAAAAGTTTGTTCTTAACTAAAGGTTATTTGTGTCATTTAATTAATTATTATATATAATTACAACACAACATTTGTAGCTATCGTATTGAGTATGCAATGAGTATCAACATTTTACAAAACATTACGCTACAAAATAAGATTTTGATAACCGAGGGCATAATTTATGCGGTCAACATTCACCGGAAAGCTATGAAGTTTGTATTTACACCGACAATATTCATGCAATAATACGTTTAGTAATATCTTTTTGTTTTGGAAGACTGTCCAAGAATTTATTGTCCACATTCGAGATAATGTTGTTTTGTTTAATAGCGTGTGGAGTGGTTTGTATGAGCATCAACCTATTTCAAGTATGTTTTTGATTTTGTATAATAATGTACATGAGAGCTGTTCCGAAATTACTCATATTAATAACACTGTCCAATAAATATGTCAAGAAATTAATTCCTAAGATTTTTTCAGATTGCATCATCTGAAAATAATGTTGAGGAATTGTTGTTTCCGTTTCTCTTTGTATGTGCTACTGTCTCGTATATGTTTATAGCCAACTATGTCGGGCAGAATGTAGCGGATCATAATAGTCGTGTATTTTCTATTGCGTAAGAAACATTTCATAAAATAGAATATATGAAAGTCAATCTTTTTTAAGAGTTGTTACGTCAAATATAGAAATTAATATCACTGTAGAATAAATCGGCATAAATGGTGAAGTTAACTAATAGAAAAGTTTCTCAATTGGCAATTCATTATCTATATGCAATTGCATAGGTACAATGTGCAGTAGTATAGAGCCCCGATACACATACAAAAGATGATATTATTCTTGTTGCAAAGAGAAGCCAAGGAATTTACTTTGAATGTTGGTGGACTATTTAATGCATCTATAGAATGTCTTGCTACCGTAAGATGATATAGAATATCTCAAAAGTACCATATTAGAAATGAATGCTATAAAAAAAAAAACAATTTTGATTACAGTTGGTTAAGACCTCAATATCTTATTTTACCGTAATACATATATTCTACACGATGACGAAGCAAGTATGAATTTTGTAACAGCATGGTGAGAGTATAATTAATAAAAAAAGCAATAATTATACTCATGATTAGGACATAGAAATATTATAGTTTTTCGAAAATGTTGTACAGATATTTATGAGAAACTGTTAAAAAAGATATAAAAGATTAAAATTATTCAAATCAAAGTATTAGTACATCCGGTTTCTGCGATATATTAGAATCACCAATTTTTTATACTGTACTTTAAATAGAAAACAATAAAGTATATACACATTTATTTTACCTTGCTTCCAAATACGATTTTTTATGCGCAATTTTTTATTATACATTAAATATTACTCTCATATATTTTATTTGGTATCAATAATCATATAAATATGTTATAATTTTCGATAATAAACATATAGTAAAAAATGAAAAGATAAAAGAGACAGGAATATAACTAGTAGTATTAGATGATATAGAAAACTGGATAGATGACATATTGGTATTTAAAAGTTGTTAAGAATATTCTCGTTATTTGTAAATTATTTACCAAGTAGCTCCGACATCAAAGGGGCTGAAATTGAAGAATATTTCTGTCCGAGAGCAAGTGCATCCTATGAGTGCGCGTACTGGAATGAAGTTCGGCGCTGAAAAGAAGAAAATGCACCTACATGAATTTTCTATAAATACATCAATTTTATGGGAAAAACACATCCGTCAAATTGCTTTCAGTGGCAAATCCGGTCATGGAAATATTTGTATTTATGAGAAATTTCAATTGTGCGTGTTTTGGCGGACTTGTACAACTGTGTGTTGTAGTAAATTAGATTATTTGTATTGAAATTTATATGCCAGAAGATGTGGAACATATGGAATATTTCATCTTTCACTGGAAAAAGGAGGGGATAAACGCAATTTCGTCAATATTTCCGCAGTAATGTTTAAGGAGCTCGCAGAGAAATGATCTGTATTGAGACCCAACTTTCAGTCTTAATAGGACCCTTTTGCTCATTATAGGCTTGTGGCCATATCAACAATCAAAACTGATTTGTCTTCGTTTCATTATTTTCCTCGGTTATTTGATAACGGTTATTTTATTTCAAGTAAGGTAATAATATTATTATTATAAGGTTTTGATATTGTGACTGAAATAAGTTATAACCTAATGCAATTTATAGTATATAATCTTTTAGTATTATGTAAAATTTTATTATATTTATTTAAATTTTAAAGAGTAATTATACCTATATGTGTATATAGTTATATATATATATATATATAAAATTTAAATTATAATGTTTAGTTACGATTCTTAGATATATAGTCTCTGCAACATTCATTACGAAAACAAGACTTAATTTGGTAGAAAAAACTGTCGTGAAACAGGCGTTGGCAGGCAGGGTGGTTGTGAGGAGAGGGGCAACGCCCTACCTTGCGTAGGGGTCTTGCTAATCTTTTCTGTATCTATTTTTAGTATATGGTAGACTCATCACCTTAGTAAGGCAAAGATTTAATAGATATACAGATTTTATATGTCAGGTGAATGAAACGTTCTACCTTGCGTACGGGGTCTTGCTAATCTTTTCAGTATCAATATTATTAGTATAGACTCATCACTTTAGTAAGGCAAAGATTTTTAATAGATATACAGATTTTACATGTCAGGTGAATGGAATTGAATGTTCATTTGTATTTTTCTTGTTAAGTACTGCTTTTACAGTAATAGCGTATAGAATATAAAAGTTGCGTTTTTAAGAGACGTACAATTTTTATTTGAAACTTTTTGTACTAAAATGTATATTTATTTAGATAATTAAAAAATATGCAAAAAATTTCTTTTTTCATTTTTACCTAGAAAATGACCTTTGCGCCAATTTTCATTGACATATTCATAATTAGCATATCAAAATATAATAGTATACAAAATTTCAGAACAATCGGAGGTATGGGCTTTTCGGAACTTTATCCTATATTTGATGTATCATAACATATATATTAATAAACATACTTAATAATATTATTCGTTGCAGATAGTAAAGGCTTCGGTATCTTACTTTACCGTTATGTATTCTATTATACAATAATGAGGAAATAAAAATCTAATTAAATTAGAATGTAATAATAAATATGCATAATAAATTAAAAATTCCTGATATTCTTACTTTATATATATTGTAAAATTATATTATATGTAAAATTATATATTGTAAAATTAAGATGTATATAATTTTGAGTAAACAGATTAATTAAAAGTTTATATATAAACATGAAACATTTCAAATGTAATTACAGAGATATAAAATATCACACATAAAAATATTTAATCAAAGACGTTGATGCATATCACATATTCATAATGCATTGGAAAAAATCACAATTATACTATACTTTAAAATAAAATCGTGTTTAAAATTTAATTAACATTGCATTGTTTTAAAATTTGATTCTCTCTGTTAGAGATATATTTGCCGACACATATTAATTTTAGATAAATAATTATTATCAACATTAATATTTTGAAATCTTCAAGTGTGAATTTTTGTCTGATACGATGGTGAAGTTATGAAGAATATGAAGAACATAAAGAAATAAACCTATTCTTACGCTTTGATAGAGAAGGAAATAAGGAGAATCATATTACCTTGAACTACAACTTGAAACGTTTACTGATATTTAAGGCTGAAAAGACGAACATTCTCCTTATATATAGATGAAACTCTTACGACTACATGAACAGGAATAATGCGTGTAAAAGTATGAATTTCAAGTGCTAAATACGCTTGCGCAACTTTGTATTGTTCTCGCGGAAATAGTTCTCTCACGAGTAATTTTTTCTATGTGAAATAGAACATCTGCTGAATTTCACTGGTATTAAATCGATCGCTTAATCGTAGATATTATGATAAATGTTACTAATGTGCGAATTTTTTGATCTCACGATAGTGTTTCGTACCATCTTGCGTATATAAACGGCATTAGAAAAATTGCGTTAAAATTTATACCGCAAGAGAGCAGTCATAGAATTTCTGTTTGATAAATGAAAAAAGAAGGGAGTGATTATTCCTTCGATATCTTCGCAGTCATATTCAGGAGGTCGCAAAGAAATGATCTCTATCGAAGCACAATATTTTAGTCTTAATAAGATTCTCTTAATCGCTGTGGGGTTGTGGCCTTACCAACGAACGAGACTCGTCCGATTTCGGTTTATTTTCTTCCTCGCTATTCTCGTGACTGCTATTTTGTTTCAAGTAAGACAGTATTTCCTTTCTTAAATATTATTATTTTTATAGGATAAGCTATACTTTGTAATTTATATCACATCCTTTATTATCATATATAACTATCATTATTTATATAAAAAAAATTATTATATGTATTAATTGTGTTACAATATTGTACAAGATGTTCCACTTTATCGTGCAACACTAACAGTATAATCTTTCGAAGAGTCATTACTATAAGAAGTCTTAAAAATATCAATGTTAATTTTCAAATTGTATAAAGCGATCAAAAGCGTTGATTTTACTTGTAAGACTCATCTATTCAAACATAAAATTCCAAATCTTGTAATTTTAATAAACAAAGAAAAAAATTGATTAGCTTTACAGAAAATGTAAAAATTTGATTGAATATTTATGATTTATTTAAATAACAAAATCTTTTTTCACTCAATATGTAAAAATTCAAAAAAAAACCATAAATATATTTATTTCTATTTTCTAATAAAAATAAATACACACAAAAATTTTGTTCTTCCAATAAAAATAAGCATTTTGTTACTTAATAATTCATCACATCTAATAATTCTCTTTAAACAATCAAAAATTTCAATAATATAAAATTTTTAATAATTTGCATGCCATAAGTAAACCCTGCTATTGATAATAAACTTCCTAATGTGTAACTGATTATTAAAATATATACATGTACATAAATGCAGTGTGTAAGGAACCAACATTGTATGTCAGCGGAGCAGAGAAAATCAATATTACCTTAGATGTGAAAATCAATATTTAATGATAGATACGCGTACACGTGTAATAGCAGAATTGACATGGTAAAATTAAAAAATATTATTTACTGATTTGATTGCTTACAATTTGGAAATTCTTGTAATTCTAACTTTTATAACTTTCGACTTTTATTAAAATCTCTGTTCTATTTATTGTGCAATATAGTTGCAAGATATCATGTACATAATTATTACTACCTTTTTTATAAAATTGTTATGTACATATAAAGAAACAAGTCTATAATTTAACAGTTATTAAATGTATAAAAAAAAATTATAAATACAAACGTTTTAATAAAATTATTGCCTATAGTTCACCGCATTTTTAACTTCAAAATGTACATTGGATCTTGTCATTAAAATTCTGTCTGCTACGTTTTTCTTTACTATCTTCATGGTAGAATACATCTCATTTGCTTTTAATATGGAAGCTGTAAGTTAACATTTTACGATACGCGATTAAATTAATATCTGTGACAAACTTTGACTTTTATACTTAACAATCTTAATCTCTGAAAAAGTACACACAAGTGGTATAAACATTACTGGATTGACAGGTAAAGAATTTATTGATGGAACTTCAGCATGTACACGATAAACTACAAGATGAATATGAAACCGCTATCATGGAAAAATATGGATATACTGGAAAACTTTACACGGCCGCACTTACAAGTAAGATAATTTTTTAGATTTGCACTTGGTTATAGTTCTTTTGTTAACATGCAAGCTAAGACTTCGGTAGAATACAAATTAATCCTGATAAATAACAATAATTTATCTGCACACATATATTGTACGATATCGCTCCATTAAAATACACGTACATACATATTGAGAGAGAGATAATGATATATGTAGCAAAGACATTTAAGTCAAATTAAGAAATAAAATTTCAAAATGTAGAATTATGAGTTGAATAGTAGAAGCCGCTATAACTGACTTTGAAGAAATATAAAATTTTAGATATAATATATGTATAATATATACGTAAAGCAATATTTTCAGATATTATATGACAGAAAATTATACGAGTTACTTTCGAACATTCTTTAGTATTTGGCGTTTGCAGTGTATTTATTCCTATTGCTGCTGAATTTTTATCGAGTACTTTTGATGTTTTGCCGATAAATGTTTCTCAAGCACGTCAAATGCAATTCATAACGGAATACTTTGTCGACCAAGAAAAATATTTTTCTTTAATTCTATTACATATAAACGCAGCATTTTGCATAGGGTTGTTTATAGTAATAGCTTCAGGAACAATGCTCATTGTGTATCTCCAACTTACATGTGGAATGTTTAGAGTCTCCAGGTATGAAAGAAATGTAGAAATGGTTACAAGAATTTAAATTATAAAGAAAACTACGTTATTATTATAAATAGAAACTTTGTTGTTATCTTAAATAGAATTGTTATATTTCGAAAGAATTTGATTATTAAGTAAAAATCTTGTAAAAACAAAGAAAGTATGTGTACTCGATAGATGTGTTATTTATAGTTATCGTATTGAACGTGTAATGAGAATTAATATGCTGAAAAACATTAGTATGAAGAATGAGAAAGTCATATTCGAAGGAATAATTTGTGCTATAGATATGCATCGGCAAGCTATGAAGTTAGTATGAAAACAGAAAAAGTTATACATATAAATCATATAATAATATTTACTTGTGTTTGAAGATTGTCTGAACTGTTGGTATCTAAATTTGAGACAATGCTATTCTGTCTAACACTAGTCGGAGTAATCTCTTTGAGCCTTAATCTCTTCCAAGTAAGTCTCTAAATCTCTATTTTGGAAAGGGTTTGTTTATTTCATAATGTGTAGTTCTACAGTAAGGGAAAGTGTAGGTACTTTTGTTAATAACTTTAATTAATTGATATTTATAATTAATTCTACGTATAAATCTGTTTTTCTTCAATTAAATAAGTCTTAATTTTGGTTATAATGAGATAACTTACCATGTTATCTGATAAGTCATATAACAGATAAAACGTAGGCAGAAAATTGACATTTTTTCCTTCTCCCCGTATACCTACTTCCTTTAGCTCCCTATAATGATCGTATTATAGATTTTTCAGATTGGTTCACCGCAAGATAATGTCAAAGATTTATTATATCCCTTTTTATTCGTAACAATTTGTATTTTATACATGTTTTTAGCCAACTATACCGGGCAGAACGTTACGGATCATACTAATTACGTATTCGTTACTGCGTAAGAAAATTTTTTTGTAGAATATTATTGTGCATGCGCACACATAATCAAATTGTACATATTATATTAAAAATAAAGGCAAACACCTTATTTATAGAACGATTAGAGTGTATGTTAATTATTATCTATTATTAAATATATTTCTTTCTTTTTCAAACTATCAATTTTTTGTTCGTATAATTTCGCAGGTACAGCGTTCAGTGGTATATTACTCCCTTATACATACAAAAAATGATACTCTTTCTATTGCAAAGAGGCACCAAAAATTTCACTTTGAGTATTAAGGGACTATTTATCGGATCGTTGGAATGTTTCGCTACGGTAAAAAAATAATATATCGTGTATTAGAGTTTACTTGAAATAGCATATAATAAATGCGTTAAACGATATAATCTATTGCAGATGGTGAAGACATCGGTATCCTACTTTGCTGTTATATATTCGACGCAATAAAAAAGACTGAAAAATGAATCCAATATGGTATATGTATAATTAATTAAAATGTAATAATATATATTATACTTATTGTATTATTTAAAATATTTAAAAAGTAAAAAACCTAAACCTGAACACGTAGTTTAGCTAGAGATTTCGCTCAAACAAAACATGGAAAATAAATATTATTTAATCCAAAATGTTGCTTTGTTAGGTTTTTGCAAAAGGCTCCGAAAATAAAAATAATGTATATTGTCGCACACTTCAAATATATAAAATATAAGTTTAACTTATAATTTTATATTGTATCTTCAATAATTTATTTTTTCTACACGCAATTTTTATAATAATATGCGTCAGTCATAACATTAAAATAATTTATGCTATTTTAATTTATATATAGTAGCATCAATAAATTTTTAAAAAATTGTCTGATCATACGTGACGTGAATAGTGCATGTAAAGAAAGATACGAAAAAGGTACAAAACATAAATATTTCTGTTGTGATATTATCTGCTTGTGACATGCAACAATACGAACTTGATAAGAAACATGTCAATATTATTTCAAATTAATGTGGCTTACTCTCTTTCAAACATCATACATATAGTAATGTGTAAATGAAGTTATGGCACCGAAAACAACAGAATGCGCCAGCGTGACTTTTATGTGGACATTTTCTTTACGAATGTCCGTTTTTTCCACATTTTGTGGGAAGAAGACATCTGTTGTATTTCCCTATACGTCGCATCGATCGCTTAATTATATAGACTTCTTTGAAATAAAAATTGTAAAATTGTGTGTTTGAATTTCATTATAATGTTCTTTAATGCTAGGTCTTTAATGTTAGTTTCATGGTAAAATTTACGCTAAAAGAAGGAATATTCAATCGATTGGTCGAAAAGAGAGGATGAA
Organism: Leptothorax acervorum; assembly: GCA_035220615.1. NCBI lineage: Eukaryota > Metazoa > Arthropoda > Insecta > Hymenoptera > Formicidae > Leptothorax > Leptothorax acervorum. The sequence continues at coordinate 816,790 of JASTWQ010000059.1, forward strand.
CGGAATGTCCCCGATATCTTTGCAGTCATATGCGTTTCGATGCTCGAAGAGATGATTAACGCGAAGGATCGGTACTTCAGTCTCAATCGGATTCTCTTGCTCACGATTGGCTTGTGGCCTTATAAACAATCAAAACTTGTTCAATTGCAAATGACTTTGCATTATGGAATTCTGGGAAGCTTTATCGTATTTCAGGTAAGTCAATATATTTTAGTAGTTTTTTACGAGAAATGTTTCTTATATATTAATAATAATAATTTATTAATAATTAATAAATTACCACATTGCTATTGACAGTAACTTGCTATTGATAGCACATTTAAATTTTTTTGCAACGCATGTGGCGAAAGTTCGATTTTCGATTGCTGTTTAGCGTGCGGAAAGTGGCTTATTTCTCAACGATTTAATGTATGCCTTACTTTACCGCACTAGTGCGGTAAAAAACCTTTTTTCACGATTGACAATTTTTCTTTTTTGATTTTCGACTGACATAACAAACTTGAACGTAACGAAATTCACGCGAGACAAAACGTCAATTCGTTACAACTGTCATCATTCAAGAAGGATAAAATGGATAAAGAAAACAAATGTGTCCAAGACCGTTCATGCCGGTGGAACTCGTAGAAGCAGCTGGATCTGCCACAGAGAATTTACTACCGAAGAAATCGAGAGATAAATATATGAATATTTATGAAAAATTTATAGAATAGAGAGCATCTAAAAATACCACCTCATTTTCGGAAAATGTCGTAATAACATATTTTGATGAATTGTCAAAAAGTGCGAAACCATCGTATTTGAATTTAATTTAAATTAATTTTTTAATCTCAAATCGAACTTTCGCGACAAGAATTACAAAAAATATTGTATGTGGCATGTGCGAAAGACAACGAATTACGTCGCGCGTGAAGTTGCCGCATTCGCCTCAGCTTATGGTGCATTCCCACTCGTATTCGTGTGATTTGCAGAACTCGCCTTCGGCTCGTGCTGCAAAATCACACTCGTACTCGTGCGAATGCACCATAAGCCTTCGGTTCATGCGGCAACTTCACGCGCGACGTAATCCGTTGTTTTCCACACTTGCCACACAAAATACTAATATATAATTATAATACATATTAAAATAACATATTTTTATTATACAAATAATTCAGCAAAATTATTTCCTATAGTTTACAACATTTGCGACCTCAAAATGCGATCTGCAATTAGTTATTGAAATTCTCTCTGTCACATCCGTCTTTTTTAACTTTGTGATAACATACTCCTCGTTCCACTTTAACATGGATTTTGTAAGTGATAAAAATTATTCCTCGTTTGAATAAACGCGTGTCGTATATTACAACTCGTATCAACTTCAGAGTAACAAGTAGCATAGAAAATTATTATTGTGTAATGACAGGTAAAATATTTATTAGACCTGCTTCAACATACCTACGACGATCTAAGAGACGAAGGAGAAATTGCCATTATAGAAAAATATTGGTGCATCGCCAAACGTTATACTAAAGCACTTACGCGTAAGACAATTTCTCAGTTTTTATTACTCAGGAAAAATGCAGGTTTTATTTAAATTTAAATACTGTTTCTATTAATTAAATGACATATATTCGCAGTTGTAGAGTATTGTGCCTCAAATTTCGTAGTCGTATTTTTAAATTGACTGCATAATCGGCAAATTGAAGCACACTACTTTCTTAAGCAATTAATTTACCAATAATGAAGCAATGCGCACATATGTGTGGTGATATTATTATACATCAAATTATCACGTGTACGTATACATTGCTTCATTATTATCATATTATATCTGAAATATACGCGGCTTCTTTTTGTGCTGCCCTTATATATGCTTTACAAATAGCATAAATGAAAAGGCACTTCTATAGAAAATTTCGACCAAATAATATTCTTGAAATCAAAAACTTTTCTTTACAATCTTTTATCCGTATCTAATATATTTTGAGAAGCGCATGTATATACGAGCATGGAATTTGAAGTAGCCATGTATAGCCATGTAACTTTAATTATATAAATTTGTCCCAAGCTATCCATTAAGCCTTATTAGAACTTGATCCGTTATCGAGATCTCAAAATCTCAGGTACTCGCAACTCGTCGCGTCGCGTATAAAAGTCACGGGACGGTCTCGCTCCGCGCGTACTTGGCGTGAGACACTACCGTGTCTCTTGATTAATATTGGATGATATCATATAGACACGAATTAGAAAGGTTAAAATAAAAATTAATTTAGATTGTACAATAATATTTAAAAACATTAATTAATAATTTTTTACGATTGTTTTTCAAATCGTTCATTAGTGCTCGGTATCTTCTGTATGATTTCTTTTATCCTTTCGCCATTTTTGCCATATATTTTCGATATTGTATTCTCTGCAAACGTATCCCGACCACATCCATCGCTACAGATCATCACAGAGTACTTCATCGATCAAGAAAGATATTTTTATTTAATTATATTGCATGCGGATGTAGCATTCTGCATAGGAGGGTTTGCAATAATAGCGGTGGGAACAATGTTCATATTATATATGCAACATGTCTGCGGAATGTTAAAGATTACCAGGTAAGAAAATTAATGGTAAAAAAATTAATGGTAAGAGAATTAATAATTACTTAAATTTATGTCATAAATATTTATTATGATGCATCAAATAAATATAAAACTGTACTAGTTTTATCTCAGGATTTTTGCACGTGGTAACGTGATACAACTCACACATTATATGCGAATATAAATTATTATACAATTAAAGCATTTCAGTTATTTACAGTTATCGTATGGAGCGAGTCATGACAATCGGTATTACACGAATGAGCGGCACGAGAAGTGCGAGTTTGATTCACAAGAGCATAATTTATGCCGTAGATATGCATCGCAAAGCTTTAAAGTATGATATTCATTAAACATATGTACAATACATATACAGAATGTATCGTAATATCTGGAATTCAGTTCAAATATAAGTTCTTACTGGTCAATATGTCTTTCAGAAAAAATATCAACTTATTCATATTTCTTAAGGCACCTGGGTACTCGCCGCGGCCATGTTCGAATCGTGACGGCAGAAGCGAGAAATGAGTGGAAATGACACATTGAAAATTCCAACATTGCATTATGCGCCTGCGCAAAGACTGCATGGCTAGGATTCGTATTATACATCCATTTTACGGCTGTTTATTAACTGCCAAAGAAAACGGATAGTTTTCGGAGTATCTTTCAAGTGTGCTGAAGTGATCTGTAATGTTATTTGAAGCAAATATCTCTCTATTTGGAAATTCAATGCAAGAATTTTCAACGTGTTATTTCTCGCTTCTGACGTCACGATCTCACATCCGCGACGAGTACCCAGAAGCCTTAAGTTATAAATAATTTAAAACGTTGAATTTCGTGGTATAAATAATTGTATAAATTAATTTTAAACTAATACATACATAATTAAATTTTACTGATTTTTATATGTAAACAATTTTTCAAAAACTTTTATTAAAAACTTTATGTAGCTATATTATTTTAACTTAAACATTAACATTTAATATCGGAAAAAAGATAATTAAGAATAACAGCGTTAGTGTTAAATGGAAATCGCACTCAGAAATGGCTAAAGAATTTATCTCTGAGTTTATTTCTACATGTTACGATACATATTGTGCAGCTACTAATTTTTATATTCCTTCAGGATTGTCAAAACTTTTCTATCCTCATTTAACATAGCATTCTTCGTTTTAATATTGAATGGATTGCTTTACGCGAGCCTCAATCTTTATCGAGTAAGTTTCGTTTTCTATTCTTAAACTTTCAGATAAACAGCTCGCATTTCAGATTTTTCGAGAGATGTCATCTGGATATATTAGCGAGAAACTGATACAGTCCATTATATTTATAAATATGTATTATCTATTTACTTTCCTCTGCAACAATATTTCGCAACAACTTATGGATGAAAATAATAACGTATTTGCTACAGTGTAAGAAATATTTTCATGTGTGATATTCAACAGTCAAAAATGTGCAATAAATACACACACGTACAAGCTGGAATTAATAAATACAAAAATATAATACAAAATTCACACAAAACTAAAGTTAAAATAATTCGTAAGACACGTACAACTATGCGTTATAAAATTAGAACATATATAAATGGAAGGGTAATTGAGCCTCGAGCCTGAGTCCAACATGGTGCGAGAGAGAAACGTAATTGTGCGAGAGAGAAAGGTAGTGGGGCACAATCGCCCGCAATGCGCATGCTCGCGTTGCCATGGTTACCTACTGTTTGGCAAGAGAGGGCAAGAGAAGAGAAAGTGAGAGCAACGTAACCTCCATGATTGACATATAACTCATATTAAATAAGATTTAATTTAAAGATTAAATTGAGATCTTTGATAAGAAGATTGGAATATACATATATATATCATGTATAAATAATCGCTGATATAAGTCGTGTAGGTATTAATTAATGTATGTACACACAATTATGGAGAATAATAATAAAATGTACCTATATTTATTGTGTAAAATGTATAATTAATATAAAATATAAAATGTATATTTATATATTGGTGTTTAAAATGTATTAATTTCGAAAATTTTTGTCTAATGTAATCATCTTGTTGGGCTAATGTCGCGTATTTGCCTTCATGATACAAACGTAAATTAATATAAGTTGTAATAATAGATACTTTTTATTAATTCGGATTTATGATTTTAAAGTCCTGCTGCATTATATGTTCTGTCATTTTCGTATCGTTAAAAACAGATCGAATGACAAACTGTCGACATTAGCCCAACAAGATGATTACATTAAACAAAAATTTTCGAAATTAATACATTTTAAACACCGCAATAAATATAAATTTTAAATTTTATACATTTTAAACACCAATAAATATATTAGGTACATTTTATTATTATTCTTCATAATTGTGTGTACATACATTAATAAATACCTACACGACTTATATATATCAGCGATTATTTATACACGATTTATATATTCCAATCTTATCGAAGATCTCAATTTAATCTTTAAATTATATCTTATTTAATATGAGTAATATGACGATATGTCAATCATGGAGGTTACGTTGCTCTCACTTGCTCTTCTCTTGCCCTCTCTTGCCAAACAGGTAACCATAGCAACGCGAGCATACGCATTGCGGGCGATTGTGCCCCACTACCTTTCTCTCTCGCACAATTACGTTTCTCTCTAGTCTCGCGCACCATGTTCGACACGGCTCAATCCACGGGAAGGATAGGCAATTCCCCTTCCAGTTATATGTGTTCTAAGGTTATAACACTTATAGAGAGAATTAATTTAAACTATGTATGAGTTTTATTTCACCATTATAAAATTATTGATATTAATCATGTTTAATCGACATTTCATAGATACAACGTTCAATGGTATATGGCTCCCATACATATACAGAAGTTAATATTGTTCCTATTGCAAAGGGGCACGAGAACTTTACAGATATTTATTGGCGGAATGATTAAGGGGTCCTTAGAATGCTTCGTCACGGTAAAAACTATATCCGAATTTATTCGACGCAATATATTTCAAACGTTTGATAAAGATATTCTTCATTGCAGCTGGCCAGCGCATCAATATCTTACTTCACATTTATATACTATACGAATCAATAATCATGCCGAGATTTGTAAGCACTGTAACTGTATAATCTCTTGACAGATTAAATATAAAGTTTAATAATAATGTTGCAAAATTTATTGTACAAATATCAAATGGCAGAACGTGAACTTTAATACAGTCAAATTAATGGAAAAGAGATGCCGATAATAAAAAAATTGTTCAAAATTATTTCCAATATTCTTTACTATTTATTTATCGTAATGTGCATATTAATACATTAAATCCAGTGTATTCAGAAACAAATAATTTACTATTAGATATTGCTTTAAAACTAAATATAATCTTTTTTGTCAGCAAAGTGGCGCATAAATGTTAGAAAATTTTAAGAAAGTAGACATCAAGAATAGACATGCTTAAAAATGCATAATTAGTACATGTATAATCACTTCGCTGGAGAAAAGAAAATTATTTTTGATGACATTAACCGATTCATTAAAAATACTAACATTAACATAATTTACCAATTTGAAGCTGATATGCCAATATTTAGCATTGCTTAGGCAAATATACCTTACAAGTGTCCACCTCATTGTCAAAATGAAACACGTGTGGGACTGTGGTGTTCTGAAGAGTGGCGATTGCGACTGCGCGGCTTTTGTACGAAAGAAGTCCGCCTACAAACTTTCCCTCGTGAGAAAAGAACATCTGTTAAATTGCGTGAAATCGATCATTTATTCATGAACTACTTTACAAGGAAATTACGTAAATTACGGAGAGGTCCAATTTTTTAGTATTATTTTATATTGCTTTACACTATAATAGAAATAAATAAGAAAATTTATGAAAAAATTTGTGGTGGCAGAAAAAAGTCACGATCAATGAAGAGAAAAGAGGGGAGATAAATAAATTTCCGTCGATTGCTTCTTCGTCAAACGCATCTCTGTGCTCGCGAAGAAATGATTTGTCTCGAAACTCAAAATTTGAGAATTAACCGAATTCTGTTACTTGTCGTTGGTTTGTGGCCTTACCAACGATCGCCAATCGTCAAACTTCAGTTAATTTTATTTTTTGGCATTCTCACAACTTTCATTATATTCCAAGTATGTTAAGATTTTAATTCTACAACAAGTAAAGGTTTCGGCTTCACTGAGACTTCTTCATTACTCGAAACAAATAAAGAAAAATTTTTAACATTACGGCGAGACTAATAACTAGTGTACGCGACAGATCGTATCACGACAATGGGATCACAGCAGAGGCTAAGAACAAATGTCCGGAGCGTTTGTTTAAAAATTTTGCACTTATTAGCATTAAATTCGACGTGTTTCGTGACTTTGGTCGTTAATTAAACTGCGATGATGTCTTATTCGACGTTGCAAAGCGGGAGTAAGTTTGTCCAATGTCCGGAATTGTGTGTCACGTTCGTCCAATGTCCGGAAACGTGACACACATTTCCGGACATTGGACGAACTTATTCCCGCTTCGCAACGTCGAATAAGATATCATTGCAGTTTAAGGAGGCTTTAAGGATAATGCAAAATGATAAGAATGGCATGAAATTTATAATAGAAGTTTCTTTACAAATAACGGCTTCATGTAAATTTTTTCAGATTTTTTCACCAGTCCATTTTTGCGTAAATTAATATCAAAATTCCCCATTTTATAAGGGACTCTTATGAGAAACCCGATTCTCCATATCTATTTTCAATAAAAACATATATTTATAATATTAAGAAGCAAATGAATTTATGTGTAATATGTAAAGTATACTATATTGAAAGTACGTACTAAAGTTCGAGCCATTTCACCACATAGTTTATTTGCAATACTCAAAAATATAAGTCAAGATATAATATTTTTGTCAACAGAACTGTGTGATGGAAAAAACTTGACAACGCTGTTAAAAAACACGGGAAGATTCTGACATAAAATGTAACCTAACATGTAACCCAAAATGTAATCTAGAGTCTATTCTGGCAATCAATTGTAGTTCTACCAACTTCGGTTTTTCACTTCTACACCGTTGCCAAGTCATTACTTGTAGTAATAATAAAATTTGTTTAAAAAAACATAAACTTATATGTGAGACTTTTACATAAATAAACATTAATATTCTTTGCATTTTAAATGCATTTCATTCCATATTTTATTAAAATTTTAGATTAATGTTGTTTTAAATATAATTATTTTAGATTGGCAGCACTCCATATTTCCATTGTATTAATAAAGCGCTATCCCCTCACTGCCCACCTCAGCCTTACAGCCTCCTTAATCAACGACCGAAGTCACGAAACACATCGAATTTAATGCTAATTGTAAGTGCAAAATTTTTAAAACAAACGCTCTAGACATTTGTTTTTATTGTTAGTCTCTGCTGTGACCCCATTGTCGTAATATGATCTGTCGCATACATTTGTTATTAGTCTCGCCGTAATGTTAAAAATTTACTTGTTATAGAATTAATTATTTGTATATGGTCAATTTGAATAAAATGTTATAGAGTAATACCGTACGTACTATTTGCTCGTATAGTTGGCCCATTATTCACTCTTATTGTTTAATTACATCTATCAGATTTCAATATACAATTATATTGTTAATAATTTATTTCATTAAAATAATATTATATAAAAATAATTTATTTCGCTTACGCCTTTATTTTAGCTCCCTTACACTTACTTTTCACTTCTTACGCCTATACTCTTACTTCTAATTACTCCGCGTATTGTAGACGATGCTTTAATGCAGCTAATTCAATTGTTAAAAATTATTTCTTGCAGTTTACAACATTCTTGACGTCAAAATGTACTCCAGAACTTGTTCTCAAGGTTATCTCTACTTCATTTTTTTTTATGTGCTATGCGATCAAATACAACTCATTTTGGATTAACGCCGATACCGTAAGAGCGTTATCAGTCATGTATGCATTAGTGATAAATATGGAATCTTCGAATGTAATACTGTCGGATTTTCGTTTTCCTTATTTATTAAGACTGACAATGAGTTAATCCCGCTATTCGCGATTTTCTTTCAGTTCTTTATAATTTAATTTTCTACTTCTATTGTAATTATAATGTACGGAGTATTTAAAGAAAAAGTAACATAGATAATTTCATCCTAATTAAGAATACAGAAGTTTGAAGATAATCGTTCAAAAAAAAAGACTGTTTTTGGCGGTTTCTGGGCTTTTTTCTATAAGATTCAAATATGATTAAAATTATTTGGTTCTAATTAAAAATTGTTAAGGAAGATTTCTGCAGGATGTGCAGGAGAGACCTTATAGGTTGTACAATCTTTTGTTAGGAAAATTTGTCTTTGCCTTATTTTTATAGATTTATGCAATATCTCTTTTTGATGTTATCCTAGATTTAGAGCCGGTAAAACCCTCATTGTAGGTTCTATTAACTGCAAAATAGTGCCTGCTTGTGCTCTGTTTCTGCATGTTTGTTAGTACTTAATATTCTACTTATTCTTAAATGTTATGCCCTATAAATTTTATTTACGTCATTTATTATTATGCGTGATATTTTTGTATTGCTACTTAACAATTCCGACAAGGCCTGTAAGCAGGACGCCTTAATGTAACGACAGTAGTAACAAGTGTTGATTTGGCTTGGATAAGTTCTTGGGTTTATTGTGTTATTTCGTCGTTATGTCAAATATTTCGGATTTTGGTGACATCGGCAAATTCTCCGTAGTAAGGCCCTTTTCTGGAGCTATACCTGGAGAGAGAATAGGACGAACGTGTGGTACACGCATAGACTTATATAGATAGACTGGCCCGAACCGAGAAGTCTTAAATGCCATAATAAGGTACTGCTGTAGTAAGTCAGTGTACAAATGATCTTCGCACAGTAGGCTGATGTGCCCATGTTGTAACAGTATTATGATGTTTAGGATATGGTAAAAAATTAAATTTTTAAAATTTTTTTAAAATAATTATTTTTAAACATTCAAAAAAATTCAATTTTTACACGAATGCTTGAGAGCTGCATCAAACAGTTTTACCGTAAATTACGTTAGCCAATTTTTAGTATGCTCTCCAAATGTTAAGAATAATATACATACACTATCGGATTAGTATATTTCTAACTGAAGTAATAATACAGAAACTTCGAAAAGTTATACACAGTAGGATACATGTAGAATGCTTTCGGCAGGAAATTGTTGATGAACTCATCGTGCAAGAATAAAATAATTTTGTAGAACACAAATGCAGCAAAGAAACAGGTAGCTTCTTCATTTAATTTACTGTGCGTGAAGAATTGTTAAATATTATTCACATACAGGTTGTGCGTTCTCCTCTTGCTACCTGGGTACTGGGAGTATTCCGTGTCGAGTGTCGTACCAATTCGACCACTGAGGCATGTGGTAATATTTATAATACAAAAACAAATTAATAATAGTTTAAACGTATTTCTCAGGCGACGTGAATAAACAATTAATATATTAAGACCGTCAAGATATACAATCAATGGTACGTAGTATCTTATTACGGCATCCACGGCTTCTCGGTTCTTATCGATTAAGATATAAACCAAGTGTACTTTGTACTTCCAGAATGACGTGACTGTATTCGAATTCGAATGAGATTATTATCTTCCATCAGTAGGTTATACTTCTTAAATTTTAAACGTAAATGCTTACTTGGAGTTCGTACATGCCGTCTGCTCGTACGTGTCCAGCATAATACGTTGTTTCGGGTTGCACCTGCACGAACTGCTAAATACGTGTACTACACGCTTGTCCTATTCCCTCTTTAGGTACAGGTAGCTCCAGAAGAGAGCCCCACTACAAGAGATTTGCTAATGTCAGCAAAATCCGAAATATTTGACATAACGACGAAATAACACAATGTACCCAAGAACTTAGCCAAGCCAAATCAACACTTGTTACTATTGTCGTCACGTTAAGGCGTCCTGATTACGGGCCTTGTCGAAATTGTTAAGTACTTAGCAGTACAAAAATATCACGCATAATAATAAATGACGTAAATGAAATTTATAGGGCAGCATTTAAGTGTAAGTAGAGTACATAGGTACTAAAACAAACGTGTATAAACAGCGCACAAGACTGCACTATTATGCAGTTGACAGAACACAATTGGGGCTTTACCGGGGTCTAAATATAGACTAACTTAAAAAAAAGATATCGTAAATCTTTAAAGACAAGGCAAAGACCAATTTTCCTAACTTAGGATTTTAAAGCTAACAGGGACTCTACTGTACATTTTGCAGAAAAACTTTTTTAACAACTTTTGATTAAAACCTTATAGCAAATAATTTTAACCATATTTGAACTGTATAGAAAAGGAATACCCATGCAAACCGCCAAAAACTGTCATCCACCATTACAAAAGAAATAGCATACAATATTATTGACAGATAAGAAGTATGCTGGAGCAGCTTCAAAATGTGTGTAACGAGCTAAAAGATGAGAACGAAATCGCTATTATAGAAAAATGCGGGAGCAAGGCAAAATATCGTACAACTGCACTTATACGTAAGACAATGGTAGTCGAGTCTTTTGTATGTTCCAAAATTAGATTATAAACGTAATCATAAACTTATATTTTTCAAAACAAAACAAGATTCTCCCTATCCCCAATAAAAAAAAATTAAAAAATTAAAATGTGACTGAATGTTTGACTTGTATATGTGTGTAATTAATTTTACAAAACTTCTCTCAGTAGCTGGCATATGGGGCACATGTTCAGTAACTGCTATATATATTTGGCCGTACATTCAACACATTGTTCAGCATAATAACAAGTCTCGACTAAATCCTTCGGTATATATTGTGACAGAATACTTTATTGACCAAGAGAAATATTCCTACTTAATCACGCTCCATACATTAGCAGCTGTTTACATAGGGGAGGTCGCATTTATAGCGACAGGAACGATGTTAATTGCATATCTTCAACATACCTGCGGAATGTTTAGTATAGCTAGGTGAGTACATAAATGCTATAAGAATGAATATAATTGTAATGAATATTTGTTTGACATCTCAAAACAATTTAGAATTAATTATAGAAGTAAAATTATTTACAGTTATCGTATCAAACAAGCAATCAATATCTTACAAAAGGATATCCTAAAGAGTGAAAATAAAGTTTATAAGGAGATAACTTATGCCGTAGATATTCATCGCAAAGCTATGGAGTTGGTATATTTGATAAAGAGTATTTAGTACTACGGTAATAACTCAAATTTTCTTGTACTTGAAGGCTCACGGACTTTCTAATTTCAAACTTTGAGGGATCATTCTTCTTCTTGATAGTGATTGGCGTGACTTCTCTTAGCTGTAATCTCTTTTGGGTAAAATTCTTGATATGGTATTTAATCGTGATTTTATGATATTAGAATTTTATGAACAAATCATTGAAATAAAAAGAAATAGTAAGATACTTTTTTATTTTAGAACCTATACTTATTGAAAACAATAATTTATAAAAATATAATTGTTACCCTTTAAGATACTATACAAAGATTTCTAATTATATAAGCTAAGTAACAAAAATTATCAATAAACAGCAAATAAAAAATTAAAATTGAACAGTAATTTATTATTTTGGTCCGATGACATATCATAATCTATTAACATTTATCAGGCAATATAAATAGAACAATATGATTCAATCGTGCTTAAGAAGTTAATAGAAAGTGCATAACGCATGTATCACAATTTTTAGGCTGCGTCAAATAGCGATAACATTCAGCAACTTATTCTTCCTCTTATAATAATAAGCATCCTCTATGTGTACCTGTTCGTATCAAACTATATTGCGCAGGAAATTACGGATCACAATGAACACGTATTTGCCACAGTGTAAGAGATATTACCATCATTTTGTCATATAAGACATTATAAGTGTATTCGTTTTGACTTTTGTCATAGAAATCTAAATTATAGAAAATATTACACAGTAAGAGTACTATAATACGATTTGTGGAACAAATATAAGTATTATTACCAAATATTCTTATCTTATTATAATTAATAATTGTTATTATTTTGTAGATACAATGTTCAGTGGTACGTGGCTCCGTTACGTATACAGAAAATGATATTGTTTCTATTGCAAAGGAGCATTAAGGCTTTTCATATAATTCTCGGTGGAATATTTGTGGCGTCCTTGGAAAGTGCCGCTGCGGTGAGAAATATATATCTACCATGTATTATTGTTTATACTTTTAGTAAAATTTTATTGTTTATACTTTAGAAAATTTTTTGTTATCCTTGCGAATATTGTTTAATCAATATAATAACATTAACAATCATTTTGAAATATTTGCTATTTTAGAATCAAAACTCACATCACATAAATCATAGACGAATAAAGTTTCACTATAATAATTATATTTATAAAATGCTAATTATAACAACTCAGTAGAGCTAAGAAAATAGAATAATGGATAAAGAAAATTATTAAATTACCGTTTTATTTTTTGTTTTAATATATTCAGGAATACTATAAAATTAATAAAGTTTTACTTTAAGGATGTTCGGGCATTACAACTAAAATAATAAAAACTCTTTAAATAAATTCTGTAGATTTCATCATAAAAAATTTTTGTTAAAGTTTGAGGCTGTTTAGGAAGCTTGTTGTTGAGAAATTAAATAATAAAATTACACGTAGTCTTATGGAAAATAGGGAAAAATTATTATATCTCACAATCACTAAAAAATAATATTAAAAAAATGAAATTTTGCAAGCAGAACGAGTAAGACTACATAATTATTTATAATATCAATTTTTAGCTTTATTAGGAGACTCGTTTTTTTTTAATTTAATAATGTTTTCGAAAAATTTCTTCATTAGGTTAAGTTAGCCGAAAAGTACGCTCAATACATACTCAATACGTACTTACATACGCTCAGTTACAGATGAGTAGACTATAAGATACACGCACACTATCGAAAAAGCCATGCAATGTTGTCAAATTCAAAAAGTGATTTAACTTTAAAAACTGATTGTACACAAGCAACCTAACTTTTAGCAGGGAAATATGCCTGTACCGCCCGAACATCCTTAAAACGTCAGTTTGATTGTCCGAAAAAAATCGATTATCTAAACATATTGTCCCTAATTGTTTGGCTAAGAAAATTTCTATTGTCTTTCTAATATAATTTACAGAATAAAACGGAAGATATATTTTGTTACAGTTAATGAGTACTTCGATATCCTATTTCACTGTTCTTTATTCTACGAGGCAGAATTAAGAGTATAAATTAATAACAATAAAATAAAATTGGTTTTAATATGGAAATAAGAAATGGGGAGGAGGGGGGAGGAAAGCGGTAAATATGTAAGTGAATAAAATATAGGATTTCGATCTCGCATTTTAGATAATGTGTGCTGCAGAAGTATCAATTCTCTACAATGGAAGAAAAATAATTATTTAAGTAAAAAATCGGGATTCTAGATTGTAATAACTGCAGAATAATGCTGCAATGTTGAGTAAAATAAAAATTCTTTGTTAATCAAATTTAATTTAGTTTTTACAAGAAAAGAAATGTTTCTTTTTAAACATGCAAACTTTTGAATGGTTCCACTTTTAAATCAAATGCAAAAGAAACTTTCTTTACGATTACTTAGTTCTCTTCTTACATAGCGCAATCAACTGATACTTTATTTATTTAATGGTGTTTATACTTAAAACTTGATACCACCCTTTTTAACACCCTGTATATAGAACATAATCCAAGATTCTTTTCAACAGACAGACGCAGATAATTCTTATGATATTTGGCTCTTAAACTCTGCAAATCTTACGTCACATTTATTTATTATACGAATTAATAATCGTGTCAATCTGTAGCACCGTATAATTTCTAGTCTAGATAGATTAATTATAAAGTTTTAACGATAATGTTTTGTGTGCATAAATGTATTGTATGAATATTAAACGGATAGAACATGGACTTCAAATACAGTAAAATTAATGGAAAGGAGATGCCAATAATAAAAGAATAGTTCGAAATTGTTTTCGATAGTTGTTACTATTTTATTGATTATAGTGTGCATATATTAATACATTAAATGCAACGTATTAAAAAATAAATAATTTATCATTATTACTTTAAAACTAAATATAATCCCCTTTAGCACACACACACACAACAAGTGGCGCAAATGTTAAAAAATTGTAAGAAAGTAGGCATTAAGAATAGACATGCTTAAAAAAGCATAATTTATAATTAGTGTATGTAGTGAAATTATTATCAATAAAGAAAACAAAAGTATTTTTGAAGACATTACATAATTGACTAATTGTTAAGAATACTTACTAACATTAACATAATCCACTAATTTAAAGCTGATGTATCAATAATTACCATTGCTTAGTTAGGCAAATATACCTTACGAGTGTCCACCTCAGAATGAAACACGTGGGACTTGTGGTGCTCTGAAAAGTGGCTATATTGCGACTGCGCGGCTCATGTACGAAAGAAGTCCGCCTACAAACTTTCCCCCGTGAGAAAAGAACATCTGCTAAATTGCGTTTAGTGTAAAATCAATCGTTTATTCATGAATTTCTTCCCAAAGAAATTTCTTAAATTACGGAGGTTTATTCTTTTAGTAGTATTTTATATTGCTTTACACTATATTAGAAATAAATATAAATAAGGAAATTTACGAAAATTTGTGGTGGCAGAAAAAAAGTCACAATCACTGAAGAGAAAAGAGAGGAAATAAATGGATTTCCGTCGACTGCTTCTCCGTCAAACGCATCTCTGTGCTCGCGAAGAAATGATCTGTCTCAAAACTCGACATTTTAGCGTCAATCGAATTCTGTTGCTTGTCGCTGGTTTGTGGCCTTACCAACGATCGCCAATCGTTAAACTTCAGTTAATTTTATTTTTTGGCATTCTGATAACTTTCATTATATTCCAAGTACGCTAAGATTGTAATTTTATTATTATAAAACAAGCTATCAAATACTATATACCAAAGAGTTACATCTATCAGATTTCAATATTATTTTATATTATATAATAATTTATCTGTTTAAAATAAAATTTTTGTGATACAATTATACTCAAATATTAATTACTTGCTCTTTTTACTAATTTATTATACATATAGTATACAGAACAACAAAGAATAGAGAAATTACAGTTTGCTAATCAGACAAACTACAGTTAATTCTGAAATTCTCTAATGCGACTAATTCAATTATTGAAAATTATTTTTTGCAGCTTACAACATTCTTGACGTCAAAATGTACTACAGAACTTATTCTCCAAGTTATCTCTACTACATTCTTCTTTATGTGCTATGTGATAAAATATAATTCGTTTTGGGTTAACACCGATGCCGTAAGAGCGTCATCAATCATATACGCATTAGTGATAAAAATATAGAGGAATCTTCGAATGTGAAACTGTCGGATTTTCGTATTCTTTACCTATTAGGACTGAGTTAATTCTGCTATTCTTGATTTTCTTTGAGTTCTTCATGATTTGGCCCTCGCTACTTTTATTATAATTATAATGTAAGGTGTATTTTAAAAAAAAAAGTAACATAGATAATTCCGTCCTAATCAAGAATACAGAAGTTTGACAGTAATCGTTTTAAAATTTTACAAAAAAAGTGGCATATAATATAATTGACAGATAAGGAGTATGCTGGAGCAGCTTCAAGATGTGTGTAACGAGCTAAAAGATGAGAATGAAATCGCTATTATAGAAAAATACGGGAGTAAGGCAAAATGTTATACAACTGCAATTTTACGTAAGACATGGTAGTCGAGTCTTCTGTATGTTCCAAAATTAGATTAAACGTAATCATAAACATATTTTCTTCAAAACAAAACAAGATTTTCCCTATCTTTAATAAAGAAAAATTAAAAAATAAAAATGCGACTGAATAATTGATTTATACGTGTGTGATTAATTTTACAAAACTTCTCTCAGTGTTTGGCATATGGTGCATATGTATCTTAACTGTTATACATATTTGGCCGTACATTCAACACATTGTTCTGCCTAAAAATGAGTCTCGACTAAATCCTTCAGTGTATATTGTGACAGAATACTTTATTGATCAAGACAAATATTCCTATTTAATCACGCTCCATGCACTAGCAGCTTTTTACGTAGGGGCTGTCTCACTAATAGCAACAGGAACGATGTTACTTGCATATTTTCAACATACTTGCGGAATGTTTAGTATCGCCAGGTGAGTAAATAAATGCTAGAATGGATATAATTGTAAGAAATATTTGTTTGTCATTTCAAAACGATTTAGAATTAATTATAACAATAAAATTATTTACAGTTATCGTATCAAACAGGCAATCAATATTTTACAAAAGGATATCCTAAAGAGTGAAAACAAAGTTTATAAAGAGATAACTTATGCCGTAGATATTCATCGCAAAGCTTTGGAGTTGGTATATATTTGATAAAGAGTATTTATAGTACTAATGTGGTAATGCAAATTTTCTTGTACTTGAAGGCTCACGGATTTTCTAGTATCAAACTTTGAGGGATCATTCTTCTTCTTGGTAGCGCTCGGCGTGACTTGTCTTAGTCTTAATCTTTTTCGGGTAAAATTCCTGATATTTAATCGTGATTTCATGATAATAGAATTTTATAAAAAAGTCAAGACAATAAAAAGAAGTAACAAAATACTTTTCTATACAGGGTGTAACTAAAAGGTCTGGCCAAACTGTAATGACGGATTCAGGACACCAAAACAACAAAAAAAGTTCATATGCACATAGGTCCGATATGACCTTGTTTTCAAGTTACAGACCGCGTCAGCTTTGCATAAACCTCGCAAGCGCTGGCTCAAAAATGTCCAATTCTGCGGTTATGGACGTAATCTACAAAAGGTGTTCAATGTGTCCTCCATGTAATACGACACAGGCCTGGGTACGCCTTGCCATCGATTGTCGAACACGTTCAAATACACTAGGTGTGTTGCGAATTGTATCGCAGCACTCAACAACTCGTTGCTGAAGGATCTCCACGTTGTCGACTAGAATCGAATATACAAGTGCCTTTAGGTGCCCCTACAAGTAGAAGTTAAGTGGATTTAGATCAGGTGAACGCGGGGGCCACGCCTGAGGTCCACCGCGACCAATCCATCGACCGGGGTAAGTGCGATCTGGTGTACACACCTGGTGTATTTGAACGTGTTCGACATTCGATGGCAAGGCGTATCCAGGCCTGTGTCATATTACATGGAGGACACATTGAACACCTTTTGTAGATTACGTCCATAACTGCAGAATTGGACATTTTTGAGCCGGCGCTTGCGAAGTTCATGCAAAGCTGACGCGGTCTGTAACTTGAAAACACGATCATATCGGACCTGTGTGCATATGAACTTTTTTTGTTGTTTTGATGTCCTGAATCCGTCATTACAGTTTGGCCAGACCTTTTAGTTACACCCTGTATATCGTAGTATATTTATTAAAAACAATAATTTATGAAAATAATTGTTACCTATCATTTAAGATTCTATACAATAATTTCTAATTAAATAAGCTAAGTAAACAAAAATTACCAATAATTAGTAAATATAAACTAATTATTAAAATTAATCATTAATTCAATATTCTGGTCCAATGACATATCATAATCTATCGACATTTTATCATGCAATATAAGTAGCAATATGAACAATATGATTCAATCGTGCGTAAGAAGTTGATAGAAAATGCATAACGTACGTATCACAATTTTTAGGCTGCGTCACATAGCGATAATATTGACCAACTTATTGTTACTATTGTAATGATAAGCACCCTCTATGTGTACTTACTGTTATCCAACTATACTGCACAGGAAATTACGGATCACAATGAATACGTATTTGCCACAGTGTAAGAGATATTCCCATAATTTTGTCATATAAGGGTACCCGTTTTGACTTTTGTAATAAAAATCTAAATTATAGAAAATACATTTTATTTTTTATCGTTATTAATTTATACTCTTAATTCTGCCTCGTAAAATAAAGAACAGTAAAATAGGATGTCGAAGTACCTACTCGTCAGCTGTAACAAAATATATCTTTCGTTTTATTCTGTAATTAAATTATATTAGAAAGACAATAGAACTTTTGTTTGTTGTTAGTATTACACAGTAAGGGTACTAATACGATTCGTGGAACAAATATATGTATTTATTTATTATTACCAAATATTTTTATCTTATTACAATTAGCAATTGTTATTATTTTGTAGATACAACGTTCAGTGGTATGTGGCTCCGTTACATATACAGAAAATGATATTGTTTCTGTTACAAAGGGGCACTAAAGCCTTTCATATAATTCTTGGTGGAATGTTTGTGGCGTCCTTGGAAAGTGCCGCTGCGGTAAGAAATCTATACCATATATTTTATGGTAAAATCTATTGTTATCCTTGCGTATATTGTTTAATCGATATAATAATATTAACAGTCATTTTGAAATATTTGCTATTTTAGAATCAAAACTCACATCACATAAATCCTAGAGTGTCCTAGACAATTGAAGTATCACTATAATAATTATATTTACAAAATGTTAACTAACAACTCAGTAGAGTTAAAAAAAATAGAATAGTAGATAAAGAAAATTATTAAATTGCCGTTGTATTTTTTGTTTTCATATTCAAGAATATTATGAAATTAATAAACTTTTACTTTAAAATGTCGAAGTTTTATTATCCGAAAAAGTAGATTATCTAAACATATTGTCCCCAATTGTTTGACTAACAATAAGGAAAGTTCTATTGTCTTTCTAATATAATTTATTACAGAATAGAACGAAAGATATATTTTGTTACAGTTGACGAGTACTTCGATATCCTATTTCACTGTTCTTTATTCTACGAGGCAGAATTAAGAGTATAAATTATATATATAATAACGATAAAATAAAATTGGTTTTAATACGGAAGTGCGAAAATGGGGGAGGGAGTGGTGAACTCAATATGAAAGTGAAAGAGATATGGGAACTATTTTGATCTCGCATTTTAGATAATGTGTGCTGAAGTATCAATTCTCTGCAATGGAAGAAAATTATTATTTAAGTGAGAGAGAGAAATTGGGATTCAAGATTGTAATAACTGCAGAATAACCTTCAATGTTGAGTATAATAAGAATTATTTGTTAATCAAATTTCATTTAATTGTTACAAGAACAAATGTTTCTTTTTGTAAATGCAATAAAATTTTGAATAGTCCTATTATTAAATAAAATGCAAAAGAAATTTCCTTTATGATTAGTTCCCGTCTTATAGCGCAATTAACTGATACCTTATTTAATATTTAATGGTGTTTAGGTATGCCTAAAATTTAATACCAAATTTTTTTAAACACGCTGTATATAGAACATAATCCAAGATTCTTTCCAACAGCCAGACGCAGAAAATTCTTATGAAATTTGGCTCTTAAACTCTGCAGATCTTACTTCACACATATTTATTATACAAATTAATAATCAAGTCGATCTGTAGCACTGTATAATATCTAGTCTAGATTATAGATTAAGTAATTATAAAGTTTTAATGAGAGATAATGTTTCGTATGCATAAATGTATTGTACAAATATTAAACGGGCAGAACATGGACTTCAAATACAGTCAAATTAATGGAAAGGGGATGCCAATAATATAAGAATTGTTCAAAATTGTTTTCGATAGTTTTTATTATTTTATTGATTATAATGTGCATATATTAATACATTAAATGCAGCGTATTAAAAAATAAATAAATTATCATTATTACTTTAAAACTAAATATAATCCCCTTTGGCACACACACACACAGCAAGTGGCGCAAATGTTAAAAAATTGTAAGAAAGTAGGCATTAAGAATAGACTTGCTTAAAAATGCATAATTTATAATTAGTGTATGTAGTGAAATTATTATCAATAAAGAAAACAAAAGTATTTTTGAAGACATTACATAATTGACTAATTGTTAAGAATACTTACTAACATTAACATAATTCACTAATTTAAAGCTGATGTATCAATAATTAACATTGCTTAGGCAAATATACCTTACGAGTGTCCACCTCAGAATGAAACACGTGGGACTGTGGTGTTCTGAAAAGTGGCTATTACGACTGCGCGGCTCATGTACGAAAGAAGTCCGCCTACGAACTTTCCCCCGTGAGAAAAGAACATCCGTTAAATTGCGTTTAATGTGAAATCAATCGTTTATTCATGAACTTCTTCCCAAAGAAATTTCTTAAATTACGGAGGTCTAATCTTTTAGTAGTATTTTACTATTTTATATTGCTTAACAATATACTAGGAATGAATAAGAAAATTAACACAAAAAATTGGCTGTAGCAAAAAGAAAGTAACGATCAATGAAAAGAAAAGAGGGGAGATAAATAGATTTCTGTCGACTGCTTTTAGTCAAACGCATTTCTGTGCTAGTGAAGAGATGATCTGTCTCGAAACTCGACATTTTAGCGTCAACCGAATTCTGTTGCTTCTCGTTGGTTTGTGGCCTTACCAACGATCGCCAATTGTCAAACTTCAGTTAATTTTATTTTTTGGCATTCTCACAACTTTCATTATATTCCAAGTATGTTAGGATTTTAATTTTATTATTATGAAATAAGCTATCGAATACTATATAACGTAATTTTAATTACATTATTATTAAATTATTAGGCTTGTTGTATAAACAATAAGAGTGAATAATGGGTCAACTATACGAGCAAATAATACGGTGTTACTCTATAACATTTTATTTAAATTGATTAATGCTAATAAGTGCGAAATTTTTAAAACAAACGCTCCGGACATTTGTTCTTAGCCTCTGCTGTGATCCCATTGTGGTGATACGATCTGTCGCGTACACTAAGGAGGCTTTAAGGGTAATGCAAAATGATAAGAATGGCATGAAATTTATAATAGAAGTTTCTTTACAAATAACGGTTTTATGTGAATTTTTTCAGATTTTTTCACCAGCCCATTTTTGCGTAAATTAATATCAAAATTCCCCATTTTATAAGGGACTCTTATGAGAAACCCGATTCTCCATATCTATTTTCAATAAAAACATATTTTTAAAATATTAAGAAGCAAATAAATTTATGTGTAATATGTGAAGTATACTATATTGAAAGTGCGTACTAAAGTTCGAGCCATTTCACCACATAGTTTATTTGCAATTCTAAAAAATATAAGTCAAGATATAATATTTTTGTCACAGAGCTGTGTGATGGAAAAAACTTGACAACGCTGTTAAGAAACACGGGAAGATTCTGACATAAAGTGTAACCTAACATGTAACCCAAAATGTAATCTAGAGTCTATTCTGTCAATCAATTGTAGTTCTACCAACTTCGGTTTTTCACTTCTACACCGTTGCCAAGTCATTACTTGTAGTAATAATAAAATTTGTTTAAAAAAACATAAATTTATGTGTGACTTTTACATAAATAAACATTAATATTCTTTGCATTTTAAATGCATTCCATTCCATATTTTATTGTTATTAGTCTCGCCGTAATGTTAAAAATTTTTCTTTATTTGTTTTGAGTACTGAAGAAGCCTTAGTAAAGCCGAAACCTTTACTTGTTATAGAATTAATTATTTGTATAGAATCAATTTAAATAAAATGTTATAGAGTAACACCGTACGTACTATTTGCTCGTATAGTTGGCTCATTATTCATTTTTATTGTTTAATTACATCTATCAGATTTCAATATACAATTATATTGTTAATAATTTATTTCATTAAAATAATATTATATAAAAATAATTTTTTTCGCTTACGCCTTTATTTTAGCTCCCTTACATTTACTTTTCACTTCTTACGCCTATACTCTTACTTCTAATTACTCCGCGTATTGTAGACGATGCTTTAATGCAGTTAATTCAATTGTTAAAAATTATTTCTTGCAGTTTACAACATTCTTGACGTCAAAATGTACTCCAGAACTTGTTCTCAAGGTTATCTCTACTTCATTTTTTTTTATGTGCTATGCGATCAAATACAACTCATTTTGGATTAACGCCGATACCGTAAGAGCGTTATCAGTCATGTATGCATTAGTGATAAATATGGAATCTTCGAATGTAATACTGTCGGAATTTCGTTTTCCTTATTTATTAAGACTGACAATGAGTTAATCCCGCTATTCGCGATTTTCTTTCAGTTCTTTATAATTTGATTTTCTACTTCTATTATAATTATAATGTACGGAGTATTTAAAGAAAAAGTAACATAGATAATTTCATCCTAATTAAGAATACAGAAGTTTGAAGATAATCGTTCAAAAAAAAAGACTGTTTTTGGCGGTTTCTGGGCTTTTTTCTATAAGGTTCAAATATGATTAAAATTATTTGGTCCTAATCAAAAGTTGTTAAGGGAGATTTCTGCAGGAAGTGCAGGAGAGACCTTATGGGTTGTACAATCATTTGTTAGGGAAATTTGTCTTTTCCTTGTTTTTAAAGATTTATACGATATCTCTTTTTGATGTTATCCTAGATTTAGAGCCGGTAAAACCCTCATTGTAGGTTCTATTAACTGCAAAGTAGTGCCTGCCTG
Source organism: Leptothorax acervorum (assembly GCA_035220615.1). NCBI lineage: Eukaryota > Metazoa > Arthropoda > Insecta > Hymenoptera > Formicidae > Leptothorax > Leptothorax acervorum. The sequence goes on from JASTWQ010000059.1 coordinate 839,930, forward strand.
TGCGCTGTTTCTGCATGTTTGTTGGTACCTAATATTCTACTTATTCTTAAATGGGTCGAGAAAAAACGACTGTTACTCTTAAATGTTATGCCTTATAAATTTTATTCACGTCATTTATTATTATGCGTGATATTTTTGTATTGCTACTTAACAATTCCGACAAGGTCCGTAATCAGGACGCCTTAATGTAACGACAGTAGTAACAAGTGTTGATACGGCTTGGATAAGTTCTTGAGTTCATTGTGTTATTTCGTCGTCATGTCAAATATTTCGGATTTTGGTGACATCGGCAAATTCCCCGTAGTAAGGCCCTTTTCTGGAGCTATACCTGGAGAGAGAATAGGACGAACGTGTGGTACACGTACCCAGCAGTCCGTGCGGGTTTAACCCGAATAAACAACGTATTATGCTGAACACGTATACAAGCAGGCGGCATATAGAACTCCAAATAAGCATTTATGTTGAACGCTTGCCATTTAAAAAGTATAACCTACTGAGAGAAGATAATAATCTCATTCAAATTCAACAGTCACGTCATTCTGAAAGTACAATGTACTTGTTTATATCTTAATCGGTAAGAACCGAGAAGCCTTAAATGCCATAATAAGGTACTGCTGTAGTAAATCAGTGTACAAATGATCTTCGCACAGTAGGTTGTTGTGCCCACGTTGTAACAGTATTATGATGTTTAGGATATGGTAGACATTTCTTGTCTATTTCACTCCCAACAAGCTTCCTAGATGACGTGACTGCAACTGTATAGAAAGTAGTGATTTGAGTGATGGGGACGAAAACAAACGCCCTATACCTCGCGCTTCGTTCTATATTCTAATGTTCTCTACTCCGCTCTTGCATTAGCTGCAACCTTAAGCTACTGGTTAGGTAAATCAATTAACATAAGCAATTGAATAAACTTTATTTTATTTCCATAGAAAAGAGCTCAGAATGGTCACCCTCATTTACGAAAGAAATGGCATACAATATTATTGACAGATACGGAGTATGCTGGAGCAGCTTTAAAATGTGTGTAACGAGCTAAAAGATGAAAACAAAATCGCTATTATAAAAAAATACGGGAGCAAAACAAAATGTTATACAACCACACTTATACGTAAGACAATGGTAGTCGAGTCTTCTGTATGTTCCAAAATTAGATTAAACGTAATCAGAATACTTATCAGAAACATATTTTCTTCAAAACAAAACAAGATTCTCCCTATCTTTAATAGAGAAAAATAAAAAAATAAAAATGCGACTGAATGTTTGACTTATATGTGTGTGATCAATTTTACAAAACTTCTCTCAGTGCTTGGCATATGGAGCAAATGTATAATAACCGCTATATATATTTGGCCGTACATTCAACACATTGTTCAGCATAATAACGAGTTACGACTAAACCCTTCAGTATATATTGTGACAGAATACTTTATTGATTAAGAGAAATATTCGCATGCATTAGCAGTTTTTTACATAGGAACTCTCTCAATGATAGCGACAGGAATAATGCTATTTGCTTATCTTCAACATACCTGCGGAATGTTTAATATTGCCAGGTAATTAAATAAATGCTAGAATGGATATAATTGTAAGCAATATTTGTTTGTCATCTCAAAACGATTTAGAATTAATTATAGGAATAAAATTATTTACAGTTATCGTATCAAACAGGCAATAAATATTTTACAAAAGAATATCCTAAAGAGTGAAAACAAAGTTTATAAGAAGCTAACTTATGCCGTAGATATTCGTCGCAAAGCTATGGAGTTGGTATATATTTAATAAAGGATATTTAATACTAATGTAATAACACAAATTTTCTTGTACTTGAATTTCACGGACTTTTCAATTTCAAACTTTGAGATAAAAAGAAGTACCGAAATACTTTTCTATCGTAGTATATTTATTGAAAACAATAAATTATAAAAATAATTGTTACCTATCTTTTAAGATACTCTATAATAATTTCTAATTATATGAGCTAAGTAAAAAAAATTATCAATAAGCGTGTAAATAAAAATTTATTATTAAAATTGATAAGTAATTCAATATTCTGGTCCGATATCATAATCTATTGACATTTCATCAAGCAATATAAATAGAACAATATAGAACAATATGATTCAATCGTGCTTAAGAAGTTAATAGAAAATGTATCACAATTTTTAGGCTGCGTCATATAGCGATAGTATTTAGCAAATTATTTTTAGTGTTATAATAATAAACACCCTCTACATATACTTATTCGTATCCAACTATATTGCGCAGGAAATTACGGATCACAATGAATACGTATTTGTCACAGTGTAAGAGATATTACCATCATTTTGTTACATAAGGGTACCCGTCTTGACTTTTGCAATAAAAATCTAAATTATAGAAAATATTACACAGTAAGGGTACTAATACGACTCGTAGAACAAATATATGTATAATTATTACCAAATGTTCTTATCTTATTACAATTAACAATTGTTATTATTTTGTGGATACAAACACAAAGTTCAGTGGTACGTGGCTCCGTTATATATACAAAAAATGATGTTGTTTCTATTGCAAAGGGGCAGTAAAGCTTTTCATATGATTCTCGGTAAAATATTTGTGGCGTCCTTGGAAAGTGCCGCTTCGGTAAGAAATATGTATACCATATATCATAGTTTGTAATAAAATCTTTGGTTATCCTCGCGAATATTGTTTAATCGATGATAAAATTAACAATCATTTTAAAATATTTGCTGTTGCTGCTTTAGAATGAAGCCTCACATCACATAAATCATAGAAGAATGAAGTTTCACTATAATAATTATATTTATAAAATGCTAACTAACAACTTACAAAAGGAACACCCCTTGTAAGTTGGAGAATTGTAAGTAAGAATTTGTCCTCTCGGATTTCAACTAGCTTTATATTATTTTATAGTGTCATGCTCCCAATAATTCATGGTAAAACCGTTCGATGCAACTCTCAAGCATTTGTGAGAAAATTAAATTTTTTTGAATTTTTTAAAATAAGTAAATGAGCATTTATATCCGTATTTTATATGTACTTTCTATTAAACGTTTCCGAACATGTGTGAAAAAACCGAAGAAATAAAAAGGAATAATAAAGAATTAATAAACCAAGTGCACATTAGTTTTCTGATAAACCTAACAAGAGGACCATCAGAAATTGTCCTCTTGGATTTCAACGAGCTTCATATTATTTTATAGTGTCATACTCCCAGCAATTTACGGTAAAACCGTTCAATGCAAGTTCAATGCAAAAAAAATTGAATTTTTTTGAATTTTTAAAAAAATAATTATTAAAAAAATTAAAAAAAATTTAATTTTTTCAGGAATGCTTGAGAGTTGCATCGAACGGTTTTACCGTGAATTATGTTAGCCAATTTTTAGTATGCTCTCCAAATGTTAAGAATAATATACATACACTATCGGATTAGTATATTTCTAACTGAAGTAAGAATATAGAAACTTCGAAAAGTTATATACAGTAGGATACATGTAGAATGCTTTCGGCAGGAAACTGTTGATGAACTCATCGTGCAAGAATGAAATAATTTTGTAGAACACAAATGTAGCGAAGAAACAGGTAGCTTCTTTATTTAATTTACTATGCGTGAAGAATTGTCAAATATTATTCACATACAGGTTGTGCGTTCTCCTTTTGCTACCTGAGTACTGGGAGTATTCCGTGTCGAGTGTCGTACCAATTCGACCACTGAGGCATGTGGTAATATTTATTGCAATGACAAATTAATAATAGTTTGATCGTCTTTCTCAGGCGACGTGAATAAACAATTAATATATTAAGACCGTCAAGATATACAATCAATGGTACGTAGTATCTTATTACGGCATCTACGGCTTCTCGGTTCTTATCGATTAAGATATAAACCAAGTGTACTTTGTACTTCCAGAATGACGTAACTGTATTCGAATTCGAATGAGATTATTATCTTCCATCAGTAGGTTATAATTCTTAAATGTTCAACGTAAATGCTTACTTGGAGTTCGTACATGCCGTCTGCTCGTACGTGTCCAGCATAATACGTTGTTTCGGGTTGAACCCGCACGAACTGCTGGATACGTGTACCACACGCTTGTCCTATTCCCTCTTCAGGTACAGGTAGCTCCAGAAAAGAGCCCCACTACAAGAGATTTGCTAATGTCAGCAAAATCCGAAATATTTGACATAACGACAAAATAACACAATGTACCCAAGAACTTAGCCAAACCAAATAAACACTTGTTACTATTGCCGTCACGTTAAGGCGTCCTGAATACGGGCCTTGTCGAAATTGTTAAGTACTTAGCAGTACAAAAATATCACGCATAATAATAAATGAAGTAAATGAAATTTATAGGGCAGCATGTAAGTAGAGTACCTAGGTACTAACAAACGTGCATAAACAGCGCACAAGACTGCACTATTATGCAGTTGACAGAACACAATGGGGGCTTTACCGGGGTCTAAATATAGACTAACTTAAAAAAAAGATATAGTGAATCTTTAAAGACAAGGCAAAGACCAATTTTCCTAACTTAGGATATTAAAGCTAACAGGGACTCTACTGCACATTTTGCAGAAAAACTTTCTTAACAACTTTCGATTAAAACCTTATAGCAAATAATTTTAACCATATTTGAACCGTATAGAAAAGGAATACCCATGCAAACCGCCAAAAACTGTCATCCACCATTACAAAAGAAATAGCATACAATATTATTGACAGATAAGAAGTATGCTGGAGCAGCTTCAAAATGTGTGTAACGAGCTAAAAGATGAGAACGAAATCGCTATTATAAAAAAATACGGGAGCAAGGCAAAATATCGTACAACTGCACTTATACGTAAGACAATGGTAGTCGAGTCTTTTGTATGTTCCAAAATTAGATTATAAACGTAATCATAAACTTATATTTTTCAAAACAAAACAAGATTTTCCCTATCCCCAATAAAGAAAAATTAAAAAATTAAAATGTGACTGAATGTTTGACTTGTATATGTGTGTAATTAATTTTACAAAACTTCTCTCAGTGGTTGGCATATGGTGCATATGTATCTTAACTGTTATACATATTTGGCCATACATTCAACACATTGTTCAGCATAATAACAAGTCTCGACTAAATCCTTCGGTATATATTGTGACAGAATACTTTATTGATCAAGAGAAATATTCCTACTTAATCACGCTCCATACATTAGCAGCTGTTTACATAGGGGCTGTCGCAATGGTAGCGACAGGAACGATGCTAATTGCATATTTTCTACATACCTGCGGAATGTTTAGTATAGCTAGGTGAGTACATAAATGCTATAAGAATGAATATAATTGTAATCAATATTTTTTTGACATCTCAAAACAATTTAGAATTAATTATAGGAATAAAATTATTTACAGTTATCGTATCAAACAAGCAATCAATATCTTACAAAAGGATATCCTAAAGAGTGAAAACAAAGTTTATAAGGAGATAACTTATGCCGTAGATATTCATCGCAAAGCTATGGAGTTGGTATATATTTGATAAAGAGTATTTAGTACTACGGTAATAACTCAAATTTTCTTGTACTTGAAGGCTCACGGACTTTCTAATCTCAAACTTTGAGGGATCATTCTTTTTCTTGATAGTGATTGGCGTGACTTCTCTTAGCTGTAATCTTTTTTGGGTAAAATTCTTGATATGATATTTAATCGTAATTTTATTATTAGAATTTTATGAAAAAATCATTGAAATAAAAAGAAATAGCAAGATACATTTTTATTTTAGAACCTATACTTATTGAAAACAATAATTTATAAAAATATAATTGTTACCCTTTAAGATACTATACAAAGATTTCTAATTATATAAGCTAAGTAACAAAAATTATCAATAAACAGCAAATAATAAATTAAAATTAAACAGTAATTCATTATTTTGGTCCGATGACATGTCATAATCTATTAAAATTTATCAGGCAATATAAATAGAACAATATGATTCAATCGTGCTTAAAAAGTTAATAGAAAGTGCATAACGCATGTATCACAATTTTTAGGCTGCGTCAAATAGCGATAATATTCAGCAACTTATTCTTCCTTTTATAATAATAAGCATCCTCTATTTGTACATGTTCGTATCAAACCATATTGCGCAGGAAATTACGGATCACAATAAACACGTATTTGCCACAGTGTAAGAGATATTACCATCATTTTGTCATATAAGACATTATAAGGGTATCCGTTTTGACTTTTGTCATAAAAATCTAAATTATAGAAAATATTACACAGTAAGAGTACTATAATACGATTTGTGAAACAAATATAAATATTATTACCAAATATTCTTATCTTATTATAATTAATAATTGTTATTATTTTGTAGATACAATGTTCAGTGGTACGTGGCTCCGTTACGTATACAGAAAATGATATTGTTTCTATTGCAAAGGGGCATTAAGGATTTTCATATAATTCTCGGTGGAATATTTGTGGCGTCCTTAGAAAGTGCCGCTGCGGTGAGAAATATATATCTACCATGTATTATTGTTTATACTTTTATAGTAAAATTTTTTGTTATTCTTGCGAATATTGTTTAATCGATATAATAACATTAACAATCATTTTGAAATATTTGCTATTTTGGAATCAAAACTCACATCACATAAATCATAGACGAATAAAGTTTCACTATAATAATTATATTTATAAAATGCTAACTATAACAACTCAGTAGAGCTAAGAAAATAGAATAATGGATAAAGAAAATTATTAAATTACCGTTTTATTTTTTGTTTTAATATATTCAAGAATACTATAAAGTTAATAAAGTTTTACTTTAAGGATGTTTGGGCATTACAACTAAAATAATAAAAACTCTTTAAATAAATTCTGTAGATTTTATCATAAAAAATTTTTGTTAAAGTTTGAGGCTGTTTAGGAAGCTTGTTGTTAAGAAATTAAATAATAAAATTACACGTAGTCTTATGGAAAATAAGGAAAAATTATTATATCTCACAATCAGTGAAACATAATATTAAAAAAATGAAATTTTGCAAGCAGAACGAGTAAGACTACATAATTATCTATAATATCAATTTTTAGCTTTATTAGGAGACTCGTTTTTTTTTAATTTAATAATGTTTCCGAAAAATTTCTCGATTAGGTTAAGTTAGCCGAAAAGTACGCTCAATACATACTGAATACGTACTTACATACGCTCAATTACAGATGAGTAGACTATGAGATACACGCACACTATCGAAAAAGCCGTGCAATGTTGTCAAATTCAAAAAGTGATTTAACTTTAAAAACTGATTGTACGGTCGTGGTCAAAAAGGTTGTCCGGTTAAGTTTTGGAACACATCCTATTTGAGCACTAATGCACACGGCTTGCGCAGTGATTTATTATAAGAGCAAACAAACAAGATGCCAAACATATTGAAATGTTAAAAGAATTGGTAATTGCTGACATATAATAGCTGGATATTAAATATAAATAGGAACTCAACCGGACAACCTTTTTGACCACGATTGTACACACGCAACCTAACTTTTAGCAGGGAGATATGCCTGTACCGCCCGAACATCCTTAAAACGTCAGTTTGATTGGCCGAAAAAAATCGATTATCTAAACATATTGTCCCTAATTGTTTGACTAAGAAAATTTCTATTGTCTTTCTAATATAATTTATTACAGAATAAAACGGAAGATATATTTTGTTACAGTTAATGAGTACTTCGATATCCTATTTCACTGTTCTTTATTCTACGAGGCAGAATTAAGAGTATAAATTAATAACAATAAAATAAAATTGGTTTTAATACGGAAATGAGAAATGGGAGGGGAGAAGGAGGAAAGCGGTAAATATAAAAAAAAATGAAATATGGGATTTCGATCTCGCATTTTAGATAATGTATGCTGAAGTATCAATTCTCTACGATAGAAGAAATATAATTATTTAAGTGAGAAATCGGGATTCTAGATTGTAATAACTGCAGAATAATGCAGCAATGTTGAGTAAAATAAAAATTTTTTGTTAATCAAAATTTAATTTAATTGTTACAAGAAAAAAGAAGTTTCTTTTTAAACATAAAAAATTTTGAATGGTTCCACTTTTAAATAAAATGCAAACTTTACGATTATTTAGTTCTCTTCTTATAGCGCAATCAACTGATACTTTATTTATTTAATGGTGTTTATACTTAAAACTTGATACCACCCTTTTTAACACCCTGTATAGAACATAATCCAAGATTCTTTTCAACAGACAGACGCAGAAAATTCTTATAATATTTGGCTCTTAAACTCTGCAAATCTTACTTCACATTTATTTATTATACGAACTAATAATCGTGTCAATCTGTAGCACCGTACAATTTGTAGTCTAGATAGATTAATTGTAAAGTTTTAACGATAACGTTTTGTGTGCATAAATGTATTGTATGAATATTAAACAGATAAAACATGGACTTCAAATACAGACAAATTAATGGAAAGAGGATGCCAATAATAAAAGAATTGTTCAAAATTGTTTTCGATAGTTTTTACTATTTTATTGATTATAATGTGCATATATTAGTACATTAAATGCAGCGTATTAAAAAATAAATAATTTATTATTATTACTTTAAACTAAATATAATCCCCTTTGGAACATACACACACAGCAAGTGGCGCAAATGTTAAAAAATTGTAAGAAAGTAGGCATTAAGAATAGACATGCTTAAAAATGCATAATTTATAATTAGTGTATGTAGTGAAATTATTATCAATAAAGAAAACAAATGTATTTTTGAAGACATTACATAATTGACTAATTGTTAAGAATACTTACTAACATTAACATAATTCACTAATTTAAAGCTGATGTATCAATAATTAGCATTGCTTAGGAAAATATACCTTACGAGTGTCCACATCAGAATGAAACACGTGGGACTGTGGTGCTCTGAAAAGTGGCTATTGCGACTGCGCGGCTCATGTACGAAAGAAGTCCGCCTATGAACTTTCCCCCGTGAGAAAAGAACATCCGTTAAATTGCGTTTAGTTTGAAATCAATCGTTTATTCATAAACTTCTTCCCAAAGAAATTTCTTAAATTACGGAGGTCTAATCTTTTAGTAGTATTTTACTATTTTATATTGCTTAACAATATACTAGAAATGAATAAGAAAATTAACAAAAAAAATTGGCTGTTGCAAAAAGAAAGTAACGATCAATGAAAAGAAAAGAGGGGAGATAAATAGATTTCTGTCGACTGCTTTTAGTCAAACGCATTTCTGTGCTAGTGAAGAGATGATCTGTCTCGAAACTCGACATTTTAGCGTCAACCGAATTCTGTTGCTTCTCGTTGGTTTGTGGCCTTACCAACGATCGCCAATTGTCAAACTTCAGTTAATTTTATTTTTTGGCATTCTCACAATTTTCATTATATTCCAAGTATGTTAAGATTTTAATTTTATTATTATGAAATAAGCTATCGAATACTATATAACGTAATTTTAATTACATTATTATTAAATTATTAGGCTTGTTGTATAAACAATAAGAGTGAATAATGGGTCAACTATACGAGCAAATAATACGGTGTTACTCTATAACATTTTATTTAAATTGATTCTATACAAATAATTAATTCTATAACAAGTAAAGGTTTCGGCTTTACTAAGGCTTCTTCAGTACTCAAAACAAATAAAGAAAAATTTTTAACATTACGGCGAGACTAATAACTAGTGTACGCGACAGATCGTATCACCACAATGGGATCACAGCAGAGGCTAAGAACAAATGTCCGGAGCGTTTGTTTTAAAAATTTCGCACTTATTAGCATTAAATTCGACGTGTTTCGTGACTTTGGTCGTTGATTAAACTGCGATGATGTCTTATTTGATGACGTTGCAAAGCGGGAATAAGTTCGTCCAATGTCCGGAAGCGTGAAACATATTTCCGGACATTGGACGAACTTATTCCCGCTTTGCAACGTCGAATAAGACATCGTAGTTTAAGGAGGCTTTAAGGGTAATGCAAAATGATAAGAATGGCATGAAATTTATAATAGAAGTTTCTTTACAAATAACGGTTTCATGTGAATTTTTTCAGATTTTTTCACCAGCCCATTTTTGCGTAAATTAATATCAAAATTCCCCATTTTATAAGGGACTCTTATGAGAAACCCGATTCTCCATATCTATTTTCAATAAAAACATATTTTTAAAATATTAAGAAGCAAATAAATTTATGTGTAATATGTGAAGTATACTATATTGAAAGTGCGTACTAAAGTTCGAGCCATTTCACCACATAGTTTATTTGCAATTCTAAAAAATATAAGTCAAGATATAATATTTTTGTCACAGAGCTGTGTGATGGAAAAAACTTGACAACGCTGTTAAGAAACACGGGAAGATTCTGACATAAAATGTAACCTAACATGTAACCCAAAATGTAATCTAGAGTCTATTCTGTCAATCAATTGTAGTTCTACCAACTTCGGTTTTTCACTTCTACACCGTTGCCAAGTCATTACTTGTAGTAATAATAAAATTTGTTTAAAAAAACATAAATTTATGTGTGACTTTTACATAAATAAACATTAATATTCTTTGCATTTTAAATGCATTCCATTCCATATTTTATTAAAATGTTAGATTAATGTTGTTTTAAATATAATTATTTTAGATTGGCAGCACTCCATATTTCCATTGTATTAATAAAGCGCTACCCCCTCACTGCCCACCTCAGCCTTACAGCCTCCTTAATCAACGACCGAAGTTACAAAACACATCGAATTTAATGCTAATTGTAAGTGAAAAATTTTTAAAACAAACGCTCCAGACATTTGTTCTTATTGTTAGTCTCTGCTGTGACCCCATTGTCGTAATATGATCTGTCGCGTACATTTGTTATTAGTCTCGCCGTAATGTAAAAAATTTTTCTTTATTTGTTTTGAGTACTGAAGAAGGCTTAGTGAAGTCAAAACGTTTACTTGTATAGAATTAATTATTTGTATATGGTCAATTTGAATAAAATGTTATAGAGTAACACCGTACGTACTATTTGCTCGTATAGTTGGCTCATTATTCATTTTTATTGTTTAATTACATCTATCAGATTTCAATATACAATTATATTGTTAATAATTTATTTCATTAAAATAATATTATATAAAAATAATTTTTTTCGCTTACGCCTTTATTTTAGCTCCCTTACACTTACTTTTCACTTCTTACGCCTATACTCTTACTTCTAATTACTCCGCGTATTGTAGACGATGCTTTAATGCAGTTAATTCAATTGTTAAAAATTATTTCTTGCAGTTTACAACATTCTTGACGTCAAAATGTACTCCAGAACTTGTTCTCAAGGTTATCTCTACTTCATTTTTTTTTATGTGCTATGCGATCAAATACAACTCATTTTGGATTAACGCCGATACCGTAAGAGCGTTATCAGTCATGTATGCATTAGTGATAAATATGGAATCTTCGAATGTAATACTGTCGGAATTTCGTTTTCCTTATTTATTAAGACTGACAATGAGTTAATCCCGCTATTCGCGATTTTCTTTCAGTTCTTTATAATTTGATTTTCTACTTCTATTATAATTATAATGTACGGAGTATTTAAAGAAAAAGTATCATAGATAATTTCATCCTAATTAAGAATACAGAAGTTTGAAGATAATCGTTCAAAAAAAAAGACTGTTTTTGGCGGTTTCTGGGCTTTTTTCTATAAGGTTCAAATATGATTAAAATTATTTGGTCCTAATCAAAAGTTGTTAAGGGAGATTTCTGCAGGAAGTGCAGGAGAGACCTTATGGGTTGTACAATCATTTGTTAGGGAAATTTGTCTTTTCCTTGTTTTTAAAGATTTATACGATATCTCTTTTTGATGTTATCCTAGATTTAGAGCCGGTAAAACCCTCATTGTAGGTTCTATTAACTGCAAAGTAGTGCCTGCCTGTGCGCTGTTTCTGCATGTTTGTTGGTACCTAATATTCTACTTATTCTTAAATGGGTCGAGAAAAAACGACTGTTACTCTTAAATGTTATGCCTTATAAATTTTATTCACGTCATTTATTATTATGCGTGATATTTTTGTATTGCTACTTAACAATTCCGACAAGGTCCGTAATCAGGACGCCTTAATGTAACGACAGTAGTAACAAGTGTTGATACGGCTTGGATAAGTTCTTGAGTTCATTGTGTTATTTTGTCGTCATGTCAAATATTTCGGATTTTGGTGACATCGGCAAATTCCCCGTAGTAAGGCCCTTTTCTGGAGCTATACCTGGAGAGAGAATAGGACGAACGTGTGGTACACGTACCCAGCAGTCCGTGCGGGTTTAACCCGAATAAACAACGTATTATGCTGAACACGTATACAAGCAGGCGGCATATAGAACTCCAAATAAGCATTTATGTTGAACGCTTGCCATTTAAAAAGTATAACCTACTGAGAGAAGATAATAATCTCATTCGAATTCAACAGTCACGTCATTCTGAAAGTACAATGTACTTGTTTATATCTTAATCGGTAAGAACCGAGAAGCCTTAAATGCCATAATAAGGTACTGCTGTAGTAAATCAGTGTACAAATGATCTTCGCACAGTAGGTTGTTGTGCCCACGTTGTAACAGTATTATGATGTTTAGGATATGGTAGACATTTCTTGTCTATTTCACTCCCAACAAGCTTCCTAGATGACGTGACTGCAACCGTATAGAAAGTAGTGATTTGAGTGATGGGGATGAAAACAAACGCCCTATACCTCGCGCTTCGTTCTATATTCTAATGTTCTCTACTCCGCTCCTGCATTAGCTGCAACCTTATGCTACTGGTTAGGTAAATCATTTAACATAAGCAATTGAATAAACTTTATTTTATTTCCATAGAAAAGAGCTCAGAATGGTCACCCTCATTTACAAAAGAAATGGCATACAATATTATTGACAGATACGGAGTATGCTGGAGCAGCTTTAAAATGTGTGTAACGAGCTAAAAGATGAAAACAAAATCGCTATTATAAAAAAATACGGGAGCAAAACAAAATGTTATACAACACACTTATACGTAAGACAATGGTAGTCGAGTCTTCTGTATGTTCCAAAATTAGATTAAACGTAATCAGAATACTTGTCAGAAACATATTTTCTTCAAAACAAAACAAGATTCTCCCTATCTTTAATAGAGAAAAATTAAAAAATAAAAATGCGACTGAATGTTTGACTTATATGTGTGTGATCAATTTTACAAAACTTCTCTCAGTGCTTGGCATATGGAGAAAATGTATAATAACTGCTTTATATATTTGGCCGTACATTCAACACATTGTTCAGCATAATAACGAGTTTCGACTAAACCCTTCAGTATATATTGTGACAGAATACTTTATTGATTAAGAGAAATATTCGCATGCATTAGCAGCTTTTTACATAGGAACTCTCTCAATGATAGCGACAGGAATAATGCTATTTGCTTATCTTCAACATACCTGCGGAATGTTTAATATTACCAGGTAATTAAATAAATGCTAGAATGGATATAATTGTAAGCAATATTTGTTTGTCATCTCAAAACGATTTAAAATTAATTATAGGAATAAAATTATTTACAGTTATCGTATCAAACAGGCAATAAATATTTTACAAAAGAATATCCTAAAGAATGAAAACAAAGTTTATAAGAAGCTAACTTATGCCGTAGATATTAATCGCAAAGCTATGGAGTTGGTATATATTTAATAAAGAATATTTAATACTAATGTAATAACACAAATTTTCTTGTACTTGAAGGTTCACGGACTTTTCAATTACAAACTTTGAGATAAAAAGAAGTACCAAAATATTTTTCTATCGTAGTATATTTATTAAAAACAATAAATTATAAAAATAATTGTTACCTATCTTTTAAAATACTCTATAATAATTTCTAATTATATGAGGTAAGTAAAAAAATTATCAACAAGCGTGTAAATAAAAATTTATTATTAAAATTGATCAGTAATTCAATATTCTGGTCCGATATCATAATCTATTGACATTTCATCAAGCAATATAAATAGAACAATATAAAACAATATGATTCAATCGTGCTTAAGAGGTTAATAGAAAATGTATCACAATTTTTAGGTTGCGTCATATAGCCATAGTATTCAGCAAATTATTTTTACTGTTATAATAATAAACACCCTCTACATATACTTATTCGTATCCAACTATATTGCGCAGGAAATTACGGATGACAATGAATACGTATTTGTCACAGTGTAAGAGATATTACCATCATTTTGTTACATAAGGGTATCCGTTTTGACTTTTGTAAAAAAAATCTAAATTATAGAAAATATTACACAGTGAGGGTACTAATACGACTCGTAGAACAAATATATGTATAATTATTACCAAATGTTCTTATCTTATTATAATTAACAATTGTTATTATTTTGTGGATACAAACACAAAGTTCAGTGGTACGTGGCTCCGTTATATATACAAAAAATGATGTTGTTTCTATTGCAAAGGGGCAGTAAAGCTTTTCATATGATTCTCGGTAAAATATTTGTGGCGTCCTTGGAAAGTGCCGCTTCGGTAAGAAATATGTATACCATATATTATAGTTTATAATAAAATCTTTGGTTATCCTCGCAAATATTGTTTAATCGATGATAAAATTAACAATTATTTTAAAATATTTGCTGTTGCTGTTTTAGAATAAAGCCTCACATCACATAAATCATAGAAGAATGAAGTTTCACTATAATAATTATATTTATAAAATGCTAACTAACAACTTACAAAAGGAACACCCCTTGTAAGTTGAAGAATTGTAAGTAAGAATTTGTCCTCTCGGATTTCAACTAGCTTTATATTATTATTTCAACTAGCTTTATAGTGTCATGCTCCCAATAATTCATGGTAAAACCGTTCGATGCAACTCTCAAGCATTTGTGAGAAAATTAAATTTTTTTGAATTTTTTAAAATAAGTAAATGAGCATTTATATCCGTATTTTATATGTACTTTCTATTAAACGTTTCCGAACATGTATGAAAAAACCGAAGAAATAAAAAGGAATAATAAAGAATTAATAAACCAAGTGCACATTAGTTTTCTGATAAACCTAACAAGAGGACCACCAGAAATTGTCCTCTTGGATTTCAACAAGCTTTATATTATTTTATAGTGTCATACTCCCAGCAATTTACGGTAAAACCGTTCAATGCAAGTTCAATGCAAAAAAAAAATGAATTTTTTTGAATTTTTGAAAAAATAATTATTATTAAAAAAATTCAAAAAAAATTAATTTTTTCACGAATGCTTGAGAGTTGCATCGAACGGTTTTACCGTAAATTATGTTAGCCAATTTTTAGTATGCTCTCCAAATGTTAAGAATAATATACATACACTATCGGATTAGTATATTTCTAACTGAAGTAAGAATATAGAAACTTCGAAAAGTTATATACAGTAGGATACATGTAGAATGCTTTCGGCAGGAAATTGTTGATAAACTTATCGTGCAAGAATAAAATAATTTTGTAGAACACAAATGTAGCGAAGAAACAGGTAGCTTCTTTATTTAATTTACTATGCGTGAAGAATTGTCAAATATTATTCACATACAGGTTGTGCGTTCTCCTTTTGCTACCTGGGTACTGGGAGTATTCCGTGTCGAGTGTCGTACCAATTCGACCACTGAGGCATGTGTAATATTTATTGCAATAACAAATTAATAATAGTTTGAATGTATTTCTCAGGCGACGTGAATAAACAATTAATATATTAAGACCGTCAAGATATACAATCAATGGTACGTAGTATCTTATTACGGCATCTACGGCTTCTCGGTTCTTATCGATTAAGATATAAACCGAGTGTACTTTGTACTTCAAGAATGACGTGACTGTATTCGAATTCGAATTAGATTATTATCTTCCATCACTAGATTATACTTCTTAAATGTTCAACGTAAATGCTTACTTGGAGTTCGTACATGCTGTCTGCTCGTACGTGTCCAGCATAATACGTTGTTTCGGGTTGAACCCGCACGAACTGCTGGATACGTGTACCACACGCTTGTCCTATTCCCTCTCCAGGTACAGGTAGCTCCAGAAGAGAGCCCCACTACAAGAGATTTGCTAATGTCAGCAAAATCCGAAATATTTGACATAACGACGAAATAACACAATGTACCCAAGAACTTAGCCAAGCCGAATCAACACTTGTTGCTATTGCCGTCACGTTAAGGCGTCCTGAATACGGGCCTTGTCGAAATTGTTAAGTACTTGGCAGTACAAAAATATCACGCATAATAATAAATGACGTAAATGAAATTTATAGGGCAGCATGTAAGTAGAGTACCTAGGTACTAACAAACGTGTATAAACAGCGCACAAGACTGCACTATTATGCAGTTGACAGAACACAATGGGGGCTTTACCGGGGTCTAAATATAGACTAACTTAAAAAAAAGATATAGTGAATCTTTAAAGACAAGGCAAAGACCAATTTTCCTAACTTAGGATTTTAAAGCTAACAGGGACTCTACTATACATTTTGCAGAAAAACTCCCTTAACAACTTTCGATTAAAACCTTACAGCAAATAATTTTAACCACATTTGAACCGTATAGAAAAAGAATACCCATGCAAACCGCCAAAAACTGTCATCCACCTTTACAAAAGAAATAGCATACAATATTATTGACAGATATTATTGACAGATAAGAAGTATGCTGGAGCAGCTTCAAAATGTGTGTAACGAGCTAAAAGATGAGCACGAAATCGCTATTATAAAAAAATACGGGAGCAAGGCAAAATATTATACAACTGCACTTATACGTAAGACAATGGTAGTCGAGTCTTTTGTATGTTCTAAAATTAGATTATAAACGTAATTATAAACATATCTTTTACAAAACAAAACAAGATTCTCCCTATCCTCAATAAAGAAAAATTAAAAAATTAAAATGTGACTGAATGTTTCACTTGTATATGTGTGTAATTAATTTTACAAAATTTCTCTCAGTGGTTGGCATATGGGGCAAATGTACAGTAACTCTTATACATATTTGGCCGTACATTCAACACATTGTTCAGCATAATAACAAGTCTCGACTAAATCCTTCGGTATATTTTGTGACAGAATACTTTATTGATCAAGAGAAATATTCCTACTTAATCACGCTCCATACATTAGCAGCTGTTTACATAGGGGCTGTCGCAATGGTAGCGACAGGAACGATGCTAATTGCATATCTTCAACATACCTGCGGAATGTTTAGTATAGCTAGGTGAGTACATAAATGATATAAGAATGAATATAATTGTAATCAATATTTGTTTGTCATCTCAAAACAATTTAGACTTAATGATAGGAATAAAATTATTTACAGTTATCGTATCAAACAAGCAATCAATATTTTACAAAAAAATATCCTAAAGAGTGAAAACAAAGTTTATAAGGAGATAACTTATGCCGTAGATATTCATTGCAAAGCTATGGAGTTGGTATATATTTGATAAAGAGTATTTAGTATTACTGTAATAACTCAATTTTTCTTGTACTTGAAGGCTCACGGACTTTCTAATCTCAAACTTTGAGGGATCATTCTTCTTCTTGATAGTGATTAGCGTGACTACTCTTAGCTGTAATCTTTTTTGGGTAAAATTCCTTATATGATATTTAATCGTGATTTTATAATATTAGAATTTTATGAAAAAGTCATTAAAATAAAAGAAATAGCGAAATACTTTTTTATTATAGAACCTATACTTATTGAAAACAATAATTTATAAAAATATAATTGTTACCTTTTAAGGTACTATACAATGATTTCTAATTATACAAGCTAAGTAACAAAAATTATCAATAAACAGCAAATAAAAAATTAAAATTGAACAGTAATTTATTATTTTGGTCCGATGACATATCATAATCTATTAACATTTATCAGGCAATATAAATAGAACAATATGATTCAATCGTGCTTAAGAAGTTAATAGAAAGTGCATAACGCATGTATCACAATTTTTAGGCTGCGTCAAATAGCGATAACATTCAGCAACTTATTCTTCCTCTTATAATAATAAGCATCCTCTATTTGTACCTGTTCCTATCCAACTATATTGCGCAGGAAATTACGGATCACAATGAACACGTATTTGCCACAGTGTAAGAGATATTACCACCATTTTGTCATATAAGACATTATAAGGGTATCCGTTTTGACTTATGTCATAAAAATCTAAATTATAGAAAATATTACACAGTAAGAGTACTAATACAATTTGTGGAACAAATATAAATATTATTACCAAATATTTTTATCTTATTATAATTAATAATTGTTATTATTTTGTAGATACAATGTTCAGTGGTACGTGGCTCCGTTACGTATACAGAAAATGATATTGTTTCTATTACAAAGGGGCACTAAAGCCTTTCATATAATTCTTGGTGGAATGTTTGTGGCGTCCTTGGAAAGTGCCGCTGCGGTAAGAAATCTATACCATATATTTTATGGTAAAATCTTTTGTTATCTTTGCGTATATTGTTTAATCGATATAATAATATTAACAGTCATTTTGAAATATTTGCTATTTTAGAATCAAAACTCACATCACATAAATCATAGACGAATAAAGTTTCACTATAATAATTATATTTATAAAATTCTAACTATAACAACTCAGTAGAGCTAAGAAAATAGAATAATGGATAAAGAAAATTATTAAATTACCGTTTTATTTTTTGTTTTAATATATTCAAGAATACTATAAAGTTAATAAAGTTTTACTTTAAGGATGTTCGGGCATTACAACTAAAATAATAAAAACTCTTTAAATAAATTCTGTAGATTTCATCGGGAGGGTCCCGTTTACCTACAATCCCGATTGCCAACAGCTTCGTTTGCCCACAACATTTTGCCTACAGCTTCGTTTGCCGACATTCCCGATTGCCTACAAGCATTATTGCGCACATGTAATAGTTAAAAATACGAACGTACGTTTGCGCACATGGCCAAACACATTGCACACATGACTTTATTGCACACAAGCAGATTGCACACATGACATTATTGCGCACATACACATTGCACACATGACTTATTGCGCACATTCACGTTATATTGCACACAATGTCGCAGACTTATCGTAAAATCAGCCTTTTTGCAAAAAGGCTAGCCTTTTTGCGAAATGCCGGCTTTTTGCGAAAGCATTTGATCGTTTCTTTAATAAGAGTGACGTATTTTAGACTTTTTGCAAAGTGCCTAGCCTAACACCAGCCCATGTGTGCCAAAAAGCCTAAAGTGCGTTCAGTCTTATTGGGAAACGATCAGTGCTTCGCAAAAGGCCGGTCTTTCGCAAAGAGGCTAGTCTTTTTGCAAAAGGGCTGATTTTGCAATAAGCCTGCGACATATGTGTGCAATATAACGTGTATGTGCGCAATAAAGTCATGTGTGCAATGTGTATGTGCGCAATAATGTCATGTGTGCAATAAAGTCATGTGTGCAATGTGTTTAGCCATGTGCGCAAAAGTACGTTCGTATTTTTAACTATTACATGTGCGCAATAATGCTTGTAGGCAATCGGGAATGTCGGCAATCGGGAATGTCGGCAAACAAAGCTGTAGGCAAAACGTTGTGGGCAAACAAAGCTGTTGGCAATCGGGATTGTAGGCAAACGGAGCCCTCCCGATTTCATCATAAAAAATTTTTGTTAAAGTTTGAGGCTGTTTAGGAAGCTTGTTGTTGAGAAATTAAATAATAAAATTACACGTAGTCTTATATGGAAAATAGGGAAAAATTATTATATCTCACAATCAGTGAAAAATAATATTAAAAAAATGAAATTTTGCAAGCAGAACGAGAAAGACTACATAATTATCTATAATATCAATTTTTAGCTTTATTAGGAGACTCGTTTTTTTTTTATTTAATAATGTTTCCGAAAAATTTCTCGATTAGGTTAAGTTAGCCGAAAAGTACGCTCAATACATACTCAATACGTACTTACATACGCTCAATTACAGATGAGTAGACTATGAGATACACGCACACTATCGAAAAAGCCATGCAATGTTGTCAAATTCAAAAAGTAATTTAACTATAAAAACTGATTGTACACAAGCAACCAAACTTTTAGCAGGGAAATATGCCTGTACCGCCCGAACATCCTTAAAACGTCAGTTTGATTGTCCGAAAAAAATCGATTATCTAAACATATTGTCCCTAATTGTTTGGCTAAGAAAAGTTTAATTGTCTTTCTAATATAATTTATTACAGAATAAAACGGAAGATATATTTTGTTACAGCTAATGAGTACTTCGATATCCTATTTCACTGTTCTTTATTCTACGAGGCAGAATTAAGAGTATAAATTAATAACAATAAAATAAAATTAGTTTTAATACGGAAATGAGAAATGGAGGGGGGGGGGGGGGGAGGAAAGCGGTAAATATAAAAGAAAATAAAATATGGGATTTCGATCTCGCATTTTAGATAATGTATGCTGAAGTATCAATTCTCTACGATAGAAGAAATATAATTATTTAAGTGAGAAATCGGGATTCTAGATTGTAATAACTGCAGAATAATGCTGCAATGTTGAGTAAAATAAAAATTTTTTGTTAATCAAAATTTAATTTAATTGTTACAAGAAAAAAGAAGTTTTTTTTTAAACATGAAAAATTTTGAATGGTTCCACTTTTAAATAAAATGCAAACTTTACGATTACTTAGTTCTCTTCTTATAACGCAATCAACTGATGCTTTATTTATTTAATAATGTTTATACTTAAAACTTGATACCACACTTTTTAACACCCTGTATATAGAACATAATCCAAGATTCTTTTCAACAGACAGACGCAGAAAATTCTTATAAAATTTGGCTCTTAAACTTTGCAGATCTTACTTCACACATATTTTTTATACAAATTAATAATCATGTCAATCTGTAGCACCGTACAATTTGTAGTCTAGATAGATTAATTGTAAAGTTTTAACGATAACGTTTTGTGTGCATAAGTGTATTGTATGAATATTAAACGGATAGAACATGGACTTCAAATACAGTCAAATTAATGGAAAGAGGATGCCAATAATAAAAGAATTGTTCAAAATTGTTTTCGATAGTTTTTACTATTTTATTGATTATAATGTGCATATATTAGTACATTAAATGCAGCGTATTAAAAAATAAATAATTTATTATTATTACTTTAAACTAAATATAATCCCCTTTGGAACATACACACACAGCAAGTGGCGCAAATGTTAAAAAATTGTAAGAAAGTAGACATTAAGAATAGACATGCTTAAAAATGCATAATTTATAATTAGTGTATGTAGTGAAATTATTATCAATAAAGAAAACAAATGTATTTTTGAAGACATTACATAATTGACTAATTGTTAAGAATACTTACTAACATTAACATAATCCACTAATTTAAAGCTGATGTATCAATAATTAGCATTGCTTAGGCAAATATACCTTACGAGTGTCCACCTCAGAATGAAACACGTGGGACTGTGGTGTTCTGAAAAGTAGCTATTACGACTGCGCGGCTCATGTACGAAAGAAGTCCGCCTACGAACTTTCCCCCGTGAGAAAAGAACATCCGTTAAATTGCGTTTAATGTGAAATCAATCGTTTATTCATGAACTTCTTCCCAAAGAAATTTCTTAAATTACGGAGGTCTAATCTTTTAGTAGTATTTTACTATTTTATATTGCTTAACAATATACTAGGAATAAATAAGAAAATTAACAAAAAAAATTGGCTGTAGCAAAAAGAAAGTAACGATCAATGAAAAGAAAAGAGGGGAGATAAATAGATTTCTGTCGACTGCTTTTAGTCAAACGCATTTCTGTGCTAGTGAAGAGATGATCTGTCTCGAAACTCGACATTTTAGCGTTAACCGAATTCTGTTGCTTGTCGTTGGTTTGTGGCCTTACCAACGATCGCGAGTCGTTCAACTTCAGTTATTTTTATGTCTTGGCATTCTGACGACTTTCATTATATTCCAAGTACGTTAAGATTTTAATTTTATTATTATAAAATAAGTTACCGAGTACTATCAAACCGTTACCTAGTGAGAAATGATACATCGAAAAACGTCGATTAGATATCGAAATCTCGATATCAATATAAAATCGATCCCGCATCGATGCGATTTCGATGTATCGATATCTAATCGACGACTTTTCGATGTATCATTTCTCACTGGGTATTTTAATTACATCAGATTTCAACATAATTATTTTAATTCATATAATTATTTTTTATAATAATTTATCTCTTTAAAATAAAATTATTAGGATATAATTACATTCAAATATTAATTACTTACTCTTTTTATTAAATTATTAAAATTATTTCTTACAGTTTACAACATTCTTCACGTCAAAATGTACTCCAGAACACATTCTAAATGTTTTCTCTACTACATTCTTCTTTATATGTTTAGCGATTAAATACAATTCATTTTGGATAAACGCCGATACCGTAAGGCCGTTAACAACTAAATATGGGGGAGTTCTCCTAGCGCCGGACGGTACCTACCGCCGGATACAAGCATAATCTTTAAAACTATAGAAACGCTGCGGAGCAGTTGTACCCGCAGAAAATACGGGAGGACGGAGCGAAAGACGTGCCCTTTTTGATTTGCAATTCAGTCGCTCACGCAGCAACTACAAGAGCGGTCGATTGTGGATCGTGTTTGGCAAAAACGTGCTGCATCGTCTAAGGCAGAGATTGCTATTCCTATCAAGTTATCGTGACAAATATTATTTTGAATAGTTTTTATACAATTTGGCAGCAAGTATTTTACAAATTTTGTTTGCCTAATTTGTGTATTATTAGACTTAGTTTTACACAGTCTGTATTATTTTTTGCGTATGTTGTCTCTTGTTACCGGACAAAGCTTTGTCCCCTATTCTCGGACGCTTAAAATATTAGCATTTTTTGCCCGTTTTTATTTATTTATGTTATTTTTATTTTAGATAGAAGATATATGTAGTTATATGCCTAGTAAGGTGACAAACATACCGCGAGAAAAAGTTCCACAAACTATTAAACATCAAGATTTAACCTTTAATTTTATACGGCTGAAAAAAACCTTGAAGTTTCTAATCATCCTACAATCGTGAGATGATATTAGACGTTCTACCGTCTACAAGCAATACTCAAAACAACATTTTTAAATTATCCTCTTTGCCTGATGCTGTAAAAAAGCAGTCTAGTCGAGGAAAAAGAGAAAGAAAATAAAAGAAAAGTTTAGGAGCAAAAGAAAAACTTAAAAAAGCAATTTAAAAAGACAGATCAGCGATAGAAAATCAAGAAAATTAAAGTATTGATACCAAAAACTGTGAACAGACAGTTTGTGTAGTTAATTGCTTAGAGGACAATGATGAAGACTGGATTCAATGTTCCATTTGCCAGAGGGATGGGCTCACGAGGCTTGTGCTGATATTCCCGAGTGTTCAGATAATTATATATTATATTTGTGATAAATGTAAACTATTTTAAGGCTGTCGGTCCTTATTTTACCTATGTCCGGTACTAGGTGCCATTTTTCGTTCCCTTGAAACCGAATACCAAAGTTTGGAGTTAGTTTTAGTTGATTAATAGGCGATGTTGACTATTTTGTTCATTTAATTTGATGTCTAGGATTGTTAACTTATCCTAAATGCAGAATAAAATAATCTAAAGTTTATATTTTTTTATTTATCCAATAAAAACATTAGGTGTCCGCCACTAGAACTCCCCCTACATTAGAGATAAAAAGAATATTTAAACATAGTACTGTCGGATTTTCGTATTCTTTATCTATTAAGACTAATTGTAAGTTAAAATAATTCTTCTCGATTTCTTCTCAGTTTTTCATAATTTTACCCTCTATTTCTTTATAATTATAATGTAAAGTATTTAAGGAAGAAGTAACATAGATAATTCAGTCCTAATCAATAAAGAATATAGAAGTTTATCTATAATTATTTCAAAATTTTACAAAAAGAAATGGTAAATATACCAAATAGGGGACTCACCTTGTATGACCTCGACCTTGACATATATTATGTTACAGGTCACTCTCCTGAGTAACCTTCAGAAGGTTTAGCCGTCGCTCGTTCGTTATTAAAAAGTTATTAACAAAGAAGTTTCATAAACAGAGAGAATGTAATTTCTACGCAAAAAGCAAAGTCCACTCAACATCGCCCGATGCTTACAGTACGAAACTAGGTTTATCATTGTACGGTTCACGTGGAAAGTTGAAAACCCATGTAAAACCGTACAATAACAGACCTCGTTTCACACTGTGAGCACCGAGCGGTGGGGACCTTGCTTTGCGTGAAAAGTTTGAAACCCATGTAGAGCCATTTTAATGAAATGTGTGCTAAAATGCGCATTTCTGAGATGGGAGTACAGGGAATGTAAAAAGAGAAAAATACAATTTTGCTTCGGCAAAATGTAAATTCCTTCTTAAATGTATATGGCAGAAAATTACGTTCTATTCATTAAAATTTTTTTTGCTAATAATTTCTTAATAAAGAACGAGCGATGGCTAAAATCTTCTGAAGGTTACTCAGGAGAGTGACCTTTATAATATATGTCAAGGTTAAGGTGATAGGAGGTGGATTCCCTATTCGGTATATTTATCAAAGAAATGGCATAAAATATTATTAACAGGTAAGAAGTTTGCTAGAGCGACTTCAAGATGTGTGCAACGAGCTGAGAGATGAGAACGAAATTGCTATTATAGAAAAGTATGGAAGCAAGGCGAAATATTTTACAACTGCAATTATACGTAAGACAATGGTAGTGGAGTCTTCCATATGTTTCACAATTAGATTAAACGTAATCACAAACATATCTTTTTTTAAAACAAAACAAGAAAATTTCCTTATCTTCAATAGAGAAAAATTAAAAAATTAAAAGACAACTGAATGTTTGATTTAACAAAATTTCTTAGTGTTTGGCTTATGCGGCGAATGTACTTTAACTTTTATACAAATTTGGCCGTACATTCAACACAATGTTCTGCATAATAATGAGTCTCAATTAAGTCCTTCAGTACATGTTATGACAGAATACTTTATTGATCAAGAGAAATATTCCTATTTAATCACGCTCCATGCACTAGCAGCTTTTTACATAGGGGCTGTCGCAATGGTAGCGACAGGAACAATGCTCATTGCATATCTTCAACATACCTGCGGAATGTTTAGTATTGCCAGGTGAGTAAATAGATACCATAATGGATATAATCGTAAGCGATATTTGTTTATTGTCGTCTCAGATAAATTTGGATGAATTAATTATAGAAATAAAATTATTTACAGTTATCGTATCGAACAGGCAATAAATATTTTACAAAAAGATATCCTAAAGAGTGAATACAAGGTTTATAAGGAGATAACATATGCCGTAGATATTCATCGTAAAGCTATGGAGTTGGTATATATTTGATAAGGAAGCACTTAATACTAGTATAATAACACGAATTTTCTCGTATTTGAAGGTTCACGGATTTTTTAATATCAAACTTTGAGGGATCATTTTTCTTCTTGATAGCCATCGGCGTAACTTGTCTTAGCCTTAATCTTCTTCGGGTAAAATTTCTGATATATAATCGTAATTTTATGATATTAGAATTTTTCGAAAAAGTCAAGGAAATAGAAAGAAATAGGGAAATATTTTTTTATCGTGGTATATAAATCAACGACGATAATTTATGAAAATAATTTTCCTAGTATTTTTTCTCATAAGCTTAAACCATAACTGCGATATCTTTTATGATACTGTACAATAATTTCTAATTATATAAGCTAAGTAAAAAGAATTATCATTCATTAGTAAATAAAAATTTATCATTAAAACTAATCAGTAATTAAATATTCAAATCCGATGACATATCATGATCTATTAACATTTCGTCATGCAATATAAATAGAATAATATTAACAATATAAAACAATATAATTCAATCGCGCGTAAGAGGTCGATAGTAAATTCATAACGAACGCATCACAATTTTTAGGCTGCGTCGCATAGCGATGATATTGAACAACTTATTCTACCTCTTTTAATTATAATCATCCTCTACGTATACTTGTTCGTATCTAACTATACTGCGCAGGAAATTACAGATCACAATGAATACGTATTTTCCACAGTGTAAGAGATATTTCCATCATTTTGTCATAAGAGTACTTGTTTAAACTTTTGTAATAGGAATCTAAATTATCGAAAATATTATAGTAAGAGTACTAATACGATTTATGGGACAAATGTATGCATTATTGTCAAATATTTTTATCACGTTATGATTATTAATTAGTTATTATGTTGTAGGTACAATGTTCAGTGGTATGTGGCTCCGTTACATATACAGAAAATGATATTGTTTCTATTGCAAAGGGGTACTAAGGCTTTTCATATGATTCTCGGTGGAATATTTGTGGCGTCCTTGGAAAGTGCCGCTGCGGTAAGAAATGTATACTATATGTATAGTATATAGTAAAATCTCTTATTATCCCCGCGAATATTGTTAATTGATAATTGAACATTAACAGTTATTTTAAAATATTCGTTATTTTATCACGCCTTAGAATCTTGTATCATGTATAAACTATAGAAAAAAGCAGTTTTACTAAAATAATTATATTTACAAAGGGCTAACTAACAACTCGGTAGAGTAAAAACATAGAATAAAAAATAAAAAAAATTTTAAATTAATGAATTTTTTGTCTTATTGGGATCTGACATTTAGCACCATGACCTCTGATGGCTGGAAATTGAACTACAGCATGTAGGGAGACTGCTTCCCGGTTCGCACGTTATAGAATCGTCAGTTGTATTATATTTATATAAAAGTTAATAATGTACCTGCCCATTCGCATATTTCATTGATATTATATTCATAAACATAATATTTAAAAAATAACTAGTCAAACTCCCTACATGTCGTCGCCATTGAGTTAAGCCACGCCCCTATGTCAGATCCTAATTGTAATAAAAAATTTTATGTAGTAAATAACCTTACTTCCAAACGTTGCATTTCGATTATAGGAAAGTATAAATTATCTAAACGTATTGTGTGTCCCCAATTGTTTGGCTAAAGAAAGTTTTATTATATTTTTAATATACCTAACTTCCCAGATAGCAAAATGTTAGCAGGATGCGCGCAGATTGGCAGCAAATTTGATCAGAATCCCACACCAAAACCATAGCCATCTGTGTCCGCATTAAGCTCGTGTTCTGTCGACAGAGCCTGCTGACAGGCAATGTAAGCAGATTGTCAGCAGAAACCGCGCAGAGCCTGCATTCATAACCTGGCAGCAGATTGGCAGCAAAAACCGAGCAGAGCCTGCGCGCACGATCTGAGAACAGATTGGCAGCAAAAACCGAGCAGACTTTGTCCATAATCAGCTGTTTATATATATAATATATACCCAGATAGCACAGTGACATCAAATGCCGTAATAATGCCGTCTTAGTGACGGAAACTTGACGTGTTGCCGTCACTAAGACGGCATTATTACGGCATTTGGCGTCACTAAATGTCACTTTGCTATCTGGGTAGGCTTATGATTGCGAACAGAGAGTTCCTGTTTTATAATTAAAAAATGGGCGCTGAAAAGTGCCGTTTTCTTTTCTTCTTCAGGAAAAGATAGTATCCTTGGTGTGTAGAATTTTCCTGGTGTGTATCTATAGGATCCTCCTCCTGGTTGCGTATGATCCTCCTGGTGTGCTAAATCCTCCTTGTGTTCAGTCGTGGTACTCGTGGTAGTGACGTTCGAGTCGTAGCGTCATCTTCTGCTCGCTGCTCGTCGCTCCATAGATCGCGGCGAATCCTTGCGCCGTCCATCATAGCACCGCATGAACCGCGTGGACTGCGTGTCCTGGGGCTCGATTCCTGAATTTATTCAAAGGAGAAAATGTATGCGAAAATTCTGCTCCTACAGAAAAGTTGCAAGTTGATTGGCTCTCGTATGGCTTTTAATCAATCAACTTCAACTTTTCTGTAAGAGCAGAATTTTCGCGTACGTTCTCTTTCAAATAAATTCAGGAATCGAGCTCCTGTTCCTGCAGTGTCCTTCCTTGGCCCTTCGAACTCTTCGAAGAGCCTCTCGCAGAGTCGCATGTACGACTGCCGAATTCTGAGCGCGTCGGTCTGTCAAAATGCCCGCGGTACGACAAATTTGCTCGATTTTCTCATGCCTATTTGCCACCAGATTACATTACGCAGATCCTGCTCGGTTTTTGCTGCCACTCTGTTCTCAGGTCAAATGCGCGCAGGCTCTGCTCGATCTTTGTCGTCAATCTGCTGCCAAGTTATGTGTGCAGGCTCTGCCCGGTTTCTGCTGCTAATCTGCTCACATTGCCTGTCAGCAGGCTCTGTTGCATTTCTGGCTACAGTTTGACAACATCGTCTGATAGAGCAGTTTTTGCGTGAAATTTGTTGCCTTTCTGATACCAAAAATTTAATACAGACTCTGCTCAGAATCTGCTGCTCAGGTTTGGCTATCTGGGTTATTACAGAAATAAAGCAAAAGTTATATTTTATTACAGCTGATGAGCACTTCAATATCCTATTTTACTGTTCTCTATTCTACGAGGGAGAATTAATTAAGAGTATAAATTAATGACAATAAAATAAAATTTGTTTTAAATTTGGAACTTGGAAGCCAGAGAATGGGGAGGGAACGGTGAAAGTGAAAGAAATAGAAATATTGGGACCATTCCGATCGCGCATTTTAGGTAATGTGTGCTGAAGTATCAATTCTGCGATGGAAGAAAATTATTATTTAAGTGAGAAATCGGGATTCTAGATTATAATAACTGCAAAATAATGTTGACAACGTTGTGTACAATAAAAATTCTTTATTTAAAAATTTATTTAATTGTTATTAGAATAAATTTCTTTATGTAAATGTAATAAAATTTTGAATGGTTTCATTATTAAGTAAAATGAAAAAATTCTTTATAATTAGTTCCCTTCTCATAGCGCTATAAACTGATACTTTTTTAATATTTAATGGTGTTTAGCAGTACATATTTCCGATATGTAATTATCTCAAGTATGAAGAGCTTCCAACGAATTAACCCGCATCTGCACGACAAATAACTGTGAGAACAATAAACTATTTAATAAAAGTAATATTGATTATTACATACAGATAACAGAAACTTAACTATCTGTAAAACTATAATAACACATTATATCTGCAGTTAATGTTACAGAAATATATATATTAGAGGTCATCACAAACACACGTTTCCAAATTTCGCGCTTAAAATCTTTTAGATTAAAGATTCCATGGACATCAACTGCTGTGGGCAAAAAAGCGCGTTTATTTATAATATAATCCTTCAGAGCTGTGGCGCTACTCAAACGATTTGAAAGAAAAATCTATGAATTCAATTACCAACATCGAATAAAACGTTTTTAATAAAATTGCAGTTCAAGACTGGAGTTTACACATCAGAGTAACGCACTCAAATTTTGCGAGAATGTTAGGAAAGCATTGTTAAAAAATGAATGGTTGGATTACACTGACGCTCCAATCTTGAACTGCGATAAAATTGTTTTGTTCGATGTCAAAATAATGATTTTGCCTTTGAAATTCATAAACGCTTGAATAGTGCAAACAATTAAAAAAAATTTATGAATAAATGTGCTATATTTAACCCACAAAAAATGATTTTCCTACAATCCCCCCTTTAGTCTAATAGATCTCAAGCGAAAAATTTGCATGCGTTTGTTTGGAATGACCTAATAAAATATAGAAAATTTCGATATGAAATAGTGTTACACGAAATATTGATATAAACATCAGTACTTTACCAATAAATTCATAGTTGATGCGTAAGATTGAATGATTGACGCTTCTCTAAGGAATCCATAGACATACAATAGATAGACCGGCCCCTGCCGTAAGAGCACGCGTGGGAAAGTAGACGGTGCAGACGTAGCCCGTGGAGATGGTCCTCTCTCTTTCTTCTGAACGCTTGATGGGGATAGAGAATAGCCCGGCTATTCCCTATTAGTCCCCACTAGTCTAGACTTCTATCCGGTCGTCGCGACGGTCTAACTATATAAGTCTATGAAGGAATCAAACGTACTTTGTGAGGGTACGCACTAGAATGAAGCGCATATTACAATGCGTTACTAAAATGCGCCTGCGCGGCCCTTGATCAAGTTTCTCTAAGCGAATATTTCTCTATGGGATATAGACACCTATTAAATTTTTAACGATGTCAAATCGATCGTTTAATGGTACGTTTTTTCTGCAAAACGGTAGAAGTTGCATTTAGTACTTCTACCGTTTTGCAATATTTTATTTCATATTCTGGCATATTAAGTAATTTACATTAAAATTTATACTAAAAGGAGAAAAAAAAATAGTAAAATATTCAGCCAACAATAATCGGAAAGAGGGGATAAGTAAACACAGTTTCTCACTTTTCACGGTCAAACGTATTTTCGTGTTTACAGAGATGATTTGTCTTGAGACACATTTCAAACTCAATCGACTTCTTTTGCTCGCGATTGGTTTATGGCCTCACCAGAAATCGAAGCTTGCTCAAGTTCAGTTTATTGTACTTTTTAGTATACTGACAACATTTATTGCATTTCAGGTAAATCTTTATAAATTATTTTTAACACAAAAGAATAACTACGTATAGAGTAGAACTCAAAATCTGTTAGCCAAACCAACAATTAAGTCATATTTCTTCTACTGTAAATTTTTCCACAGAATTATTATTTACAGTTTACAACATTTATGACTTCAAAATGCACTACTGATCTCATTATTAAGGTTCTGTCTTCCGCGTTTTTCTTCATTTGCTTGGCGATTAAATATAATTCGTTTTGGATTAATGCCGATACTGTAAGTCGAATATTTATTAAAGGCTCGTCGAGATAAATATTCGTGATAAGTAAAGGAAAGACGAATAAGAGTACGCACTTAATAAACTTTTTCCTGTAACAAAAATTTATTTTTTCTTTATATGTAAACAAGTCAAGTAAGTTGCAAACATAATGATAATAACTGATTATACATATATACTAACATAAAATAATTTATATTAAGAAAGTATAAAAACTTAAAATTCCACAAAATCTAGTCATCTTCCAAATTTTCACTGCATCCTGGACAAAGAGTTTTATTTGAAGATGTTAAAGATATTTTATCAGTTCACATTTTACGTTTCTTTCTTCCATTAAGGCTGCATACTTTTTCTCGTTTTCACTGCCATTTTTTTATTTTCTTGCTTTACTTTTTTTTATATAGTAACATATTTTTAAAGGGAAAAATGACATAATTTCTGACTTCTTTGGCGACGTTTCTTACATTTCCAAATTTTATTTTGGCAGCCGAATTATACAAAAATAGTATACCTTCAACAAAAGTATTTACGTTTTTACTACCATTAAAATTACTTAGATTCCTTCTGATTAATTTTAGATCAAATAATGGCTTCCAAATTCACATGCAAATTAGGGTGACCATATATTTCGCGATCTGATATTGAGATCGTGCTTTTCAGCTCGAGCAATCATCATGATCAATCAATTTCTGCAAAGTTGTCATCTTAAACAATAATTGTTTAACAATAATTGTTTTTGATGACATAAAGCCATATATTGTATACTCAATACATACTCATTACGGCAAGACTAAAAAAATGGCAGGAAAGAGTATTCTTGACCTCCAAAGCATTGCGTATTCTTATTAGACGACAATGTAATTAGTTTATACAAAATTTGATAAATGTTTGCACTATACAAAGAAAGGAATACATTGTATACTATTTTATAGACAAGAAAAATATTATCTTTTAACTACTAATATACAATGTGTGAAAACAATCAAGAATTAAAGGAACGCGGTCAGGACTGGATCTTGGTTGCCTAATAAAATTATTCGTGAATTTTTGTACAATTTATCGCCCTAGCAAACCACGCGACCGTTACTTACGGTCTTAAAACGTGGCTACAACTTAAACTTGAAAGAGAGTACTCTCACATAATAATTAAATTGAAAATCAATTTAATCATCCACTAACACACGTTAGCATATTCGAAAAAGAACGGGATATATAGAATAGGATATAGGGTAATATAGAATCTGTTGCAAAAAATAACCCTAGCCAGGATTCGAACCTGGACCTCCCTGTTCTCCGGGCGGGCGTCTCACCAATTCTACCACTGAGGCAAATTCACGAATAATCTTATTAGGCAACCAAGACCCAGTCCTGACCGATTACGGGGTTCCTTTAATTCTTGATTGTTATCTTATACGTCGTATTTAAAATTACTTAATGTGTGAAAAGTTTATCATTGATAATGAAACGATTAAAATATTATGAAAAAGAGTTATAATAATAATTGATAAAATATTAACCCTTATGTGAGTGACGAGGTACCCGGATAACTTTTGCGTTTTTAAACTGAAATTTTTTTATGTTCTAAATTTTATTGTAGCAGGAAAATTATTTATACGTTCATGCAAAACGTCTTGGATATGAAATACGTCTCTCAGGAAATGCAGGTTTTTCTATTGCCCACTGCCCAGAGACGTGACTCAACCGAACGTATTGCAGTTGTCGGCAGTTGTTGGTTGTTATATTTGCCGAGATTTGAATAGAAAACAAAGAAAAACAAGAAAGACTTGCATTACTTGCAAGAAGGCAGAATGCGACGAACATTCCATAAGCAATAGCACGTGCCATTACTATAACCAATGTTCCTCATAATCATCCTAAACATTGTAAGTTACTTGTATATTTGACATTGTAGTAGAATAAACATTAATTATATAAATAAACATAAACATAATTTATTTTCACATTATTTCCATCCAATTCCATACAGGATGTATGAAGGTATCCGGATATCTTCACTCGTCACTCCAATTAAGATTTTTTCTCGTCACTCACATAAAGATTAATATTTAGTTCTAAACGTAATCAAACAATATAATAAATTTCCTACAACTTAACACACACTGCTAGAGCTTCTATGACACAATGATGTAAAGTGAATCATTGCTGTCTACATCGAGATATTAACCATGCATACTCTTAACCGACTTTACCCTATATCTCAAAACACTACATTTTTAAAAATATTATACACAAAAACATTTACAAATATTAAACACAAAATTTTATTATACAAACAATGTTATTGATATGATAAATAGATGAGATTTTCACTGGAGCAACTTCAGCATGCTTGTAATGAAATAAAAAATAGAAACGAAATTGCTATCATAGAAAAGTACGGTCGTATAGGGAAATTTCAAACAACTGCAATTGCGAGTAAGACATTACATGCTTGTTATACATTTCATTGAATTATTAATACCAGCAAAAAACTACATGATTCAAACAAATATTTAATCTCTTATTTAAATAAATTCTTGATATACTAGTGTATCGATTACTTTTTCTTTTAGTATTTGGCGTGTGCAGCGTATCTAGTTTTCTCATGATGCCAATATGGCCACATATTCTTGGTGTGATTCTGCCCATGAACAATTCCCGATCGCGACCTGCGATTCAGATTCCAACAGAATATTTCGTTGATCAAGAAAATTATTTCTATTTAATTCTATTACACGCATCTGCAGCTTTGTCCATAGGGGCAACTGCAATGGTAGCGACAGGAACGATGCTAATAGCGTATCTCAAACATATTTGTGGAATGTTTAGCATCGCCAGGTAAAAGAGAATATGAGAGCGTTTGTTTCATAAGTTATATCTAGTCTATTTATTCGATCAAATCTAAAGATTAAGGAATTACAGAAAAAAATTTGGTAATTTTGCATAAACGGGACTTCCTCTCCGATTTGGTTTATTTTTTAATATGTTGTTGGGGAAGTCTTCCTGAGTCATTTCATATATATATACAATATAAGGGACGGACTCAAATAGCTTCGAAGATACAGACTGAGAAAGGATAAAAATAATAAATACAAAAATAAACGTTTGATGATGATTTATTCAACACTATCATTAGGAATCTGAAAGATTTCAGCCATTGCATCAAAGAATGCGGTAATCCGAGTATTAAAGTTATATTTACGGCGAAACAGAAATTCAGCAAGATATCCTTCATAATGTTTTTGACGTGTTCCGTAGCGAAGAATATTAGCACGCGTCTCTCGCCAGGCACCCTCGATGGTTTGTGTGTGAGCACCGCTGTCAGGGTCAACGAAATTTATTTTATGATTTACTTGAAGATATTTAAACCCACAATCATTTAAACAATTGTATGCTCTCCATACAAAAATAAACGTTTACTATATAGGTTAGTGACGCGCTTTAAACAATTAAATACTTTTAAAGCGCGTCACTAACCTACATAGGTTAGTAGAATATCATTAAATCTTTCAGATTTGTAATGATAGTGTTGAATAAATCATCATCAAACGTTTATTTTTGTATTTATTATTTTTATCCTTTCTCAGCCTGTATCTCCGAAGCTATATGAGTCCGACCCTTATATATATATATATGAAATGACTCAGGAAGACTTCCCCAACAACATATTAAAAAATAAACCAAATCGGAGAGAAATTCCCTTTTATGCATAATTACCAAAAATTTATTTATAGTTATCGCATTGAGAAGGCAATGACGATTAATATGCAACAAAATGTCAACCAAGAGAAAATGGTAATTTATAAAGGGATAATCTGTGCGGTAGACATTCATCGCAAAGCTACACAGTTAGTATATGTCCTGCAATGTCTATATAATATGATATTAACATTTATTTATTCCCGAAGGTTTTCCCAAGTTTTCATAAAAAGCTTTGAAGGATCGTTCTTCTTTTTAATAGCAGCTGGTATGGTTTGTTTAAGCAGTACTCTTGTTCAAGTAAGATTTATTTTTCGCTATTAAACATATATCATTTCTATGACAGATATATTTTTCATTATATGTTCAGATCAATTAAAAAATCTTTAGCTAAAACAATACATGGAAAAATAATTTTTTCGCAATTTAAAGATAAAGCAAAGAATCAAGAAATCAAGAAAACTATTCTCCTTTACAAACAAATAAGCTGAATAAGTAATATGTGAATTATTTACAGACGTATTTCACAAGAGGTCACAAAGTTTCCTAACGTATAGAATATGCAATTAAGAAAATAGATTGTTATATAATGCTTACTCTATAATCTGTTGTAAAGAATTATAGACAAATTATTAAAGTTTTTGTATATAAAAAATTAAAATACACACATAATGTACGTTTTATATTTTTTCAGATCGCATTGTACAACGATACTGTAGAGCAACTTGTACTACCGCTTACGTTTATAAGTGTCCTCTACGTATACATGTTTCTATCCAACTATACTGCACAGGAAATTACAGATCACAATGAATACGTATTTGCCACAGTGTAAGAAACATATCGTACGTTTATACTGAAGTAATCAATTTGCAAAATTTTCTAACAAAATTTGAAAGTTTTTATATTAAAATTCATAAAAGTATTATATTCAAAAGTAATACGATTTCTGAAACAAATATGCATACTATAATAATTATTGATAAATATTTTTATCTTTTTATGATTCTTCATATCAGTTCATCATTGTTTTGTAGATATAATGTTCAGTGGTACATGGCTCCGTTATACATACAGAAAATGATATTGTTCTTGTTGCAAAAGGGCACTAGAGCTTTTCATTTAATCCTCGGTGGAATATTTATTGCGTCCATGGAAAGTGCCGCTACGGTAAATATATACCGTATATTACAATTCAAATTAGAATTTTCTATTATCCCCAAGAGTATTGTTTAATCGAATATTTATTTTGACATTTTCGCAACTTTAAAATCATGCTTTAGATAAACTTTACAGAGAAAGTAGCTCCATTAACAAAGCTATATTAAGAACAAAATGTAAACTAGCAGTTCAGCAAAATTAAAAAAATAAAAAAAAGAATAAATAAAATTTTGAAATTAGTGCTATATTTTCTATTCTGCGTTTAAGACTATTATGTAATAAAAAAACTTTACTTCAAAACGTAGCTGTATTTAATTATCAAAAAAATCGATTATTTAAACATATTGTTTTTCCATTAATTTAGACAAATAACAGACGTTCACATAAAACCTTTAATATATATAGCTTCTTACAAAATAAAATAAAAGAAGATATATTTCATTACAGTTGATGGGTACTTCCATATCTTACTTTACTGTTCTTTATTCTACGTGGCGGAATTAAGAGTACAAAATAGTAATGGTAAAGTAATTAAGATCAGATTTATTGTATAAAAGTGAGAAAAAATAGTGTGAAAGTGAGAGAGAAAGGAGAAAAAAAGAAAAAAAGAAAGGAATAGCTAATTAAACTGCAACCATTCGATCCTTGCGCTTCAAATAATCCTGTAAGTACCATTTCGACAAATGGAGAAAATTATTATTTAAGTGAAAAAGGTGAAATATTCTAATTTGTAAAAAACACGGAATTTAAAGTTGGTAGCTATACAGGGTGTCACTTAATTCGCGCCCACTATTTACACAGTAATATTTCTCATGAAAAACTGAGTCGAAAAGTTCTGAATCATTTTTTTCGAATTATGCTTAGAAAAGTAGTTATTATTAATTAAAGATTAGCTGGTCAGCATCGCTTTTTAAACGGACGCACGTTCGTGAGCCGCGCATCTACCACAGAGAAAAATATCGTTCTACAGCCAAGAAAAGCAATTACTCATTTTATTTTATTTGGTTTGAGTAATAGTTTTCTTCAACAAAGAATATTTTCTTAATATTAGTTTTAAGATATACTCATCACAAGTATTAGAAAAGCTAATCATCATGTGCTTAAAAGAAGAATTTATTCTTCTTTCAAGTATATTCTGAAACTTTATCTAAGAAAAGCTACATAAGCTTGATTTGAATATGATATATTAAAGTAAGAATATTTATTTGATGTAAGTAATTTAGTATGATTCTTTCAATTCTAAGGAAGAATCAGAAGAAATAAAATATAGTTTGGAAGAAAGAGAGTTATTCTTGCTTCAAGTAAATCCATTCTCAATTGAAATAAGTATACTTCGTCTAAAAACAATGTTATCTGAGAACAAGTAATTACTTTTCTTTTCATAAGCTAGTTTACTGATTCTTTAGGTAAGAATATGAAATACTTGAAATCAATATTTCTTTTTTGAGTGCGCATTTTACTTCTTCGCATATGCGTAATCGCAACTACTTCTAATAGCGCCTTGCCTTTCGTGGCGCTTTGCCTTGCTTTCTTGTTGTGTGCGTATTTCCATCACCCGATTTTCGAATAAGCCCCGCGTCACTAAAAAATATATATATAAAATAATATCTCGTCGGCCGCGTTCACTTTCTTATATCACTGTTGGTCACACTGTTACCGTGCGGCAATTGTTTCCGCGCAATACCGCGTCCTGTGTGCAGGGTGAAGGATCTCCGTTTCGACAAGGTCGCGTCCCGCGCGTTCCATAATTCCATTTGTGGCATCAGTGAGAGTGATACGTCGTGTCGCCGTGTCATTGTTAATTACTTAAGGGGTTATATCCTTTCTGGAGGCCAAAAAAGAGTAAATTTTTGAGAATTTTTTTTGAAAAATCATAAGCATATATTTGTACAGAAGTTTGGTATTTGAAAAAGTAACATTTGAAGAACATTCAGTATTTTTTTCGTATAAAAATATTTATTTATAAAAAAGTTGCAGCCAATGTCTGGGAAGCACGTTTTTAAAAGTACTTTTGCGGTGAGCACTGCCGTTCGGAACCAGGTTATCCAAAATAAAAAAACCAAAAAGATCTTGTTAGTATATTAGTTTATCCTGTGATTAATCGATGGAATTTCCAAAACATTAAGTTAAAACAAAATGGCGAGTGTTTAAAGTTAGAGTCTTGATTTTTGCGAAAAAAAAAACGGATATTTTTTGTTTATAAAATTGAAAGTATACATCGGAAAAAAATCCTTCAATTAAATACTAGATTTTTATATCTAAAAAAGCACAAAAAATTTCAGAAAGATTGATGCAGTAGTTTTTGAGATATCTTGCTCACCGACTTTGTAACGTCATCCCGGACATCGGCTGCAACTTTTTTATAAATAAATATTTTTATACAAAAAAATACTGAATGTTCTTCAAATGTTACTTTTTCAAATACCAAACTTCTGTATATACAAACATATGCTTATGATTTTTCAGAAAAAATTCTCAAAAATTCGCTATTTTTCGGCCTCCAGAAAGGATGTAACCCCTTAACCATTATAGTGTTTAATATAGTGATACCATGGACACACACATTATAGAAAGTAGTGTATTGAATATTGCAGATCTACTGCAGATGATCAGTTGCGGTAATTTGATATCACGTTTTGAAAGTAAGTGTTATGATATCTCTATCTTAATTATTGTAATATTAAAATGGTGTTACATTTCTTATTTGTTACTATCCAGTTTTTTAACAACAATCAAAGTGAGATAATGTGATGACATTGTCTCATACTGGAATAAACAAATCTATAAATTCAGAGTTATTATTCCTATACACTACATTTACTGCATTTTATTTTTCTATTATTAGTAAATAGGTTCTCACTTTTTTATACATGATTTGCAGATGATTAAATATAATTAATAATAATTTTTATTAATGGATTTAATCTATTAAACTTTATAGCTTGTGTGTGTGTGTGTGTGTGTGTGTGTGTGTATGTGTGTGTGGTAAAACACGTAATTAAGATTTGGTCTTTTTATTGATTTTATTATAGAACACAAAATTGAAACACAACATATACCAAAATTATTAGCACAAAAAGATATGGTACGTGAATTTATTCCAAATATTGGAGATCGATTAAACTTTATAAAAAAATCCAAAGAAATATTTTCATAAATAAAAGAAAATGTAAGTTGTTGAGCCTGATGTTTAATCAAATATTTGTACTATTTTCCAATTATTTATACTTATGTATTTTATTACGGTTAGGATATCAGTGTCTGTCAAGTGGAAGAAAATGGGTTATTAACCCCAATATCGCATTTACAAGAAAAACATGTAAAATCTTCCAATGTTACGAACACCTCAGATAGTAACGATACTACTTTAATAGACAAACACGAGAAGATATTATGTAATTCCTATATCGAATTGTCAAAAGAAATGGACGTGCTTGACTTTAATTTAATTGAACTGCTTGATCGAGCTGTCTTTCTCCAATGGGAAAAGTAATTATTTCCTATTATAATAGTAAAAGTATCTTACATGATTGCTTTCGAAACTTGTGGATATCATAATAAGACATTTATTCTCATATCATTCCAAACAGTACGATAATTTATATTATGTCCATTACATAATAAATTCTACATTTTACAAAAATGATCTTTAATTAATAATTTCATATAAACAATGTTGCAATATTAAATATACATTTTTACTTTTTGTACAGTTAATTATATTATTTTCCAGCCGATTAACAGAGAAAGATTATCAATCCATAGTAGCAAAAATAAAAAACTTATTTCCTAATGAGCCTGCAACGGTTTACTACATCGCTTCCATACGAAAGCAGGACTCTCCAACTGGAAAAATTATCGCAGCAAGAAAAAAATTACTTGATAAAGCTAAAAATTTAATTTATCAAGGTGGCTATGCAAGACCTACGAAAAAAAGGAAAGCAACGGAAAATATCATTGAAATACCAACAAAACAGAAAATAGGTAACATAAGAATTAAAGAAAGAAATAAAAAATTTTTGTTATAAAAATTTAACATTTTCAGATTTGTCTACGAACGATTCCTATTTATGGCTAAATGCAAGAAGTGAGCCTTGGGAAGAAGTTATTATCCATTGGAAGAATACTTATCATTTGGGGCAAGAATCAGAAGCGGCTACTGCATATGATTTTATTGAACAATGGTCTGTTTTAAATCGATCAAATGTAGATACTCTGGTAAAGTAGTAATTATTGTAATCTCTCTCTCTCTTTCTCTTTGTCTCTCTTTCTCAAAGTAACCAATAATATATGTTTTATTCTCTTACAGATAAATTGTGATTTTGACGAACTGTTTCCAAACCGTACTTGTAGCCTGTACAAATATTGGAATTTTTTCTTTGATAAAGTAGTTCATTATAAAGAAGGTCATAAGAAAGACAATCTGACAATTGATATTGAGGATTTAAAATCACTTTCTGAAAGTGAGTACATATACGAATACATAGTTCAAGCGAATCTAAGAAATCTATAAAGATGATTTTATAGTGTAATATGAGAGAAAAAAGATGCAAAAAATGTTCTGTATAAGATGATTTGTATTACTTTCTCTCATTGAACTAAACAATGTAGCGAATAATTTTGATATAAAAGTTATGATAAAGTAAATTTTATTTTCTATAACCAATTATACAGGATGTATCATGTAGGGGGGTGCTGATATAAATATACATGTATATATAGATTAGGTCTTTCTGCAATATTTTCACTCCACGAAAATTCTAACTCAATGTAACCTATGGTCATAGAGATTATATGTATATAACTTGACTGTGTAATGAGAGTACCTAATTATTATAGTAAAATTTCTGTATTAATTAATTACTTTTTAATAAACTATGAGCAATAGTTAAAGTTTTGAAAGCTACCTAGGTTCACGATCTGGACAATATATCAAGGTTAAGGTCTTTTATGTTCGGTGTAATTATTTAAAATGAAACATTACCCTTCTGTTTTAGATTCCAAAGTAGTGAAACAAATCATAATACTGTGTCATATTTTACTACCAAAGGGAAGACTCACAATAAAGAACAAACACTGGAAATTTTCGGTCCAAAAATGTATAGATTCTATTATAATTCATGTAACTGTGAGTATTGTCAGAAACTACGAAATCTGTTTTCTCAAAACATCTTCATATAGGTATTTCAATATTTCCTCTATTCCATCAGAGTGCAGCCGATATTGAAACCAAAATTAATTTGCAAAAAAAAAAGAGCAAAAATACGGGGTTTACACTTACAACCTTTTCTGTTAAGGACGTTTTCTCGTCGCAGTCGTGCTCATCCAAACCTAGCTCTTGCCCACGTATTAAAACCTCTCTTAAAGAGAAAACTATTTGAGAGTCACTGCGTAGTTTAGCTCCTCCTATCTTGCGCAGAAGTATAAAAATCGTACTACTGCGTCGCTTTGAGCGATCTGGCAACGACGCGCTTCTGCTCCTAATCTCCGTAAAGTACGCGATCGACTGTTTGGGTTCAATACAGAAAGGTTATTTTTCGCAAGGATACACGATGTCGAGCAGAGTAAAGAACGGTAGATTTGTGAAAAAAAAAATTAGTGGATAAGCACGCTAAGGCTTTAGCAGCTATGTCGGAATCTAAAAAGAAAGGAATTAAAGAACTTATTACTGAGCACCAAGGGAAAAAAGTTGGTGAAGGACGGCGCATCGTAGAGCTAAGAGAGCTTGGCTTTTATTATTGGTAAGTTTTTTTTACTGACTTAGATTAAATGTATGAAATTGCTTTGATACAATTTAAATAAGCAATTTCATATTTGTCTAATTATTTGTATTAGGTGCTGTACATTCTGGAGTGGGCAATACTGCGTTGAACAAAATTTTGGCGTGTGCAGATATCCCCAGCATCTCCAATAATTTATATAAACACTACGAGAAGATTATTGGATCAATAATTAAAGAAGAAGCTAAAAACAGTTGTAAGCGAGCAGCAATGGAAGAGAAAAAACTAGTGATAGAAGAAATTACACAGCTGTGTGAAGAATTGTAAGATTTAAAAATGTTTGTAATTGTATATTATAAATTGTATATTAAAAATAAATATTTAGTTTAAATATTGAAAATTACTGTAAATATATAGGTAACATTAATTATTGTATAGGTATATATAGGTATAAGTAACACTAAATAAGTATATATTTTATATTTTAATTTTCTTCGATCATGAAAGATAGATTTTGCTGCAAAATAGACTATTTATTTTTAAGTAATTACAGTTTACCTAAACAACTTGGGTATATTTCAATCTTTCCTGTCACAATTGTATACTTTCCAGGCCACAGGACATTATTCAAGATATTTACCCGCAGCTAGACATCTTAAATTCTTATCTTAAATCAAAATCAAAATTAGCTATAATTTACAATTTTTAATTGATTTACAAAATATCGTTTCTCGACAGATTTTGAAAAGACTAGCTTTACATAGTGTAACGTATGATTCTCTTTTAAAATTGTATGAAAGTGGAGGAGAAAGAGGAATTCAAGAACTGTTTACAGAAAAAGTTGAAAATAACAAACCAAAAATTACCACAAACAAAAAGATTATAGAGAAAGTTATAGAATTTTAAAATATAAAACAAATAAAAAGTAAAATATATTTTTTGTTTTTGTTATAATTTTTTATAATTATATTGATTATGTATATGTATTTTAAAATTGTTTTTAAGAGATTCATACGTATTTAAAAATATCTACGTATTTTATAAATAGTTTCGGTAAATATAAATAAAGCTAATAATGTTTTCATTTCAACCTTATTACTCGTCAAAGTAAAATATAAAATTACTATAAATGTATATTATAATATAATATACTTATTAATATTATAATAATATGTATATGTAATATTGCATATGAAAATAAGAAATCATTTTACATCTTGCGAGTCATACGATTTCGGCGCTCAAGCTTCTTGTCAACTTCTCGGCAGATGCGACGTTGCCAAGTCGCGCATGCTTCTCTTTTTCGTCACGCGGAGCCGGCCGAAAAAACGCCTCGATGGCGTACTTTACACAGTTATTTTTCGAAAACGAGTACCGCATGCCCTAATGTTCGAAGTTGTATAATATTTCTTATATATTAATGCATCATATATTAGTTTTTAAAAAACATCCTAAGAAAACTTTTTTCACAATCAAACAAAATGTCCGTTTTGTAGAGACCACTCATTAAATATTGAAACTTTGAGGTCGAATATCTCAAAATTTAACCCCGCAACGAATGTTGCACTTTCAGCCACGTATAGAGGACCTTTAAATTGACGTATGGTGTAAATTTCAAGGACATTCTAAGAAAAGTGATTTTTGAGAGAACGTCCTTAATGGATGGGCCAACTTACGCTGAGATTAAGAAAATTTATATCATCATTAATGAAGTTAAGTACGAATATGAGAACTGTTTAAAAGCATTAGATATACTTTTCAAAATTTTCCATGTTATGGGTATTCATTATCCTCCACAAAGTGAGCATATTTATGAAATTATTGAAGTAGTAATCTTTAATAGCCAAAGAAAATGTTTGAAAAGATATGCCTATATTCAAGATATTATTGAAAATATAAAATTCGATTAATAACTTTGATTGATACGTGAACAGCCAAAAAACTGCTATATTTTCAACAATAAATTGTCCTTATTGCGATATTACTTTTAATAACATTGATAAATATATATTTCATTTAAGGAGCAAATAAAGTACCTTTTCTATCTATATTTCATTTAAAGTATATTCATAAACAAGATACTTTCACTTGTCATATTGATAATTGCCTTAGACCATTTCACAGAAAAGACAGTTTTAAAAAATACATTTCAACTCATGGATTTGATGCATCTTTAAAAAAATTTGAAAATGTTTTAACTGTACACACAATAGAGATAAATAGCTCCAAATCTAATCCAGATACGACATTTTATTGTGAGACTAAATCCTCCTCAGACAATGTAAGAGATACATTACAAGATATTCCGTCATTTCTTAAAAAAATTGACGTAGCAATCAAACAATTAGTTGCTCAATTATATGATAACACCGTGTAACACGATTTTTGTGTCAACTTAATCACTATGTTAGTCGTATTTCTTGTGCCTAAAGATGACGGAAAATTATTGGATTTTTGCAAAAAGATAGTTTTTGTGACCAGGAAATCGTATTTTTGAAATTTCAATATTTTTCCAGGATTGGAGATAAATTTGACTCTGGGTGTGCTTTGATTAACAGGTAAAAATATTTTTAGCTTTGCGGAGGTAGCCTAAACCTCCCTTGAACTGAGAATGTGTGGTAGGTGTGTCGAATAGAAAAAAACATGTTTTATGGCCACATTTTTTTTAAATCAACGTTTTTTTATTTAATTGTTTATAAAAAATTTTTTTTCTATTCGACACATCTACATTCCATTTCTCAGTTCAAGGAAAGTCTAGGCAACCCCCCAAAGCCAAAAATATTTTTACCTGTCAATCAAAGCACGCCCAGAGTCAAATTTATCTCCAATCCTGGAAAAATATTGAAATTTCAAAAATACGATATCCTGGTCACAAAAACAATCTTTTTACAAAAATTCAATGATTTTCCGTCATCTTTAGGCACAAGAAATACGACTAACATAGTCATTAAGTTGACACAAAAAAAAGTCAAAATTTGTTGCCCAGTATAATTTATCTTTAACTAAATCTGACATACAGAAAATTATAGAAATCATTCAAAAGTTTTCTTGTTCTGAATTATTAAATGGACTTGAGTAAATTATTTTTAATTTTGATTTAAATAAGGTAGTAGGTTCTTTTAAAGTAATTTCAAACTATTTTAATAACTTTAATACAAAATATAAAAGAGAATCTTTTTTGGAAAATTCGAAGTACTTTACTAGACCATCACAGATTATTATAGATACTTTAACTGATGAATCCAGACGGCAGAATAATGTATCACTTACAATAAAGAATAGAACTTGTTGTTATGTTTCTATCCAAAAACAATTACAAATGTTTCTTGAACTTCCCGGTGTTTTA
Source organism: Leptothorax acervorum (assembly GCA_035220615.1). NCBI lineage: Eukaryota > Metazoa > Arthropoda > Insecta > Hymenoptera > Formicidae > Leptothorax > Leptothorax acervorum. The sequence continues at coordinate 884,750 of JASTWQ010000059.1, forward strand.
CAACAAATTTTGGATTATCAGAAAGATTTGGAGATTAACAATTCAGAATCTTATAAAAATATGGTACAAGGTTCTTTATGGAAATCCATCAAATCTGTGACTCCAAATAAGATAATTTCACCATTAACTGCGTACTTTGACGATTTTGAGGTTGGTAATCCACTTGGGAGTCATGCTGGTTATTATGAAATTGGATGTTTATGTTATAGTATCCCGACCATTCCACCACAATACAATTTGTCGCTTAGAAAATATATTTATCTCTACATTATTTTATAGTTCAAACAGAAATCATTACGGAAATGTTGCTGTTTTAAAGCATGTAATTAATGAATTGAAACTTCTCGAAAAAAATGGTTTATATATGTATAGAAAATGAGAAAACAAAATATTTTTTGCATTGTGTTTTGTATTGGGCAATATTTTAGGAGTGCATTCAATACTCGGATTAACTGAAAGTTTCTCTTCCAATTATTATTGTAGGTTTTGCTTAGCAGAAAAAAATTTAACGAAAGAACTGATTACAGAACAATCAAATCTGCTAAGATCAAAAAATGATTATTTACATCATTTGCAAAACCAACATTTCGGAATAAAAGAGAGGCATTTTTAATGATTTGGATTATTACCATATTTATGAAAATCAATGTGTGGACATTATGCATGATCTATATGAAGATGTCTTAAGATACAATATGGCAAATATAATATCAAAATTAATACGTTTAAAATATTTTACAATAAAAACTCTTAATTTCAAGATCAAGTACAATTTATATAATCCACATGAAAAGAATATACCTCCAGGCATTAAGGAAAGTCATTTAAAAAATGGGAGTATAATCTGTTCAGCTTCTGAGATGAATGCATTAATAAATAATTTTCGTTTTATAGTCGGTGATATAGTTCCACAAGGTAATAAAGTTTGGAAATTGTACTTGTTATCTTTAAAAATAACAGAAATTATTTCAGTCCATGTATACAAAAAACAGCACTTGAACAACTAAATCTTTATATTTCTGAACATAACAAATTATATATATCTTTGGCAATCTTAAACCTAAACATCACTTTTTAACACATTATCCTCGTATTGTTGAAAAAATTGGACCTCCTCATTACTTATCATCTATGAGATTCGAAGGTAAGCATAAAGATTTAAAACTGAATGTTCAGAATTGCAGGAGTCACGTGAACTTACCCTTTACACCTCTTACCCGAAGCCAGCTGATATCTACTTCTCAATATTTGAATAAAAGAGGACTTTCTAATTATACTCAATGGGGTCATATAAACCTAGTAAAATTGAGTAATAAAACTAACACCGAAGCATTTAAAGACTTTTTATCAACTACATATTACGAAGAAAATGGTATTTGCTATAAACCATCTTCTATGATTAGAATGGCAAATAATGACATTTTACCACAATTCTGTAGAATAAAATATGTTCTGAAAAAAGTATCAGATAATGGTTGTTACCTTTATTGCGAGAGATTAACTACATTAAATTAAAATGAACACTTTCATGCTTATAAAGTGATTAATGACAAAAAAGAAAATGTTATGTTTTATTCTATCAGTAAATTAAGTTATATATTCTTCTACTTCATTTACATGTAATAAATACAGGTCAAATGATGCTTTCTCTCCCAAAATATTAACAATTTCTTGGCTGTCTATAATATGATTATATTCATGAATAATTTTAATATTATATATAAAAGGGATCACTTGCAACATAGATTAAAATGTATGATATAGGTATCTTTCCTTCCTTTAATAATCTCATTATACAATAGAGTTTATTTAGTTACATTTTCGAATAAGTACTTTTTTTTAAACTTTTCCTATTATTTGTTATTGGAAGATACTCTTATTTAGTGTTTATCTCAAGTAGATAATAATTTTGAAATGCTTTGAAAGCTTATGTAATAATTAATATTCATATTAATGTTTTCGTTTTTATTTTAATAATAGAATAGAAGTTTATTTTAATAATAAGATTAATTTGTCTATTGCATTATATTCCCACAATGACACTTTTGTAACAGGTAAAAATAAATAAATGTCCTTAAATCTTTTGCTTTTATTAATAAAACCTGACTGCAAATATTCTTATATCTGTATTCTTTAAAATAATTAGTACTCAAATACTATATTATTTTAAGAAAAATATATTTTGACACTATAAAAACTTGTTCATAGTATTAAATGATTAAAAATTAATAAATATACATATTATCTTATGTAATATATATATTGCTCTTGGAAAATATGTAATTCAAGAAAATTCATTTATAGTAAACCTTGCGGAAAAAAGGTCTATCGGTTATATTCCTTAAGCCTTGATATAAAAAGGTATAAGTAAACAAATTCTACTTTTTTCCTTTTTGATAAATTAGAACTCTTAATTGGTACTTTTATTTCAATTATACTGGTACAGTGTAAAACATTATATGTTCCATATAATAGATTAGAACATATAATGTTTTACACTGTATATAAGTATTGAAATAAAAGTACCAATTAAGAGTTCTGATAATTTATCAGACAGGAAAAAAGTAGAATTTTTTACTTATACCTTATATCAAGGCTTAAGTAATATAACTAAAAGATCTTTTTTCTGCAAGGTTTACTATGAATAAATTTTCTTGAATTACATTTTCCAAAAGCAATATACATTTAACACAACTCATTCATTACATTGTTTCAAACATTTGAGCTACTTGTCACAAGAAAATGGAACATTTACAATAAAAATTAATTTTACTTACATTTAGAAATTTTATTCTAACTGAACATATTAAATGCTTGTACGAAGTAAAAAAATATATATTTCAACATTAGTATTTATTTGAATTAAATAATATATTGATTTTATAATATTCTTGCTTCAAGTGATTGAATTACTTCATCTAAAAAGTTAAAACCAGCACTAAGAACATATAACTTCTTCTTGGAAGCGATTATTCTAGAGAAGAAAATCGGCAAAACAAATAATTGAACCCCATGGTAGCCATCCCCGAAAAATTGGAAAAATTTTGGTCCCCCCATCGTCGCATCCCCGAAAAATTATTAAAATTTTGGCTCCAATTTCAAGAAAATCGATAAATCAAAAAATCGAACCCCATGGTAGCCATCCCCGAAAAATTAGAAAAATTTGACACCTGGTTCAAGAAAATTGGTCCATTAATGAATGAGTAGTTCGCGGACAGACAGACAGATAGACAGAGATTAGAGACTTATTATAGTAGATGAATCAAATTTTTACTTGATTCAAATAGCGGATAAACTTTCTCGTAAGAAAATGTAATTTCTTCATTAAAGTGTATGCTTCTCTTCCGTGGACTCGATATCGTAAGTAAACAGAGTATTCGTATTAATTAAATATTCTTGTTTCAAGTACTAAACTTGCTAAGATCCAGAATATGTTTCGAGTAAATGTGATACTTATGACGACTTTATGGTAGATTTGCGGATATATGAACTTATCAAATGCTTGAAGCAAGTAATATTAACTTGCAAGTAGTATATGTATACATATATACAATTATAAAGCATATAGAAAACTATAAAAAACTTAAAACATTTTTTTATATATCTTATTGTTTCGACAATAATTACTTATGCACATAGTACGTATGATCATGGATAGCGTATATACGGAGGCGTTTGTAATTAATTCTCGAAAATGGTATTTTGGAACGTAACTTTATTATGTACGGTTAAATTTGTAAAAACATAAGCTTTTAATTAATAATATACATTTTTGAAATTTGAAAAAAAAAAGTTTATTGGTAAGGATAATTTAAAAAATTAAAAAAATTTTAAAGGGGTGTTTTACCCCTTAAACATGAATTATAGCGCCTATAAAAAAATAGGTGTGTTTTTGATTTTTGTGTTTAACAACATATTTAAAGGAGAATCAAATCGAAACCGGACAGTTGGGGTAGTTCCCTTGTCAGTTTTTCATGAGGAATATCACTGTGTAAATAGTGGGCGCGAATTAAGTGACACCCTGTATACAATGTGAAGTTTTATCATTTAGATTTTGTTGAATTGTTAAAAAAAAAAAAAGAATTTTGTAAATATAATATTTTGAATGTAATTCTACTGTTCAATAAAATACAAACAGAATACTTTTCGTAATCAACTTTCTTTCCATGCAAAACATAGTTAATAAATATGTAATTTAATTTTTAATACTTTTTTGTATTATATATTCCTGACATTTGTGTATTTTACGTACAGAGGATTTCCATCAAATTGATCCGCAAAATAAATAACTTAAAAACAATATTAGTAAAAGGACTATTTAATAAGAAACAATATTGATTACTGTGAGAAGCTGACAGAAATTACGATGCGCATAGACAGTATTATAGAAATGTATGTAAAATAGAGAAAGAGAGAGAAAGTTTCTATAAAAATATAATATTAAATAAAAAATTAACAACTTAATTATATTAATATATATATATAGATATTAATACTTCATCATCAATAAACTCACAACTAATATATTAAATTGGTTGAAGCTTCCGTAAAAGTTTAAACGTTCCTTATGAAGGCGCGTACTAGAATGAAACACACCATACAATGCGTTTCTGAAAAGGGTTGAGTGCGTGTTTCGACTGTAGCGAATGTATTCCGGGAAGGTGAAGAAGAAAGGATTCGGTTACACACCTTTATGATGCACGTTGCGTTCTGACTTTATTTCCGATAATGGCGCTATATCCTTCTTCTCATTATACACTGTCGCCAACTTAAATCTAGCGTCTATAATAGTGACAAATGTCTAGGGAGACTATTGCTCAATGAGGATCTGTAGAGATCCAACATCCTGCCCCCCCCCCCCCCCTTGGAAAGATTTACAATATAATATGATAATAAACAAAAAACTTATAAAAAGAAAATCGCATATGTAAAAACGCATGTTTTGCAAACAAAGTGGTACAAAACTAAAGCTTTTTTCTTAATCTCGCAAATACAACGCATAATGTAACGCACAATATGATATATAACGCATATAAATACTTAACTTATAAAATTATATTAAGGGTTTGACTTTATGTGATTACATTCTCTTCGATAGGCAGGTTACATATTTTGGATAACGCTCGTTTTATCGTTCCTTGTTTTGTACGTATCGTGACTACTCGAGTAAGATTATCAGGGCCTGGATGTACAGTTATTATTCGACCCAGAGGCCATGACATTGGAGGGGTGTTTTCATTTTTAATAAGCACCATTGTGCCTTCTTTAATATTTGTCGTATTCAGAAACTTCCACTTGACGCGTTGCTGGAGCTGAGCTATGTACTCTTTTGACCATCGTGTTCAGAAGTTTTGCTTAATTTGTGTGAGCAACTGGTACCTTGTTAAACGGTTTGTAGGTAATTTACTCACGTCATGCTCCGGAATCGCGTTAAGTGGTTCACCTATGAGAAAATGGCCAGGGGTCGGTACTTGAAAATCCGCAGGGTCATTAGAAATAGGCGTGAGAGGCCTCGAATTTAGGCAAGCTTCTATTTGCGTTAAAATCGTGTATAATTTTTCGAAACTTAATATGGTTATGCCGATAATCTTTCGCATGTGATTTTTCGCTAACTTAACTGAGGATTCCCATAATCCACCCATGTGCGGAGCATATGGGGGGATAAAGGACCCCGCACAAACCTTATGGAAAATGGGTTCCGGTGGATTTGGCTGAAACTTTGGGAATTTGTAGTTTACGTGATTCTGATGAAAAGTTCTCATTGCCCCAACTTGATTCATTGAGCCGTTTGAGCTCTAGGGGCCGTCAAAAGTAGGAAATAGGCGACTGCCGCCGCCACGGTGTAGGCAACACAGTTAATTTCTCCCTCCCCTACTCTCCCTTCCCTTTCCCCACCCTCCCCTACCCGCCCTACTTTATCTCCCGTCACCACCCTTTCCCCTTTTGCCTCTTTTTCTATAGTTTCTGTTATTTTGCTTTATTTTACCTTATTTTACATGATTTGTCCAAACACATTTTCTTACGAGCAAGGAGCAAGTATTCAACGTTATATCAGATCCAATTAAATCTTCCGGATTACAGGAATCTAAATGTATCACTTTAAAGAGTTTTACCTTACTATCGCCATTAGCGTTACCCAATGTGCACCACGAAGAGCGCGATCGGAATTTGCACATCATGTGGACCCGAAAAAGGCCGTTTGTGTGAATGTGTGTGTGTGTGTGTGTACGTGCGTGCGCGCACGCATATGTGTGTGTGTGTGTGTGTAAAATAATAAAGTAATGTTCAAATGTGTTCGGACAAATCACGTAAAATAACGTAAAATAAAGCAAACTAACGTAAAATAACGGAAACTAATGGAAGAAGAGAGAAAGGGAGGGGAGATAGGGAGGGAAGGGGTAAAGAAGAGGAGGGTGAAGTAAGGAAGAATAGGGGAGAGTAGGGAGGGTGGGGGAGGAGGAATTAACTGTTGGTTGCCCACACGGTGGCGGCGGCAGTCGCCTATTTCCTACTTTCTATGGCTCCTAGAGCTTAAACGGCTCAATGAATCAAGTTGGGACAATGGGAACTTTTCATCAGGATCACGTAAACTACAAATTCCCAAAGTTTCAGCCAAATCCACCGAAACCCATTTTCCATAAGGTTTGTGCGGGGTCCTTTCCACTCTATAAATTGTTCCGCTAGGAATTCGTGTATTTGTGCCTGTGTAGACTGTTTGAGCAAATGATTTTTTAGTTCTATTAAGTGGTTGTTGGCGCCTGTGAAAGTAGTACCATTGTCGGAGTATAAAATAGCGCACTTTCCTCTGCGAAAGATAAAATGCTTTATCGCGTTGAGAAATGATACGGTACTTAGATCAGATACCAATTCAAGGTGTATTGCCTTTGTTGCTAGACATACAAACAAGGCTAGATACGCTTTACCGGTTTTGTTTCGCAAGATTTTTATACTGAATACTACTCCCGTATTTAGAAATGGCCTAGCCGGTGTCACGCGGACTAAGGGCAAACTTCCCATTAGCTGGTTTGCTATTACAGGTTTCGTACGAAAACAAACAATACAATTTCTTAAAGTACGACGTATCGTGTTCCTACCATCTAATGGCCAATAATTTTCGCGCATGGTGGCTAAAATTAATTGAGGACCTGCATGCAAGTTTTTATAATGAGTATCCTTAACTATTAAATGTGTAAGATGATTTTTGCTCGGTAAAATGATTGGATGCTTTTGAGCGTATTTTATTGGTGCGTGATGGAGTCTTCCCCCCACACGAATGAGACCATCAAAATCTAAAAAAGGATGCAATGTTAGTAGTTTTCTTTTGGAATCTAACTGTGACTGCTTATGAAGATCATGTAATTCTTCTGGAAATTCGTTTGCTTAGCAGATTTTAATAATCGCAATTATTGCCTTGTTGATTTCGTTAACTGTTAGAGTTTTAGTTGTTTTGACGATATCCTTTGAGGCATTATTCTTGAAACGTAGGCAGTATGCTATTACACGTTTTACTCTTGTGAATGACGAAAATCTTTCAATGATTGTGGAATCCCGTGTAGCTGAGTGGTGCGTTAATACCTTTGTAGCACGAAATTCAGGTAAGTCTTTCGTTGTGTTTTTGCACTCGTACGGAAGTAACACAGTGTCATAATGAAGGAATGCGGGTCCTTCCCACCATATACTTGTAGATTTTAGCTTTTCAGGATTGATTCCTATCGACAATGGATCCGCTGGATTGTCTTGTAATTTTATGTGATGCCATTGTACTTTACTCGCGACGCGGTGGATACTTGTCACCCTATTAGCTACAAATGTGTTCCACTTGTTTGATTCGTGACTGATCCATGCTAGTGCTATTTTGAAATCGCTCCAATAATGTACTTCATCTAAACTGATATCTAGTGCTTGAATGACTTTTTCACCTAAATTTGCCAGTAGAAGAGCGCCACACAATTCCAACTTAGGCAAAGATATCTTTTTCATGGGTGCTACGCGCGATTTGGCACATAACAGTCTTATAGTGTATTTAGAAACAGATGAAATGCTGCGTAGGTATAAACAAGTGCCGTAGGCATTTTCTGATGCATCGCAGAAACCATGTAACTCAATTTTGACTGTATTGTCACTTGTCACTCTTCTAGGAATGATGATGTCCTCCAGACAAGCAATGTTTGATCTCCATTGTGTCCACAATTTATGTATTTCGTCGTTTACGATGTCATCTCAACCGCTTTTTAGCTGCCACAAACGCTGCATAATTATCTTGGCCTTTACCGTTACTGGCCCTAACCATCCGAGGGGGGTCATAAATTTGCGCAATATTAGCTAATATGTGACGCTTTGTGACCTTCTGCTGACTTTCTAATTTTAGTTTGTAATAAAATGTATCTGTAGCCGTGTTCCATAGTCCTAGTACCTTTGTTGCTTCGCCAAGCATGACTGTAGATTCATTGCTGGGTTGATCACCAACTCCTGGAACGTTGCACTTCCATTTTCTGAGCTCGAATTTTGCGCTGGCAAGTATGCTTGTAATGTCCTGTTTCAGTTGCTTTAATTCTTCCACGGTACTGGCCCCAGTCAGTAAGTCGTCTACGTAAAAATCTTTGAGTATGACTTTAGCGGCTTCCGGGTACTTCTTCTGCTTCTGTTTCGCTGTTTCTTGGAGGCTTCTGACGACCAGAAATAAAAAACTTCCCATCCCATATGTAACTGTAATTAGAATATATATCTTAATGGGTTCCTCGGGGCTCCATCACCAGAGTATGCGCGTCAAATTAAAATGAATTTTAGTTATCTTTATTTGGCGATACATTTTAGTGACGTCAGCCGACATTGCGTACTTATGTGTACGCAAACGTGTTATGATATTATCTAGATCATCTTGTGTATTTGGTCCGACCATGAGTAGATCGTTCAGCGATTTCCATGATGACGTTTTGCACGATGCGTCGAAGACGACCCTTACCCTAGTAGTAGTGCTATCTTTTTTCACAACCGCATGATGCGAAATATAATACGAAGGTTCGTGATTCTCCTCGTGATATGGTACCTCTTGCATATGGTTCAAACTTAAGTACTCACGCATAATCTCGTGGTATTGATGCTTCAAATCGATTTGTTTCTCTAGCTTTCGTTCTAAAGCTTTCAGTCTCTTTTCGGCAATGGAATAAGATTCACCTAGCTCATGAATGTCACCCTTTAATGGCAATTCAACAATAAAACGGCCTTTCTCATCTCTGGAGTGAGTAGCGACGAAGTGAGCTTCACAACTGTCTTCTTCATTAGAAAGCTGCACCTTCTGATGTATCTCTTCCAACTCCCAAAATTTTTCCAGCTGGTGGCTGAGCTTCAAGTTTGCAGAAACGCCGCAATGTGTTTTATGCTTCGGTGGAATTTCGTTTGATTGCACGAGACCTAATATAATCCATCCGAGCAAAGTTTCTTGCAATATAAGTGCTTGCCCTGGTGGTCGTATTTGACAATTACATATTAGTTCCCAAAAAATAAAAGCACCTATTAAGATGTCTATGTTTCCTGGAGTGTGAAATTCAGGATCAGCTAACTGAATGTCGGGAGAAATTTCTAAGTTTCTCTTGTTCAATTCTGCCGTTGGCAAACGCTTAGTAATATTATTAATAACTACAAAAGGAAGTTTAGTTTGAAACGCGCTTATTCGTGACTTAATGGTTGTATATATTTGCTGGGCAGCATTTATGGAAGAACTACTAATGCCTACAATAGTTGTATCAATGGCTTGAGTCTTAAGTTTAGTATTTTGCTACAATCCTTCGTAATAAAATTGGATTGTGACCCGCTGTCGAGAAGCGGCACTCGTGTAGGGCTCCGTGACAATCACGCACCAATATAACAGCTGTGGAAAGTAAGACCTGATGTGTTCTTTGAGCGCTACAATGGTTAACCGAAACTGAGGTTGAGTCTGAGCTCGAAGCAATAGCAAGTTGAGCTTGCGTTTTATTAGTGACTACGGAGGCTGATTTATCTTCTATCTTAGAACTTGTATCTTTACTACTTGATGCTTGTGTATCTGAAGAGTTAGATATATGCAGTAACGTATTATGATAGCCCTTGCATTGCTTGCAATTGGGGGCTTTGCAATTTCGCCGGTGAAAAGCCTTAAGGCACTTAATACATAAGCGTTTTCTTTTGACTTCGGAATTTCTGTCAGCAATTGACATTCCGCGAAGTACATTACACTCGTGTGTTTTATGATTATCAGAACATATTAAGCATGACAATGTATTTGAAGCAACGTATGCTTGCGACGTGTTTTTGGTTTGGCCTTGTTTTGGTATTGCTTCGATTATCGCTATAAGTTTGAAAATTACGATTGGCACGACTCACTGATTCTAGAAAGGCACTACGATTCGTAAAAAACTAAAAATTCTGTTAAAGTAAGAAATTCATTTATGGTAGATCTTTTCAGCTCCCACTCTCTTCGAGATCCCTTATCAATCTTATCCTTTATCAGGCAGAATCAAGTAAATCAACAATGTACCCCAGTTTTCTACCGGCTGACCCAATTTCGTTAAAGTTTGCGTGCATTACGACACGGCGTCTATTAAAGATCTGAGATCTATATACGATTCTTTGTTAATAAACGGTAGATCAATTAGAGTTTGAATAAGATATTGTACTATAAGCTTTTTATTTTCATATCTTTGCTTTAACAACCGCCATGCTATCTCGTAATTATCATTAGTTATTTCCAGAGCTCTTATTATTTTTGCAGCTTTGCCAGTTATTGTGCTTCTTAAATAATGTAATTTTTGAACTGGAGATAGTGCAGCATTAGATGCGATGAGAGATTCAAATAAGTCTCGAAACGGTATCCACCGTTCGTAATTTCCATCGAATTTAGGAAGATCTATATTTGGCAACTTTACGATAGGTCGAACCGCTAGTGGCTCAGCCGGCAGCAATTCCGGCTGTACAGTACCTGCTGGAACAGCTTGATCTCCTATTGTCAGATTTCGAGCTTTGCTAATTAGCTCGTGATAAGAATCCTCGAAGTTGATTCGCTGTGCAAATTGATCGGGCGTGTCGTCTAAATCTTCAATTTTATTTTGAATTGCATCATATTCAGTCCACAATGCTTCAGCCTTTTCTATTCTGCTGACTAGTTCCATACGCTTGTGTAGATCTACTTGAATTGCTGTGATAAAAGTTCCAAAAGCAGTGAGTTTTGCCTTTACTCTACCTCTTTGTTTAATTAATTGCTGTAATTCGGCTATAGTAACTTAATATTCTACTAATATAATACTTAATATTCTACTAAGGTAATATATTTAATTGCAAGTACTGACCCAAATATTGACTCCGCTTCATTTATTACACGTAGTGCTAGCTGTTTAAACTTTAATTACACTTATTGATACACGTGTCCTGTGACGACAATGACCCACACAGAACAAAATATCTAATAGACATCCAATAGATATCCACATATCCATATGATGTCCACGTCTACTATGGATATCTAATAGATATCTAATAGATGTACAAAATATCCATATCTCTCAAATAACTAGCAAAGATATCCATTCCCCGACAGCACACAATATCCTATGGACGTCCATTGGCGTCCATTTGAAGTTCCTGGACTTCAAATGGACTCCAATGGACGTCCATAGGATATTGTGTGCTGTCGGGGTTAGATATCCACGTGTTATCCACATATCCATGTCTAAAAAATATCTATCAAAGATATCCATTAGATATCCATGTGTTATCCACATATCCATGTCCACAAAATATCTATCAAAGATATCCATTAGATATCCATGTGTTATTCACATATCCATATCCACAAAATATCTATCAAAAATATCCATTAGATATCCACATGTTATCCACATATCCATATCCACACAATATCTATCAAAGATATCCATTAGATATCTACATGTTATCCACATATCCATGTCCACAAAATATCTATCAAAGATATATATTAGATATCTACGTGTTATCCACATATCCATGTCCACAAAATACCTATCAATGATATCCATTAGATATCCATGTGTTATCCACATATCCATGTCCACAAAATATCTATCAGATATCCACTAGATATCCATGTGTTATCCACATATCTATGTCCACAAAATATCTATCAAAGATGTCCATTAGATATCCATGTGTTATCCACCCACATAGCAAAGAAGATCTGCGGGATATACTGAATTTATCCCCTACATCCCAAATATATCTTAATATCCATAAAATATTATCAGTATATCATTACATACATATACTGAAACACATTTGTACAGAATATTTAGAGGATATCTTGTTGAGATAAAAGAGATATATGGGGGATTTTCAAAAGAACATCTACACGATATTCTCACAATAATGAAAGAAATTTAATGATGTAAAAAAACAGACAAATTTATTTTAAAATATTTGATTGCATTTTGTGGGCAAACAATTTTAAAAAATTGCAAATGTAAAAATTAATATTATTATTCGATTTCTTTGATTATTCTATGTATAAAAGTATTAAGGTAAAGTTATGAAAAAGTGAATACTTTACGAAAAATTTCATATTTTATATTAAAAATATCATGACAAGAAATATCTCAGAAAATTCTTAACAAAAAAGAACTTTATTATAGTGTTCTAAAAACGTCTTAACAAGGTCTACAAGAATATGCTATAGAAAATAGGGGCTTCTATATAAAAAATTTAAGGTGCTCTTGGTCAAAAGCACCTTAAACTTTTTAAATAAAACCTCATAGGGGGTTAAATAAAAAATGGTTTTATTACATATTTTTGTAGCCTTTGTCGAGACGTTTTGAAAACACTATAATAAAGCTCTCTTTCGTTAAGAATTTCCTGAGATATTTTAAATTTTGTCATTATATTTTTAATATAAAATATGAAATATTTCGTAAAGTATTTACTTTTCGATGACTTTACCTTAATACTTTTATACGTAGAATAATGAAACAAATCGAATGATGTAAAAAAAAAAAAACAGACAAATTAATTTTAAAAAATTTGATTGCATTTTGTGTACAAACTTTATTTTGAAAAATTACAAATGTAAAAATTAATATTATTATTCGATTTTTTTGATGATTCTATGTATAAAAATATTAAGGTAAAGTTATCAAAAAGTGAATACTTTACAAGATATTTTATATTTTATACTAAAAATATCATGACAAAATTTTAAATATCTCAGAAAATTCTTAACAAAAGAGAACTTTATTAAATTTTTTTAAAAACGTCTTGACAAGGGCTACAAGAATATGCAATAAGAAATAGGGGCTTCTATATAAAAAATTTAAGGCTCTTGATCAAGAGCATCTTAAACTGTTTAAATAAAACCCTATAGGGAGTTGAATAAAAAAAAGTTTTATTGCATATTCTTGTAGCCCTTGTCGAGACGTTTTCAAAACACTATAATGCAACTTTATTTCGTTAAAAATTTCCTGAGATATTTTCAGAAAGATGCACGGTAGCGCATCTTTCCGTGGTAGCTTTCAATGACACCGATAGGTGGCGCATAATGGTGTGATTAACTCGTAAGTAAATTTTAGTTGAGAGCGAATATAAGCAGGTCTAGGCGAAGCAAAATCATGACATCCGCAAGACATATTTTTGCCAGCAACTTTGCTGCGATAATATAAATATATAAAACTATATTTTGTTTTTATAAATATATAACCAACCTATCCTATTTATATAGGATAATAGACATACATAAGACATTTAGTGGATATCCAATCGATATCTAATCGATATCCATACAGAACATAATATCTAATAGATATCTAATGAATATCTTCACTGGATATCCATGATGTCTACGAGATATCCATTAGATATTTATTAGATATCCAAATGTCCGCAATTCGAGGTCTAACAGATATCCACTGGATATCCATAAAAATATCCACTGGACATCCATACCATATCCAGTGGATATTTATGTAGTTATCTGCATAAATATCCATTGGATATGGTATGAAACGGGTCTGTTGAACGCATTGACGACAGATTCACTACAAATATCAAGCAACTTTGCTATTACGAAAGTGTCAGCTTTCGTCACGCAAGAATGCAACAGCATCTGTTAGTCAAACATTTAAAAATACACGATATCGACACCACTAGGCGGCACATGGACAGATAATTTTCTCATATTTAGAAGACATCTTGCCGCAAATATAAGAAGGATCCCGACGATCCAAAAGGCAAATCTAGTTCGTAACTAGAGGTTCTCTTCGTGCAAGAAGAGAACCAAGAAGCAAAATTATTTTTCAACTAATAAAATTATAATTTTATTAGTTGAAAAATAATTTTGCAATTTGTTAAGAATACTTTAGTATCCTTAACAAATCGCATTGCTAGCCACATAATAACTAATAAAATTTGCTCACAATAAGACAGCATAAAATATGCTGTGCCAGCAAATTACTTTTTCTAAACAATACAACAAATTCGCGACATTTATTGGGACAGATTTGGTCTACGTTTGGTTCCAATCGGCTGCCGCTTTGCAGTAAACAGATCTGTCCTCAATTTGTTGTGTCAATCTGACGTCGTAATGTTGTTGTCAGATTTGCTCTAATGTTGTCGTCAATTTGACTGCACAATATGTTCTTAAGACTTCGTTCATATGGAGAGCAATTGCGGACACAGTAGGCCCTGGCTTTGGCATTATCGTTTTGCTGGCATTTGTTTCCCTTTTGGCAACATCCCACAACCAAAATGTTTGCTGGGTTTATGGCCTCATCACAGATCAAAGTTTACTCAAGTTCAACTTATTCTACTTTTTAGCATTTTGATAACTTTTATTGCATTTCAAGTACGTCTCATAAATTACTGTTCTTTATTATGTGAAAGAAAACAGAAAGACAGGGATATTTTCTTATTATGTGTCAAGCGTATAATTCGTCTTATCTTTTATAATTATGTTGTGTTATAATGACATTGTTATTTAAAGTTATGATAAAAAGTATAATTGCATAATAATAGATAGCAAAAATGCAATTTTTATAAAATTGTTATTTAAAATGTTTAAATGTTTCCACAAAACAATAGAGAATATTTTTAGATAAAGATGTTATTGCAGTTTACAACATTTGTGACTTCAGATTGTACAGTAGATCTCATTATAAAGGTTTTGTCTCCTGCATTTTTCGACTGTAAAACGGAAACTTATTGTTTCGTTTAGACATTTTCGATGAATAAAAATGCACCCTTACACTTCTATCTCATAAAGATTGATGGCATAAAACATTATTGATAGGTGAGATTGTCACTGGAACAACTTCAACATACGTATAACGAATTAAAAAACGGAAACAAAATTGCTATCATAGAAAAATACAGCAGTAGATATAGCAAAACTATATACGACAATTCAATAAATTATTAATAGAAGAAAAATTATAGAACGTAGAAATATTATTAACTTTGCATAAATAAATTATCAATATTTGTATATTGATTACTTTTTCTCTTACAATTAGTATTTAGTGTGTGCGCCACGTCTATTTTATGCATCCTGCCAATATGGCCTCGTATTATCGACGTAATTCTGCCCATAAACAATTCCCGATCACGTCCAACGATTCTAATCGCGACAGAATATGATCAAAAAAACCGTCCAACGATTCTAATCGCGACAGAATATTTTGTTGATCAAAAAAACTGTTTTTATTTAATTTTATTACACATAAATGCAGCTTTTTGCATAGGGGTAACTGCAATGTTAGCGACAGAAACGATGTTGATGACGTATTTGAAACATATTTGTGGAATGCTTAGCATCGCCAGGTAGAATTAAATATGAGCATTTGTTTTAAAAATGACATCAAGCCTATTCATTAGATCAAATCTAAAAAAATTAATAAATTACAAAAAAATTATTTATAGTTATCGCATTGAGCTCCCCCGACGGGTTCCCACCTTGCCGTAGCCTTGGGGCGGGCGCGCGCGGTCCGCGGGGCGCTGGGGACGGCGGGACCGCTCGACGGACCCGGCGTACCCGGGGGCTGTGGGTGGCCGCGCTGAGGCGGGTGGGGGGGCTTTAGGTCGCGCGCGGGGATCACCCGCTCAGGGGTGTAGCCGGGCGCGACCGACTAAGAGAAACCCCTCAAGCCAAAGTGTAAGCGACCGTGCTGAAGGCTGCGTGGCGCAGGGGGTGCTGCATCGCAAACGGTGCCTCCCGGATACCGGGCGCCCTCCGAAAGTATTTAGCCAAGCCCCGGGCAATCGCGGCTCTGCCCGGGTGAAATCACGCAACCGCGGTATTCGTGGGAACAAAATGAGTAAACCATCAAGTAAAACTAATTTCACAGATGTCCTCCAGGGCGTGGCAAACTTAAGTGACGAATGACCGGAGGAACCTAGACCGGGCGGCTTAGGGAAGGAGCTAGATAAGGCCCAACCACAAGCCGGTAAAAGCCGGGTTAAACACTTTAGTGGGGCGGCGCGTCGCCACTATAGGAAACAGAGGCAGTTGGAGGAGAAGGGCGGGGCTGAAAAGCCTATCCCAAAACCAAAGACTGCACCTGGGGCAACGCCGGAGACAGGGGAGCGCGCTTACGCTGGGTCGTGCAAACGATTCAGATCGGAACAGAGTGTTACACACCCAGTCCGTCCGGTACTGCACAGCCGGGCAAAAGGTCTAAAATCGCCGTCGATCAAAGAACTTTTGCCCAGACAACATCCGGCCTGGTTAGGGTGGCCATGGTTCCCATGGACTATCCTGAACGCAGGTTGGACGACAACGAGGTAGCCCTCTTAAAGGAAAAGGTGAGGAGTTGTATTCTTGGCATTGCGAAGGATACTAAAGCTCCCACTTTCAAGGGCACCGCGGATAGGGACGGGGCGGTTATTTTTAACTGCACCGATAGAGAGACCGAAGGGTGGCTTCGAAGCCTAACTTCGGAAATAAATTTAAACGGGGTCCAGCTACGTGCGCTGCGGCTCGATAAGCTGCCGAAGCGACATCGAGTCGTAGTGCATGTGGACGACCCCAAGTTGCCTGTTAAGGTAGCGATAGAGCTACTTGGCGGGCAAAATGAGGGACTCCAGACCGCGGATTGGGTGGTCGCGAGGGGCAGCAAAAGTAGGGATGCCACGAGCACTCGCTGCTCTTATTGGGGAGGGCTCTTAAAGCACTCAACTTTAAACCCTTCTGCAGACTCGGCCAAGCGACAGTCAAGTTGCCTGGAAGTGACTGCGGAGGGGCGCCGAGTAAAAAGGCGGATAAAGCGGGTACTGCTTAGAAATCGCGGACTCGTGTATCCCCTTCATACAAATTAACTTGCATCACAGCAAAAGCGCCTCGGTAGTATTGGCCAAGTGCGCAGCTGAGTGAGATGCACACAAAGCACTTATTTCTTATCCAGAAACCATGGCTCATCAAAGGCCACATTAAGGGGCTAGGTGGCTGTGATAAGTTGTTTAAAGCCGACAATGCGGACCGACCAAAAGCTTGCATTGTGGTAAAAGGATTAGACGCTTGTCTACTACCACAATTCAGTGACGGCGACCTAGTCGCTGTAAAACTGAAATTGAAGATGGCCGATGGTGGGGTTAGGGATCTGATAGTGGGGTCTGTTTACATGCCCTACAATTCGGAAAAACCGCCCCCCCCCCCCCAGAGAAACATGATAGAATTAGTGGCTTATGCAAGAGAGAGAGAGCTAGACCTACTCTTGGGGTGTGATGCAAATTCCCACCATCTAGTGTGGGGAAGCACCGACATAAACCCGAGAGGAGAAAACCTACTCAATTTCGTAATAAACACTAATTTGCAAATCCTAAATAAAAGAACAGAGCCAACCTTCCTGGACTCTAGAAGACAGGAAATGATAGACATCACCCTATGCACAAGGGGCATGGTAGATCTGATGGCGGGATGGAGAGTCTCAAATGAACCTTCAGGATCCGACCACGGACAGATCCGTTTTGACCTTGTGCAAGTACAAAAGGTGGATAAGTGGGGGAAAAACCCCAGAAAAACAAATTGGGAGGGTTTCCGGGCCGACTTGACGAGTCGGCTAAGAAACACCCCGTAAAGATTTCACACAAAGGAGGACCTGGAATTGGCGTCGGACTTTATGAGTGATGCCATCAGGGAATCCTTTGAAATGAATTGCCTACTGGAGCTGAAGAACGCCTCAACCAAGATTTCTTGGTGGAATAAAGAGCTATCAAAGCTCAGGGCTGAGGGAAGAAGGCTCTTCAACAGGGCTAGAAACGTAGACACGCCAGAGGCCTGGGAAAAGTACAGGAACTCCCAGCGTGTCTACAAAAAAAGCGATAGTTAACGCAAAAAAAACGGGGTGGAGAAATTTCTGTGCAGGCATTGAGAGTGCTCCGGAAGCATCCAGACTGTGCAGAATTCTCTGCAAAGAGAACAACCCACAGTGGAGCTGTCTCAAGCTTTCTAGTGGGGAGTTTACCGAATCAACCAAAGAAACTCTGAACCATCTCACGGAGGTTCACTTTCCGGGATTTCAGAAGTCTTCCTTGGGTACAGAAAACCAACAACAGCCTAGGGCTACTCTTAAGCCCAGGGAATGGGAATTGGCAGCAAAAGTGGTTTACCCACAGACAGTGGAGTGGACGGTCGGTTCCTTTAAGCCTTACAAGGCTCCGGGACCAGACGGCATACACCCTATACTTCTTCAGGAGAGACTGGGAGCAATGATAGGCCCATTGATTAAAATCTTTAGGGCAAGCATTGCTCTAAGACATGTTTCCCAGACATGGAGAGCCACCAAGGTGGTTTTTATACATAAGCCCGGTAGAAATGGACATATCAGGGCTAAGGACTATAGACCTATCAGCTTTACATCTTTCCTATTGAAGACCTTGGAGAGATTGGTTGATAGGTTCCTCAAGAACGGTCCTTTAATAAATCACCCTCTAGCCAATGCTCAATATGCCTACAGGGAAGGCAGGTCTACCGAGACCGCTCTACACCCCCTGACGGGCAAAATAGAGACACAGCTAGAGGCAAAAAAATATGCTATTGGAACCTTTTTGGACATCGAAGGAGCTTTGATAGCACCTCGACCAAGCTATCAAAGAAGCATTGAACAAACATGGGGTCCCGGAACCGCTAGTAGATTGGGTGGAGGATATGCTGGCGGGGAGGAATCTAATGATCATGCATAACGACACAACAATAAGTGGCAAACCAGGCAAAGGATGTCCGCAGGGAGAGGTCTTATCCCTCCTGCTATGGTGCCTTGTCGTGAATGACCTCTTAATGGAGCTGCAAAGAAAGGGCTTCCTGACTTGTGACTATGCGGATGACGTAGCTATAGTGGTCATGGGATCCTTTCTAAACATTTTAAGGGATCGAATGAACAATGCTTTGAAAATCGTCCAAAAGTGGTGTGAGGCTAAAGGTCTGATGGTCAATCCATCAAAGACCAATATAATGATCTTCACCAGAAAGTAGAACCCTAACGGAAAAAATTCTACAACTTTTTATGTAACAACTCCGCCAAACTACAACCAATTACGAAAATAGTAAGAGAAACTACAAACATGTAAATGTCGTAATAAAGCGTAGTTTCACGTAAAAAAGTTCTACAACTTTTGACAATATACAATGAACTTCTACAACCGAGACGTAGTTTATCATACATTCTCATTAAAATTTACAATTTATTAATGTTGCAAAATAAGACGTAGTTTTGCGTAAAAAATTTCTACAATTTTTGACAATATACAATAAACTTTTACAACCGGGACGTAGTTTATCGTACATTCTCATTAAAATTTATAATTTATTAATGTTGCAATAAGACGTAGTTTTGCGTAAAAAATTTCTACAATTTTTGACAATATACAATAAACTTTTACAACCGGGACGTAGTTTATCGTACATTCTCATTAAAATTTGTAATTTATTAATGTTGCAATAAGACGTAGTTTTGCGTAAAAAATTTCTACAACTTTTGACAATATACTGTTGCGCCCGCGCTGAGACACCCGTTGCTAGCCGGCTGAATTTGGCTCCGCGAGATGCGAGACGAAGCGCGCCCCTTGACGACGAGCCGTCATCGATTGATTATTTATTAACAACGCTTGGCAGATTTGTCCTGAAGCTTCCGAGCTTTACAGACGTGTTCTTATATCCGCTGTATTGTGTTCTCAATAAATTCGTGTTCCTTTATTAAGTGTCGACCACCTTCTTTGCGCGGGTTCGGGAGTGCGCGGCGCGAACGTGAACGATCTTCGCGAGTGTCTTGTGGCGTCGAGCGCAACATTTTTGGGGGCTCGTCCAAACTGACGAGCGGAGAGAAAACGGATATATAGCAGACGAGCGAGACAATGGCGAGCGCTGTACCCTCGACGGCTCCCTCGACTAGGAAGAGAGCACGGATGGCGACGCCGGGACCAAGCGGGACGTCCGCTCCGAGACCGGATATCTCGCAGCTCACACCGGAAACGGAGATTCTCCAGACCTTGCTGCAGGAGATACGCCTGATACGTGAGGAGCACGCGCGGAGAGAGGCGGAAATACGACTGATGCGCGAGGAGCATGCGGCGTTGTTGCAACAGCGAGGGACGGGGAGAACACGATCCCAGACAAGTCTTTCCGATAACAGAGCTTACGGAGATTTGGGGTCGCGAGACGCGTTCGCGGTAGTGAATCGCGGAGGGGAAGACCCGCGTCGCAATATAGAATGGGGACAAAATTTTAAATTAAAGCCCGACACGTATGATGGGACAATCCCGTTGCGCAAATTCTTCTCGCAATTTGAATTGATTGCTCGGGCGAATAGATGGAATGACGCGACAAAAACGATAATCTTAGCCTCTAGTTTAAGAGGAAAGGCGCGTTCTATTCTCGAAAATGTCCAAGATTTGGGAAATCTAGATTATGCAGAGCTAAAGTCGAAGCTTGAGTTACGTTTTGGCGAAGGGCTTCTTTCACAAAATTACTACTCTCAGTTCACTAATCAAAAACAAAAATTTGGGGAAGATTTTGCCGAACTCGGATCCGATTTAGAGAGATTGGCTCAGTTAGCGTACCCCGAGTGCTCTTTTCTGGTTCGTGATAAAATTGCTTGCTCTCAGTTTATTTCTGCGTTGACCAATAGTTTCGTAAGGAGAACTCTCCAGCTGGAAGGGATAATTTCCCTTAAAACAGCCATAGAAAAAGCAAAAGCGGTCAAATTAATTCAAGGAGACAATTTTGAAAGAAAGGGGGAAAATTTCGTTAAAAATAACGAAAAAGAGGGAAAAGATATGCGAAAGAATAATGATGGAGATATGCGAAGTAATGATGGAGTAAAAAAGGAGGGGGGACAGAAACTAGCCGGAAAGGAAGGGAACCGGCGAGGCGGCCAATTTGGCGCCAACCGGAGAGAATGTTGGACGTGCGGGAAAACGGGACATTTCCGTTTTGAATGTCCCGAAGGAAAGGGAAACTCCAATTAGTCGAGCTCGGCGGGGTGAGTTCGACCCGCGCGAATAATGCCCCGGTAGTTTAGCGTTTTGTTAAACATAAGTTAGATAAGAAAGATTTCTGTTATGATGGTTTGCTGGATGGAAAACGTTGCTCTTTTAAAATTGATACGGGCTCCGATGTTTCAATTGTTAGCAGAGGTTTAATAGAAAAAAATAAAGAACAAATTAAATTAAAGGCATATAATTTGAGATATCCCACTGGGGAAAGAGTCCCCTTTGAATATAATGCTGTTGTAAACGTTCAAATCGGAAAGTTTTCTCTTGAGATGTCAATGTTTGTAACGAATATTAGTGACGAATGTCTGTTGGGAGTTGATTTTCTTGAAAAGGTTAATTTGAAAAATATTTTCGAGTCTTCTTTAGGAAGCTTTGTATTTAAAGAGAAAGAGATTTTTAATTGTTCTCGTGTAGTAGATTCTTCAAAAGAAGTTTCTCCCTTTTTAAGTGAACTTTTTATGAAAGATTCTGAAAACCTCAGTGAAACTCAGAGGGACGTTTTCCTTTCCTTTTTAAATAAATATAAAGATGTGTTTTCTGATAAAATTATTGCTGGAAATTGTGATGTTGTTTGTCATGACATAAATGTGGAAGATTCCTCCCCTATTAAGCAGGTTCCCCAAGCACGGTTTATTACTTAAAGCTGCGCGGAGCAGCATCGAATATGACGTCTACGACGACGACGACGACATATCTGAATTACATAAATCGGGTAGAAAAATACAGGCTTATATACAAATCTATGCATCAAGTGCCTATATGTGCATTAATTTTATATCATTGTGATTAGAAAAATCTATTTTGTTATCCAATATTTAAATCTTTTGATAATATTAACTTATTTAATAAAATTCAATGATTTATTTCTCGAGAAGCGAGTTTCTTCCTGTAAATGATACGCGGTAGCGTCTCGCTTCTCGCTCATCATGACTGGACGTATGTAATAAAGGATATATCGCTTATGTATCTTATTAATCTTGTTACAAAAATCTTGTTTTTGTTTATAAATAATGTTAATGTTAAGGTTAATAAAAAAATATACTTGGCGCAAGACGCTACCGCGTCTCTTGATGTAAAAGAAAGGAAAATAAACATCTGCTCAGACAGCAGGGCAGCTATACTGGCGCTAGCAAAGACAACTACCAAATCATCCTTGGTTTGGGATTGCATGCTGGCGTTAGAGAAACTAAGTGGGCCTAATAAGGTCACCTTGGTATGGGTGCCTGGGCATGAAGGGATACCCGGCAACAAAACCGCAGATACACTGGCTAAGAAGGGAGCAAGTAAAGCACCATCCAACCAGGTGGCAAGAACACCTTTCGCAGTAGGAAAAGAAACCATCAGATGCTAACTAGAAAGGGAACACTTGGCCAGGTGAGAGAAATCTGAAACCTGCCGCCAGGCCAAGACTCTGATGAGTAACATCAGACCAAGTAGGGCTAAAGAACTACTTGCGCTGAACAAACAAAGACTGAGAGTGGCAGTGGGACTGCTTACAGGCCACTCCACCCTACTCAGAGCACACCTATTCAATCTCGGACTCGAGGAGCAAAAAAAGTGCCGCTTATGCGGGGACGAGAAAGAAGATAACGTGCATATATTGTGCCATTGTCCGGCACTTATATGCAAAAGATACAAAACCTGGGGACGAATGTACCTAAGTCCCCAGGACCTAGAAAGAGCAAGGGTGACAGATCTAATGAACCTGGTACTAGGTTCTAGACTGGCTCAAAACACCTAGCTAAATAAAAGAGTGGGGAGATACAAAGGATCAGAACGATCTAGGTGTCGCCAGGGACTCTACTAGGACCACCCACTATTTCACTACTACTATCGCATTGAGAAGGCAATAACGATTAATATGCAGCAAAATGTTAACGAATAGAAAATGGTTATAATTTATAAAAAGATAATTTGTGCAATAGACATTCATCGCAAAGCTACGGAGTCAGTATATATGTCTAAAGTATCTATTTAACATATAATTAACATTGTTTTTGCTCCTAAAGGTTTACTCAATTTTTGATAAAAGACTGAGGGATCGTTCTTCCTTTTAATACTGGCTGATATGATGTCCTTAAGCAGCACTCTTGTTCAAGTAAGTTCGATTTTTTTGACGTAGAACTACGTCTTTCCCGGGAGGGTGGGGTAACTTCGGGTGCACGACTGCAACGTTTTCTTGTAACAAAAACATGCAACGCTAATATTTCTCAAAAAGTATTAAAGGAAAATATACTTTATTATATTGTTTTTTAAAGCTCGAGATGTGACCTAAATGCTCCTGCAATTTATTTTGGTGGTTTTTTAAAAATTTAAATTTTTTAATTAATAGTATTTTTTGGATTTGTAAGTATGTATGTTTGCACTTATATCTCGTAAATTTTTAAAGGAAAAAACACTTTATTATATTGTTTTTTAAAGCTCTCGATGTATGCTAAATGCCCCTGCAATTTAATTTAGCAGTTCTTTTTTTAAAAAGTGAAATTTTTCAATTTATAGCATTTTTGGGATTTGTGTGTATGTATGTCTGATCAGAAACCAATCAACCAAATTTTAAAGAATTATATATAAAATAGGGGTAGAACAGACTGAAGAATATAATAGAATTAGAAAAAATTGCCAATACAGGGTGTTACTAAAAGACCGCCCACTAACTACATAGCGGTATTCCTTGTCAAAAACTGAGTCGAAAAGTCCTGAACCACTTTTTTCTATAATGCTTGACAAAGCCGTAATCATTGAGTAAAGTTAGTCCAACCAGCGTCGTTCTTTAGCCGGGCGAACGTCGGTGAGCCGCGCGCCTGATAGTGTGCGTGAGCGCTCAGCCGCGCATCGCGCGGCGGCACGGCGGCACGGCGGCACGGCGGCACGGCGGCACGGCGGCACGGCGGCACGACGGCACGGCCGCGGTCGGCCGCGGCGGTCGCGTTTTGCTTTTGCGCGCGTCGCGTGCAATATTCTTACGCATTGTAATAAAAGAAATAATTTTTCCTGCACTAAAAATCACTTTTTACTCTTGTCAGAAGTACCTCCTTGCAGAAAATTTTGATAACGGATAAAACTTTCGCCAAGACATAACTATTATTAAGATATAAAAATTTAAACAAATACAAAAAATTATACTGTGTATTTTACAATACAAAAATTTACAATATAAAATTTTACAATAAAAAATTATTTTCTAATCCGTTTCGTTAAATATCTTTGCGTTAACTTAATTTAAATTATAACACAAAGCACTTATTGAATCTTTCTACGAGGTTTGCCCATAGTTACTCAGAAGTAATAAATTTTTTAAGGGAAATTTACTGTAACAATTAGATATTTAAATAATCTCGTACTTAAAAGAAATACATTAAATATATTATTAAAAGATAAAGTATTCAAAAATAAAAAAATTTCTTCTTTTATAAAAAAAAAATTTATCCAAAGTTATAAATAACGCTATCCAGATGTACAATCTTTTTGAAACTTAAGGCAAATAAGAGCAAATCGCCGAGCGATCAATATTAATTTTTATAGCGAATAATAAATAATAACACGTTTAATAACTTAAAACAAAATTCAATACAAACGTTTCTATCTTAGTTTAGACGCATAAATAAAAGTGAAATGTTATCGTATTCATAAAACATTGGTCAGCGGTAAAGTTATTGGAAAAGGTTGAACATAAGGTAAATTATGTGATAACTGCTGCGTTTTAAATAAAGTGAAATTGAAAAGGTAGCTGCAATTCGTATAAGTTTTTTCATAAGATGTAAAATTCACTTATCAGACAGTGTAATATCAATCTCGTGATAATCTACCGTGTCTGGTTTCAGTGATGAAACAATGCTTATGAGTTAAGATCAGTCTGATCAGTGCACAGATTGAAGGCTTAAGCTGATGCGCAAGGTGAAATGAGTACATACAAATGTCATGAAGCATCATATAACAAAATAACATTAGTAAATAAAAAATATAAAGTAAATAAATAAACTAGTAAATAAAAAATTTTTCTAATGATTATTCTCCTACTGTCGAAAAACTTCCACACAATTGACATCTGTAGTCTGTTTTATTCATTAACTTATTTTTATTTATTTACGAGTGTTACTTTGTTATATGATGCTTCATGATATTTCTCTGTACTCATTTCAGCTTACGCTTAAGTCTAGGCCTTCAGTCCGTACACTGATATTAACTCATAAGCATTGTTTCGTTACTGAAACTAGACGGTAGATCATCATGACACTGATATTACACTGTCTGGTAAGTAAATTTAACATAAAAAAACTTATACGAATTGCAGCTAACATTTTATTTTATTTAAAAGACCGCATTTACTTTATGTTTAATCTTTTCTAACATCTTTACCGCTGACCTACGTATTACGAATATGATAACATTTCATATTTATTTATGCGTTGTTAACGATTCGATTTAAGATTATTGTGAAATATTACAATAAAGAGGATCTAAACTAAGGCCAAAGCGTTTGTATTGTATTTTGTTTTAAGTTATTAAACGTGTTATTATTTATTATTCGCTATAAAAATTAATATTGTTCGCTCGGCGGTTTGCTCTTATTTGCCTTAAGTTTCAAAAAGATTGTACATCTGGATAGCGTTATTTATAACTTAGGATAAATCTTTTTTTTATAAAAAAAGAAATTTTTTTTATTTTTGAATACTTTATCTTTTAATAATATTTTTAATGTATTTCCTTTTAAGTACGAGATTATTTAAATATCTAATTGTTACAGTAAATTTCCCTTAAAAAATTTATTACTTCTGAGTAACTATGGGCAAACCTCGTAGAAAGATTCAATAAGTGCTTTGTGTTATAATTTAAATTAAGTTAACGCAAAGATATTTAACGAAACGGATTAGAAAATAATTTTTGTATTGTAAAATTTTATATTGTAAAATTTTGTATTGTAAATTTTTGTATTGTAAAATACACAGTATAATTTTTTGTATTTGTTTAAATTTTTATATCTTAATAATAGTTATGTCTTGGCGAAAGTTTTATCCGTTATCAAAATTTTCTGCAAGGAGGGTACTTCTGACAAGAGTAAAAAGTGATTTTTAGTGCAGGAAAAATTATTTCTATTATTACAATGCGTAAGAATATTGCACGCGACGCGCGCGAAAGCAAATCGCGACCGCCGCGGCCGACCGCGGCCGTGCCGTCGTGCCGCCGCGCGATGCGCGGCGGAGCGCTCACGCACACTATCAGGCGCGCGGCTCACCGACGTTCGCCCTGCTAAAGAACGACGCTGGTTGGACTAACTTTACTCAATGATTACGGCTTTGTTAAGCATTATAGAAAAAAGTGGTTCAGGACTTTTCGACTCAGTTTTTGACAAGGAATACCGCTATGTAGTTAGTGGGCGGTCTTTTAGTAACACCCTGTATAATAAAAAAGTGTGCAAATTAGAAAGTTGCACATTGCTTTTTTTCGTTTATATATGTATAACTAAAAAACTAATCAACCAAATTTCAAAGAATTATATATGAAATAGGGGTAAGAAAGACTGAAGAATATAATGGAATTAGAAAAGTTGCCAATAATTAATAATAAATTGCCAACAAAGAACAATTATTGAAAGCTTAAGGGGATCCTAAAGCCGTGTGTATTATCGACCAAATTCTATATCTGTCCTTGTATAGACATTGATAATAGACAAGGATAGACAAGGTTATAGGTTATATAATCTTTTGAAGTACTAAACTTTTTTGTTAGATGTCTGAGCCTAATTCTGAGAACGGTATGTTATTTCTTCATGTTATCCGCTCCCAAGGTGGGTCTCATTTTGTAACAACAAATTGTAGAATGTTTATATGAAGCAAATGTTGTCATGAGTTTGACAAGAGACTAGGTAATGAAAATCTGGATTTCTGAAATTATTTTCAATCTTGGCATAAAATCGTGCGACGTTGAGAGCATTAGTGCATATACTTTAACTGTGGAAAAGGATTTTACATTCTGTAAAGCCAATAAAAAGATTAGTGCTTCAAAAGAAAATCGGTAATATAGAAATTACAGGCGGGTTTAGGATCCCCTTAAAAGTAAAAATATAGTAAAAGATAAGAAATGTTTTACTATATTTACTTTTCTAAAAAATTTTTAATCTGAAAAAATTAAGGATGTATCGGACGTACACACGGTCCCTGCTAAAAGTTAAACTTTCAATAAAAGAAGACTTTGTATGTATGTCAAACAACTCAAAATTTTTTATATGTTAGAAGGGATTACCGTTAACAGTTTGAGTATAATTTTTTTTCATTTAAATAATTAGTATTGTTTAAACAATTAAAAAAAAAATTTTGTAGCAAAACATTTTGAAACTTAAAATACAATATCAATGATGTATGTTTTACACATAAAAAAACCTTAAGAAATATCTTAATAGTTTATTTATATTTTAAGTTGTGTTTTAAACGACCCAACTGACCATATTTATTAATAAATTCATAACGTTTCGGCCATGGGTTTTGGCCCTTCTCAAGTGAGAGTTATATTGCAGACTTCGGTCCCATGGCCAAAACGTTGTGAATTTATTAATAAATATGGCCAGTTGGGTCGTTTAAAACACAACTTTTAATTATTTGCTAGCAACGCGAAGTTCCAAATTTGTTTTATTTATATTTACAGCAAAAATTTTGTTTCTCCATAACAGATAATGTTAATTTTATCAACTTTAAAGTTAAATAACTCTTAAATAACTTTCAAATTTTACAGAGTATTTTTAATTTAATTTAGAAACAATTTACAGCACTTTCTGAATATATTTGAAATACCTCCAATACATGCTTAATTACAATAACTTTTAAACCAATAAGAGAATTGGGCTGAAATTTTACCATAGATACTCAGACGTAATAATAGAACAATCTGTGAAATTTTTAGATTTTTGGTAATGCTTTGAGATGTCACCCATACATCTTTAAACGGGCACAGTTGCTACTGTGCCCGTTTGATTTTTTGCTTGAATTATGTCTTTACAAAAATAATAATTTTTACAGCATTACAATTAGTTAAAGAATCTTTAGCTAGAACGATATAGGAGAAAATAGTTTTATCGTGATACAAATATATATAGAACCACTCAAAAAATTATTTGTTGGTTTTACTTTACAAATATAAGTTCCGCTTAGTTATGCTTCATACAACACGATATAAATCTTTTAATATAGCGCGAGCCATTTAAACAAAAATTATTCATTACGTAACGCATAATCTGTAATGTGTTCTATAGAAAATTATAGACATTATTAAAATCTCTCGTGCATAAGAAATTGACAAAAATTATATGTATACGTATACTTTCTCTTTTGGCTCTTTGAGAGGAATTGTTTACCAAAGTAAAAGTTAATATTAAAATTAAGAGAGAGAGAGAGAGAAAGAGAGAGAGAGAGAGAGAGAGAGAGAGAGAGAGAGAGAGAGAGAGAGAGAGAGAGAGAGAGAGAGAGAGAGAGAGAGAGAGAGAGAGAGAGAGAGAGAGAGAGAGAGAGAGAGAGTGAGAGAGTGAGAGAGAGTGAGTGAGTAAGTAAGTGAGTAAGTGAGTGAGTGATACATAAATATGACAAAAATTATAAATTATTTATAAATTTATTCATTCGTATTATTTCATTTATCATCTTTTTGTTTTATAGATATAACGTTCAATGGTACGTAGCATACAGAAAATGTTATTATTTCTCTTGCAAAGAGGTAATAAAGCTTTTAATCTGAATCTCGGTGGTTTGTTTGTGGGATATTTGGAAAGTGCTGCCACGGTAAAAAATATATTACGTATCGTGCAGAACATGTCAAACAAAAAATTTTTTAAAACAATTTATTGCAGCCAACAAGTGCTTCGATATCTTATTTCGCTGTTCTTTATTCTACACGGCAAAAATAATGGTATACATTGACGTAATCAAGCTTTATTTTAAACAATTACTTGGAATCAATCGATTCGGATATATCTATTGTAATTATAATCACTCCTTATAAACAAAAAGAAAAAAAATTTTTAAACCAAAGAAAAAATAAATAACATAGTTTAATATAATTATTAACTGTAAAACTAAAAGTTACTAGCAAGATTGTATGTAATGGTTTTTTAAAATTTTGTGTGTTATTAATAGTACCTATAAATTAATATAAGTATAAATGAGACAATATTCTCAGCACTTAACGAAAATATACGACAAGATTAATTTTAACAAATAAACTCTTTTGAAAATATGTACTAATAAAAATATTCTTAAATTTTTAATATTTCTTTATATAATTTGTGTTCCCGTTATATCTTAAATTTAAAGAAAGCCTACTAAAATAGTTCTAAGCAACCTACTTACTAATGTCGAGCTCAGTAAAGATATTAGACGTAAATTATTTAAGAGCACACAATATGTTTGACTACCAAACAGACATAAGAAATAAGCTTAGCGGATAAACAAACAAAAAAATAAAAGGTTACAAAATAGTAGAATTAAAAAAATACAAATATATGAACAACAAAGATATCTCCAACAAGAAATTATATAATATTTACTTGCAATGTATATTGATAACCGTTATACCGATATTTTGAACTGATTGTGAGCAATCGGCACTTCTCTGAAGAATCAAACGTAACTCAAGACAGCACGTACCAGAATGAGGAATATTCAAACATATTATACAGGAAAGGGTCGAACTGCACATGCGCAGTCCATTGTCGCCCAAGTCCCTTCACGCAGTCTTACTTTATGGGAAATAAACATCTGTTACATTATTGCCATATACGAATCGATCGCTCAACCATATACCTCCTTTCGAATAAAGGTGTTAATTGTCAAGTGTTTCGATCTCACGATGGTATTTTGTTCATTTTGCATTGCAGTTAAAGTAAATTGAGTAATGTTGTTGGGCTAAGAATTAAAATAAAAGAGAAATATGACTACAATAACAGCTAATATTCAATCGACAAACAAAAAGAAAAGAATACGCGCAACAAACACTTTTCTGTCAAATGTATATCAGTGCTCATCATAAAGAAATGAACTGTATCGATTCTCTGCATATCAGCCTCAATCGGTTTTTATTGCTCGTAGTTGGTCTTTGGCCTTATCAACAATCTAAACTGGTTCGAATTCAATTAATTTTACTTATTGGTATTATGGCAAGTTTTATTCTATTTCAGGTACGATAGATTTTTTGATTGTATTATTATATAACAAAAAATTATTAAACTTTAACTCCTAGCGATTTGAGTATTGCAATTAAATATATTAAAAACCACAATAGATTTGTAATATTATTATTAATATCTTTGTGTTTACTGCAACTTCCATTATAACTAGAATCATCAAAGATAATATTATAATGACACGTATTAGAATAAAAAATATAAAAAATCCTTTTAATCTGTGATTATGTGGAATTTAATTTTCGTCCTGCCTTCCTATATAAAACTATAATAAATTAACAGAAACAGTCAACAATCACAAGCTAACAATTTTCTTATTGGACGCAAAAAATAATAACCAACAAAATTCGTTGTATAAAATTATATTTTGCAGTTTGCAGTATTTGTGACTTTAAAATGTACTCCGGATTTACTCACCAATATTTTATCTTCTGTATTATTTTGTGCTTTGATTATGATTAAGTATATCTCGTTTAGCGTTAAAATAAAAAACGTAAGTAAAACGATTATTATTGTTAAATATGTACACTATAGTGTTATACATTATACACTCACACAGATAAACTGCATTTTCAAATTTCAATATAGAGGGGATCCAGTAATTTTTTGACAGTGCCAAAGTATGAAAATAGATTGGCTTAAATTGAAAAGAAAA